>JANBXA010000132.1:31000000-31455000 GCA_030556225.1 Cricetiscus sungorus | reverse complement strand
CAAATAACCACCCCCACACACTTTCAGAATGTTCTCCACATGCATTTTGTCATAGCAACAAGAAAAGCAGCTATTATGTAAGGGAAGGGCTATTCATTTATGTGTATATGTACACACTCTCATAACCTAACTTAGTTCTAAATGACAGCAGTGCAGTAGGGAGCATATCCAAGGCTCCTTCTTTACCAGAAGGTAAAGAAGTGTTCTTGTATAAGAGTGTTTTGATTTAGGTGTCTTGCTGTTGTTTTGTTTTTTGAGACAGGGTCTCACTCTGTCATTTAGATTGGCATTAGACTTGCTATGTGGACCAGGCTGACCTCTTGCTTCTGCATCCCAAGTACTGGGATTACAGGACTGTGCCACCGCATCTGGCCTAAAGCCAACTCTCAGAGGCTGCATATGACTAATGTGGGACATGCTGTACAACGAGATAAACTTAGTAACAAATTACAACTTGAATAAAATAAAAATTTGAGTTCATTCTAATGTAAACAAATGGGACAGAAAAAAAAAAGTCTCCTTTACAGCGGGATTCTAGCAAATAAATAATAGAAGGAATGGTGAAAACAGGGAATTTCCCTTTGGCAAGGACTACAATAATAATTATTCCAGGCAAGAATCATCAGTGCATGCTAACATTAGAGAACAAAAGTGTTACAAATTTTTGCTTAGATGGCCTCAAACTCTCTTCTCATAAGCTAGTTGCTCAGTAACCAAGTAGTGGAGAAAGAACTGGCAAACACCACTTGAATCAAGCATTGAAATTAAGATCACCAGTAAATAGAGCGTATGAGGCACCACGGGTACAGCACCACTACTGTTACACTGGGGTCCAAATACACAACCTTCATTGTAAAACAAAACAAAACAAACAAACAAACAAACCCCCCTCCAAACTTAAATTGGGAACCCTGTGCTCCCAATGGTCAGGACTCATCAGAAATATGAAGGCCAAGAAAACCAAAGACTGTTCTAGACTGGGGCAAACTCTAGACTGGTTTCTATGTAGAAGCAAAGTTGGTAGGACAACTTTAAGTAAGAGACTAGACAGTTCCATAGTTATGGCATGTGAAGAAAAATCCATTGCAACAAACTCTGTTTCTTTTTTAATCATCTTAATGACGTTACTAGAAAATTTTGAATGACTTAGTGCTATGTAGATCTGCAATGTCATTCTGGGCTGCAGGCTAGCCACTCTGAGAAGCTGCTTATATCTGGAACACACCCAGGGGCTTTACAGGCCTAGGTCCTGAGTCAGACACATGTCTCAGAGTGATGCACCTTGCACAGCAGCCCTGAAAGAGCCTTTGCTCTTTGCAGTGCTGATCCTTGTTCACTTAGAAAGTAGAAGCATGCAGATGCTGCCTGGCAGCATCTTCCATTAAGAGGACTCCTGTTCCTTAGTCTTGTCTTTGCCACAGACAATCTTATCACAATGGTGGACCAAATCTAGGACACTTTAAAAGGCTGTGGCAGCAGGGCCTTGGGAGCAGATTACCACAGAGATGACAGGATCAGGGGGTATTCCAGGCTGTATTTCTGGGAAAAGGAAAGCATTACTGGCATTCCTCACAAATGCACTGGCACTTACTGGGTTCACACTATTTTTTTTTTTTTTTTGATGTGTGTGCCTATGGAAAATACATTCTCTATGGAGCATCTAGAAGCCCACTGAGGTGCTGTAATCGTTGGAAGAGGTCAAATCTTGCTAGATAGATGAAGCAATGAACAAAAAAAAAAAATTTTTTTTAGGGCATTAGTCTCACTACTTGGCTTCAAAACTTCTAACATTGCCAGGCAGTGATGGTGCACACCTATAACCCCAGCACTTGGAAGGCAGAGGCAGGCAGATCTCTGTGAGTTAAAAGACAGACTGGCCTACAGAGTGAGTTCCAGGATAACCAGGGCTACATAAAGAAACTCTGCCTCAAGCCACTTCCCCATTAAGAAAAAAGACTTTATGAATGGTTGTTAGGTTGATGATCTTACTCAAGTTTTGATCAGCATCAACAGACTTTTGAATTAATGTATGTTTGTTTCAGGTGTTTGATGGGCTTGGTTTTAAAAAAGAAACGCAGGCTGGAGAGAAAGCTCAGTGGTGAAGAACACTTGCTGCCCTTGCAGAGGACACAAGCTTAATTCACAGCCCTCATGGTGGGGGGTTGAACTGCCTGTAGATCTAGCTGCAGAGAATCCAAGGACCTCTTCTGGCTTCCACAGGAACCTGCCTTACACATATGTACACACACACACACACACACACACACAGACACACACAGAGAGAGAGAGAGAGAGAGAGAGAGAGAGAGAGAGAGAGAGACCATAAAAATAAACAAATCTTTAAAAAAGAAAATAAAAAGAAGGGTGTGGGATAGTGGCTCACACCTTTTATTCTACTTGAGGCAGCAGGATTACTAGTGAGTGTGAGGACAGCCTGAGCACCATAGCATAACCCTGTATCCTAAAAAAGAAAAAGCCCAGGTATATATCTCAGTGGTAGATCCCTTGTCTAGCATTCATGAAGGCTTGGCTTTAGTCCCCAACACTACAAAACTAAGTGATATAAAACCTAAAAAGTGTAAATCTCAAACAGGAGCGTCTGATCACTGATGCCATGTGTGCTTGAATTGAGTGGGATGACCTTGGATTAAGTTTGATCACTTTGGTCATTTGGGCCATTCTTAAAGTATTGTGCCATCTATTGGCTATGTGTTGTCCAACTCTTTGTACCCACAACTTATAGATAAACCACTCACGTTTTAATCATAAATTTCTAGTAACCAAGTTATCCAGATGGTAATCTGTTAGCTATTTACTTTTCTCCTTCCACTTAAATCATGCCCTTCATCTTTATCGGCTACAAACCTGAGCAGGACATCACCAGGGAAATTTTTGGAATTTCTGTGCTGAGGTAATAACCTATCCATCTTGTAGTGACACTGTCACTGGAGCCTGTTGCCACCACTGAGATCCTCTCCTGTTCATCCAAATGGGAGAGCTCTGCCCAGCCTTTCAGGTTTGGCTTGGTGCCATTCTTCAGTGCAGCTTTGGTTGCCCTAGAACCCTGCCAGCCAGATCTCTCTAGGATGCTGGCGTGAGTTCTTGGCTGAACTCTGCTACGGTGAAACTCTCAAGAGAGCAAAGTCAAAAAGACACTACTCAGACTAGTTCACAGGACCAATGACATTGTATAAACAAGATCTTATTTCTGTCCACTAGGTGTGGGATAGAATGGTGGTGGTGGTGGTGGTGGTGGTGGTGGTGGTGGTGGTGGTGGTGTGTGTGTGTGTGTGTGTGTGTGTGTGTGTGTGTGTGTGTGTATTTCTCAAGATCGATACAATCTGACAAAAGTCCCAGAAAATTTGCCAAGTAATATCACTTTTTTGTTGTGTCCTCTGGGAGAGATGCCAGGCGGAAGTCCTTTCTTCCAGAGTGGATTCAGCACAGGAAGGAGCAAGCTGACCTTTCCCACCCTTTTCATTCACACAGTTGTTCCAAAGAGAGAACCTACTTTTGTTCTTAGTGCCTATTCAACCCTTGCCCTGCCCATGGCAACTGCCAAGCCTACCAATCAGTGTTAGCACTTGCGGCCTGAGTTTAAGGCTTGGATATGGCCACACCAGATTGGATGGACCGGGACTGTGCAGAAGGCATCACATGGAACATGAGCAAGCAGATTACAAGGGGAAAAAATGACCTTAGGGAACTAGAGCTTCAAGTCTGGAAAACCTTTTCTGCCAAAGCCTTTCATGACTCATTGACCAGCTTGTTTAATAGGCTCCAAATTCTATTTGCAACAATTGAAAATGCATGAGGCCTAGATGCCTATTGATAAATTTTTATCCAGTTGGTAAAGGTACCTTATGATACTCGAAAATACTTGCCTGTGTTAAAGATTCTGAACTGAATTAGGGTAAACTCATTGAGAAGATGACAGTTCATCTCATTTGTTCATATCCTGCCACGTATTTAGTCAAGATGCCTAAAAAGATATATGATCAATGTTATGCAGCTGTTCATTAAACACAGATGCCATGGAGATGTAATGGATTTGTGCTTTGTGCCTTATCTAGTTACATGATTGTAAAATGGCTTCCCAGAAAATAGTTTGCACAACTTTCTGGATGTTGAGTAAGTAGTGGCTACCTGCTTCTCACATAGTGCTATGGCAGAGTTGCATGGTTCCTAGGCCCACCACCATAACTTATTGATCACCATAATTACAACAGAGTTTTCACTGCTCTGTGCTAATTAATATCTTATTGCATCCTTTGATCAGTGTTTTTTCTTCTGAAGATGGGTTAGTACTTTTTTAAAATTTTAATTCAAAAGGTAAGGAAGCTCTTTGTGTATTCATCACATATATTATACAGATGTGGCAACTATAGTGCTGTAAAGAAGCCCACAAACATGTTTAATGTGCAAATTACATGTGAGGGGTAGTTCAAATTCAACCCTTCCATTTCAAACCTGATATTAGAAATCAATGAAATATTTATGCCAACACATCATAGGTATCATATTTGTATAGTATATTCTGTTTCCATACATATTCGTGCATAAACAATTTATACATGAATATACAGAAATGCAGTTTAATTTGTATTGTGTAATAGTCACTCAAAAGAGTTATAATGGGAAATATAGTAGAATTACTACATCATAATCAAAGAGAATTATTAAGGTTAGGGTTATAGCCCTAAACTCCAATGTATTATTATTATTTTTTTTCAAACAAGGTTTCTAGTCCAGACTGGCCTCTAACTCCCTATGTAGTTGATAATTATTTTGAACTTCTGATCCTCCTGCCTCCACTTCCATGAGATTACAGCCAGATGCCATCATTCCTGGTATGTACAATGCTGAGGACTGAATAAACCACACAGGGTTTCATGCATGCTAGGCAAGTACTGCACTTACCATGCTCCCTCCCTTGCCCTTTGATTTATATTTAATACTTACCTTTCTACCTCATTTTTATAGATACTGTCTTCCTTGGCAATTACAATCATATTTCTTAAAATACAGAAAAGATTCAACCATAGGTGGGGCTGATTATATGGTGTCCCATTCTAGAAAGCTGACATGGCTCTGTAGGCTACCAACAGCTCTCCTTGCAGTGAGAGCTGAGGACACTGGGAATTTCAGAGTGCTGTGTGCTTCTACTTAGTATTTCTGGGAAAAGGAGAGTGCCCTAGTACTCAGTTAAAACAAACAAACAAACAAACAGCAAAAACAAAAACATGCGTCTTCCCCTCTCATGTTTCCAGATAGTTGAACAGTAAGGAGCTCCTACCCATGTGCTTCTCACTCCCCTCCTGTGAAAAATGGTTTGTCTTTGTGAGTTTTGAAGAAGAACATTATTTGTCTGAGTATGGCTCACTTCTGGAAAGCCTTGAATGACTATAGAGGTCATATAAATAATTCTTTCATTGTGCTCCTATCTTAGTTAGGTTCTCTATTGCTGTCATAAAACACCATGGCCAAAAGCAACTTAGGAAGAAAAGGTTTTCCTTCACTTGTACTTTCATATCACAGTCCATCATCAAAGAGAGTAGAGACCAGAATCTGGAAACAGCAACTGAAGCAGAGGCCATGGAGGAAGACTGCTTACTGGCTTGTAACTCATGGATTGTTCAATCTGCTTTCATAGAGCAGGAACACCAGCACAGAGCTGGCACCAACCACGGTGGACTGAAGTCTCTCACGTCAACCATTAATCAAGAAAGTGTCTAAAAGACTTGTCTACAGGCAATATTATGTAGGCATTGTCTCAATGAAGAGTCCCTCTTTCCAAAAGACTCTAGTATGTGTCAAATTGACATGGAACTAACCAACATAGGATTTTCCAAGATAACTTAGCAGAGAGGGTGATTAATGTAGAAGGGAGGTCAACCTCTGATGAAGGGGAAAGGGACTCTATACTCTCTTCTAACCATTTAAAACTATACATGCAAATTGTCTTAGTCAGTATTTTATACCTCTTAAGAGATGCTATGACTATGGCAACTTTTATAAAAAAAAAAAAAGCATTTAATTGGAGTTTGCTTACATTCAGAGATTTAGTTCATTATCATCATAGTAGGAAGCATGACAGCATACAGAAAACATGATACTGGAGAGGTGATTGAGAGTACTACATCCAGATAGGCAGGCAACAGAAATAGAAAAAGACACTGGGCCTGGCTTGAGCATTTGAAACCCCAAAGTCCACCTCCAGTGACATAATTCTTCCAACAAAACTATCCTACTTCAACAAAGCCACACCTCCTAATCCCTGTCAAGTAATGCCACTCTTGAATGACCAAACTTTCAAATATATGAGCCTATGGGACCATCCCTATTCAAACCATCACATAAATCAGTATTAAAGCTCACATTTCTATCTTTGCTTGCTTAATTTCACACTTCATTAATTCAATATTTCATGCTCCGCACCTCTCTATCTTTCAATCATCTCCCCTCCCCAGTCCCTCACCCCTGCTTCCCCCCTCTATCCCTGCCTCCACCTAGGGATCAACTTCAGAGCCATTATGCTCTGAAAGAGCAATCACTTTGCTAAGTAACATCCCTACCCCTCTATTATCATTCTTACATGGTTTGAACTCAGCAATCAAGTTTGCCAAGGCCTAAAAGGCCCAATACTGCAGAATGATAACTTGTAATCATTAAGCTTGCATCTTTGTTGGATCAAAGAGCTCTGAGCTTAAGCAATGAAGAAAATGTGCAGTCAAAGAGTAATTCCTAGAAAAAGAACACTCATTCGCGGTAGACTAGGGAGGTAAATTCCAGTTTGTCTCTTAGTGATGCCACCAAATGCCCCTTGACTAGGAAGAATTTGAGCGAAGATAATAATAGGAAGAGCTATAAGATTAAGGGAATGAATCTATCCTTTGTGCACGGGGTCGGGAGGGGCTGATAAAATGCTGTAACACTGACACAGGTGAAAGGACTCCTCCAAGAAATCAGAGAAGCAGAGAGGCTTAAAGATAAGCAAGGAGACTCTGTTTCATCGAAATGGCAAGGTGAAACCTAACAACAATGTCAGGGTCATATTCTGGGGTAAAGGCATGTGTAACTTCAGTTTCAGAGGAGAGAGAATTTCCACCAACACAGGAGAGAGGAAGCTTTAGGTATATGCCTGCTACCTCATTGACAGGATGTTGTTGTGACAGTGCAAACACAGGTTTCTGTGCCTTACCTGTGTCCATAATGCAGGTCTTTACATACACAAAATAACATCTCTGCTTTGATAGATCATAATGGAATAAAACTAGTAATCAATCCTGAAAGGGACTACAGAATATGCACAAGTATTCAGAGACTGAACAATATACTCTGTGGTAGTTTGAATGTAATTGGGTCCCATAATCTCATAGGGAGTGGCACTATTAGGAGGTGTGGTTTTGTTGGAGTAGGTATGGTCTTGTTGGAGGAAGTGTGTCACTGTAGGAGTGGGCTTTAAGGTCTTTTGCTTAACCTTTACTCAGTGTCACAGTCAGTCAACTTCCTGTTGCCTGAAAGATAAGGATTCTCAGCTACCATATCTGCCTGCATCTTGCCATGCTTCCCACCATGATGATAATGGACTGAACTCTGAAACTGGAATCAAGCCCTCTCGATTAAATAAATAAAAGAGTTGCCATGGTCATGGTGCCTCTTCACAGCAATAGACACCCTAAGACACACTCCTTCCTTCCTTTCTTTTTATTCTTACATGTAGCACAGCCATCCTTCAACTTGTGGCTATGCTCCTGTCTCAGCCTCCCAAGCGACTGGAGTATGGTGTGCCATCATGCCTAAGTGAACAATGCCCCCTTTAAATTATAGATCATTTTTCCCATGCATTTATCAGTACGGGAAACAACTGCATAAAAAAAAAAAAAAACCCTATACAATTTAGCTTGAAAACTGCACTGTATGTAGTGAAGGTGACAGAAAATGGCTGTCACTGAGGATGAGCAGTCTACAATGAGTCTCTAGGGCTGTGGTTCTCAACCTTCCAAATGCTGCAACCCTTAACACAGTTCCTCATGCTGTGACGACCCCCTCCCCACCATAAAATTATTTTCATTGTGACACTTTAATAAAGTTCTCATGCTGTGGTGACCTGCCCAACTATAAAATTATTTTTATTGCTGCTTCATAACTGTGATTTTGCTACCATTATGAATCATAATGTAAATATCTGTGTTTTCCAATGGTCTTAGGTGACCTGTGTGGAAGGGTTGTTTGACTACCTCCCCCTAAAGGGGTCACAACCCACAGGTTGAGAATCACTGCTCTAGCTCTTGCCTTTGTTGGATACCCCCTTGCTCTCTGTCTTGTTCTTCAGGTTTCCATAATTTGGTCCACAGTTGAGTTCAGCCTTGCCTGGGCCCTTAGGTATTTGACTTGACTCCCCTACTCTCTCCTCTGTGCCCAGTCTATTGGGACTTACGATTAAGTTCATGGTCAGGCTAGGACTCCAGATATTAAATGACCAAATCTGTATCTATATTTTCTTTATCCAGAACCTGAGGTCTATGCTCATTGTCTATTACTGTCACAAAGTGAGCAACTGTGACATACATGCCCCAAGTACCTAGTGTTGCTGACACCTCCTGGATCATCATCCATGGTTCCATGACTGTGTACTTGTTGGACACTAAGAACAGAGTTTTTCCTCCATGTCTTCCAAGTTCCTCATTAAGACACCACATAATGATTCTTCACAAGAACATTGCCTTCCTGCAAGAGTGATTGTCTAATAACAAACATTTATAAACAGGGAAAAGTTTGCCCAAATGGTTAAGAGCAAAGTAGCCCTTAGTTTAAGATATTTAGTCAATCCCTTCAATGCACACTTTCCAGATTTTGGATCTACTTTTTCTTACCTTCCAACAAGTATGCCTCCTCTAACCAATCCTGTTTTGCTCTAGGTTTAACTGGCTAGTGAAGATGTTATTGATGTATGAAGTTATTACTTTATTTTAATATGTATGTTTCTGAGACAGGGTTTCTCTGTGTAGCCGTGGCTGTCCTAGAACTCAGTCCATAGACCAGGCTGGGCTTGAACTGAGAGATCAACCTATCTCTGCCTCCAGAGTGCTGGGATTAAAAGCATACTTTACCACTACCCAGTGAAGTTCGATGTGGGTTGGAACAGATGGGTAGTACACACGTGTGAATGCAGATGACTATAGAGGCTAGAAGAAGGCATGAAGTGTCCCTTGGAGCTGGAGTTACAGGGGCCACCCTCATTGCGAGAGCAGTACATATTCTTAACCACTGAGCCATCTCTCTAGTACCTGCACCAAGTTCTTATGATGTCATAGATCCTTCCCATCAGCAGAGCCTGTCTGGCTCCAATCTTACAAGTGTAGCTTTGTTTTCTTGCCCTCTTTCTCTGTTCCTATTTGTCCCATCATTCTTTGGAGACTCAGAATACAGCTGTCTTTCTCTAGCACCGTGTTGCCTGGCACTGTAAAGTAGGACCATAGTGATTTTCAGTGTAGGAATCAGCAAAGAAGGGACATGAGATACACAGCCTGTGACTTGCCAGCTGGGGTGTTAGGTAGGAAGAAACTATTCCAAGGGAAAACAAATCTGATTCAGCCCTAAGATGTCTAGTATGAACCTGACTTAATATAATGTGTTTGTCTAAAATGTAAGTGCTTCAGACAACAGGAGATGGCCATTTAGTAGAGTGCTAACATCAAACAGAGTGCTAACACCAGGGACAGGGGATATGAGGAGGACTGTCTTTAATACGTGTGTGATGGAGATGTAACACATCAAACATTGAGGGAAATTAAATAGAAATCACCTACTGAAAAATGAGTAGATTCACACTCCACTTCAGCAAATCTTTATAACTCTGCCATGTGTGCTACCCAGGGGTATATCTCAGAGATAAACTGTTTGCCTAGCATAAATGAGGCCTGGAATTAAGTGCTGGGCCCTGAAAACAATCACACAAAGCCCAAGAACTAGGGAAACCATACTGGACAAAACAGGCCACAGCTTTCACGGAGGAGGTAGACAGATACATCAAATCATCAAGAAGACTGATGTCATTAAATTATAACTGTGACATGGGCCATAAGGAAAGGCATGGTATGCCTACATGAAAGGGATTTGAAGAAGTCTTCAGGTTCAGGAAAGATCTCCCTGGGGAAGTGAGATCAATGAACCAGAAGAAATCGAAACTGGGGGAAAAGGAGAGAAAATGTTCCCGAAATGAAGAAAGCACACAGAAATCTTTCTTCAATCCGTTTGTTTCTCACCACATCTATTCTTAACACCTGGTCTAACAAGCAGAGCGCATTCCCATGCTAGGGCATTTGCCTTCTCTGTTTCCTTTCCTTGTGAATGAGAATTCCTGGGAAGAAACTGTGTCTGCACAGTTTCTGAGCAGTGACATGGAAAGGTTGGAATGTTTCAGGTTCAAAACCTAATTACCTTAACTTAGCCAGTTTTAGCCTCCTGTATAGCCACGCTTTGCCTACCCATGTGTCAGAACTAACATCCTGAGGCTAATAGATAAAACCCTTTGGAATATATTAACTTAGGAAGACTCTAGCTTTCATCAACACAAAAGTTAAGTATCTGAGGCCCTAGGAAAGATTTCTCCGTCTTTCTCTAACTGCCCCTCTGATGCACCCACCAATGTATTTTCCAATTGCCTTGCTTTGTAACTTTCTTGGGTCTGTTACTATAAACACTCCATGAAACGGTTTCCACACTAGAACACCTAAATGAATCTTCCCAGGCCATACTTACTCATATTTGCTCCAGAATAAACTGTCTTTTATTCTTTTGAGATGAAAGCTGTTTCTTTTTGCAAATACAGAAACAGACTAAACCCTTTTTCTTTAGAAACTCTGTGTAGCTGGATATCATTTCATAAATCCCGACAATAGAAATCTCAGTTACCGGGGCTGGGAAGAGCAATATGGCTCAGTGAGCAGAGGTGCTTGAGGCCAAGCCTGATGACCTGAGTTCAATCCCTGGGAGGCATTTGGAAGAAGAACATAACCAGCTCCTGCAAGTTGTCTCTGACCTCCATATACACCATGGGATGTCCAGAAGTACTCAAACACACACACCCCCACACACACACACTATGTATACATGCACACAAACATGAATACATTAAAACATAAATAAGTGCAATAAATTCTTCATTTCCTCTTATATCAGCTCCAATTTATTCTCAGTAAAATAATAATAATAATAATCACTATGTGGTATTTGCCTTGTTTTATTTATTTTTGCAGTTTCTTTTTGTACTTCTCCGCCCTTTCAGATGTAAGCTTCTCAGAGCAGAAATATCTACTTTTCACAGGTATTTTCTGAGCCTCCATGTAAACAGAGGTGTTCTGCAAATGCTAAGGTCAGGGAAAACAGAATGAAGCCTGAGAGGCAGAACATGTCAGGGGGAGATCAATGTGACTATGGATGGAAACTTGACTCTGAGTAGTTCAGAACTGGTTGTACTTGAACTCACTCTGTAGACCAGGCTGGCCTTGAACTCACAGAAATCCACCTGCCTCTGCATCCCAAGTGCTGGAAGTAAAGGTGTGTACCACCACATACAGCAGAGGGAAGCTTTTAAAAAAAAGACTCCATATAGTAACAATTTCTTCACCAGCCAGGTAAGCCTAGAGCAAGATGACATTAGGAGTAGGGGATGAATTCATTGGATGACAAGACAAAGTAGGTTCAAAATCTGAAAATTGTTCTTTGAAAGGATTGGCCAAATACATTTAAAACCAAGAGCTACTGTGATCTTACCCATCCAGACAAACTTAGCCCTGGCAGTTTATAAATATTTGTTATTAGACAATCACTCTTGCCAGAAGAAGGTGGTGTTCTGGAGAAGGAACAATCTTCTAGTGTCTTCACTGTTTCTAATGCTCTTAAGTCTGTTTTACCTTCTTGCTTAAGTGTTTTACTGATTTGTTTTTCTTTGTTTGTTTTCTGGAAGCTATTGTGAATGAGATTAGTGGTATATAGTGAAGATTCTGCTAGGCTTGCTGGGACACACCTTCAATCCCAGAACTTCAGAGGCAGATCTCTTGAGTTCAAGGCCAGCCTTGAATGAGCTTGAGATCACCTAGAAACACATGGGGAGAAGAAAGAAAGGAATTGGGGAGGGGAGAAGAGAGAGGGAGGGAGAGAGGAAGAAGCGCAGCTGCTCTTTTTGTACCTTGATTTTATATCCTGCTGAATTGCTGAAAGTGTTTATCAAGACTAACAGTTTCCTGGTAGTCTCTGCTTTCTTCATTTCCTATTTGTATCTCTTTTATTTCTTTCTTGTCTTAGTATTCACCTAAGACATTAAGCACTATTTTGAATGAGAGTACAGAGACTAGGCACCAGGATTTGGAGAAAATATTTAATTTTAATATAAGGTTGGCTCTAGGCTTGTGTATAAGGTCTTTATTATGCTGAGATGTTTCCTATCTACTCCTATGTGCTTGTGTATAAGGTCTTTATTAGGTTGAGATGTGTTCTTTCTATTCTTACTACTTTCTTCAGGGATTTTATCAGGAAGCAATTCAGAACTTTGCTAACAGCCTTTTCTACATTGATTCTGATAATCATATGACTTCTATGCTTGGGTTTATTTACATGCTGTATTGTGCCCATTGATTTGTGTATTTCGAACCAACCATGCATCCCCAGAATGAAAGCCTCTTGGTCATATTGTACAATAGTCTTAATATATCCTTAAATTTTGTTTGTAAGAATTTTGTTGGAAGTTTGAGCTGTAGCTCACTGGTACAACACATGCCCAGCATGTACAGGACTCTGGTTCACCAACACCGCTGCCCCCCACCATGTACTGGTAAAAGAAAAGGAAACAATTGGCAAGAATATTTACATCTATGTTTATAATGGAAACTGGATAGAGTTTTCTATTTACTTACCTGGTTTTGGTATCAGGGTAATGCTGGCTTCATAGAATGTATTTAGTAGTTTGTTTTTTAATGGAATAGTTTGTGTGGAGCTTTGGAGTCAGCTCCTGTTAAAAGGTTTGGTAGAATTGGCAGTGTATCCTGGACTTTTATTTGGTGGGAAATTGGTTATTATTTTGGCTTTAATTATGTTGCTTTTCATAGCTTTGTTTAACTTATTTACACCTTCTTGATTTAACTTAGGTAGGCCACATGTGTTCAATTTATCCATTTAGTCTAGATTTCCCAAAGTGTTTTTGTTTTTTTTTTATAGAAGTTTTCAAAATATTCCCGATTCTCTGAAATTCACTGGAATCTATAGTAGTCTCTCAGCTTTTTTGTCTCTCATATTTGGTCAGCATGGTTAGGGATTATTTCTTCTTATTTTATTTTTAAATAATTTGTTTATTCTTATTTTATATGCCTTGGTGTTTTGCCTGTATGCATGTCTATGTGAAGGTGTCAGCTCTTAGAGTTATAGATGTTCCCTGGAGCCTCCAGTTCACTCCTGCCTGATCCATTCTTTGCTCTCCAAACCCAACCCTCTCAGAGAATCTCCAACAAAGAAAAACACCAAAAAAATTTAGCTCTGAATTCTTGGCTGCTGCAGTAGTTCCTCCTCTGAAGTTGCCAGCTGCCCAAGACCCCACCAAAAGTGGTCAGCTTTTGAGCATACTTGGGCACAAACCCATCTTCTGGAGGACATGTCATCATCTGCTCACCTATAGTGTATATATGCTCCCTGCTTTAGTTCTGACGTGTGACTTCTTCACCCCCATCTCTGGGCCTAGAGGTCTCACCCAGGAGTTGCTTGCTCAAATATACCTGTTCTCTTGCATTTTCAATTAGGTTGGATTTGGCTTACTGTGTCAGCAGAGAAACCTATTAACAGACATTTGTTAGCTGACATGTGGATGCTTGGAATTGAACCTAGGTCCTCTGGAAGAGCAGACCGTGTTCTTAACTGCTGAGCCATCTCTCCCACCCCCCCTCTCTCTCTCTCTCAAAGAATTAACTCTGTTTGATTCTGTGTATTGTTCTTTTAGTTTCTGTTTCATTTATTTCTGCCTTGATCATTATTAGTTTTTGTTGTCTAGTGCATTGGGGTTTATATTATTCTTGTTTCCCTAAGATCTCTAGATGCATCATTAGGTTATTTATTTGAGATATTTCTATTTTAAAATTAGTGAAATTTGTTCTTTAACAATTCATACATGTACACAATGCATTGTACTTGCAAACTTTCTTGTTAGGATTCCCTTAGCTGTACCCCAAAGGTTCTAATAGGCTTTCATTTTCATTTGATTCTAGGAATTATTTTAATGTCCTCCCTAAGTTCTTTAATAACCCTTTGCTCATTGTGACTGCATTGTTCATTCTCCATGTATATGTAGAGTTTCTTTTGCTATCAATTTCTATTTTCTTGTATTATAATCTTATAAAACAAAAAAAATATTTCAATTATTTGTATCTATCCACACATGCTAAATCAAGAACTTAATTTGTTTTAGAGAAGCTGCTAGTAAGAATGTGTGTTCTGGGCCAGGTAATGGTGGCATGAACCTTTAATACCCAAACTTAGGAGGCAGAGGTAGGTAGATCTCTGTGAGTTCCAAGGCAGCAAGGGCTACACACATAGAAATCCTGTCTTGAAAAAAAGAAAGAAAAGAAGGAAGGAAGGGGAAAAGAAAGAAGGAAGGAAAAAAGAAAGAAGAAAAGGAAGGAAGGCAGAAAGGAAGGAAGGAAGAAGGAAAGAAAGAAAGAGCATGTAAGTCCCTTTTATTGATGGTGTAGTTAAACTCTGAGGCTTCTCCGTTGATTTTTAATTTGAATGGTCCATGTAGAAATGTGAGTGTGGTGGTGTGGAAGTTACCCACTATTACTCTATCAAGACCTATCTGACCCTTTATGTCCATTAGTCCATTTTTTGTTTTCATTTTTTGTGAATTTACATGTCTCAACCTTTGGTGCATATATTTACAGTTGTTACTTATTCTTGGTGAATTATTCCCATTATTAATATATGATCATCTTCTTCCATTCTGCTTTCATATCTGACTCTCAGTCAGTGGGTGTCTGAACCAGTGAGATGAGTTTCCTGGATTTAGTAGTTGGATTTAGTCTTGTAATCTAGTCAGGCCATCAAAGACTCTGTGACTTGAGGCCATTTTTACCTATAAGGTTATTATTGAGGGATAATTATTGTAGCTTTGTTGATTGCTTTTTGGTGATTGCTCTTTTTCCCCTAATAATATTATGGGTTTGCTTGTTTTCAAGGAAGAATAGATTCCTTCAGATGCCTCCTTTGTTCATCTCTCACTTTCATGTGCTCTCACGCTTGAGACTGATTGTCCTCTGTGGTTAGTTAGTATTCCTTTAAGTATCTTCTATAGTGCTGAAGTTGTGATCATGAACTGCCTTTGCTTGGGACTGTCTTAAAATTTCCTTACTTCTCCTCCATTGATTGTAGATGGTAGCTCTGCAGGATCTGGCCATCTTGGTTGGCAGTTATTCACTGTCAGGGCTTGAAATATAATCTCACATATCCAAGGTTTTAAAAATTGGTGATAAAGATCTAATGTTATGCCCATGTGTTTACTTTGAGAGTTTGATTTTTTTTTCTTACAGCATTCAGTATTGTTTCTTTGTACTTTTGCCATCTTGACTATAATGTGTCACAGAGAGTTTCTTCTACCATCATGTCTATTTAGAGTTCTAAATGTCTCTTATATTTGGCTAACAGCACTCCTGGACAGATTCCAAGAAAAGATTGTTTGACAGGCCCTTTGTTACTGACATCTCCTGCATACCTAAGTACTCTACTCAAAAACCACATACAGCTGAAATGGGTGGGGGTGGTGGGGGTGGGGAGTAGGTGGTGAGACCTTAGGTGAGGATCTGGTGATGCCCCTTCTTGAGGAATGTTAACAACCCCATTGCTGTTACTATAGAGTTAGCTACCACTATGTTGTTTCGTTTATTCCATTACCATGGCAACAAGGCCAAGGTCCATACTTAGGTCATCACACCAGTTTTGGCTCCATTGTGTCGGAGGCAGGAGGTCATCTCAGGCCTGGAGGAAATGACCTTCTTTAACATTTCCCCTCAAACACCTGACCACTTTGAGACTTTTCCTGCCTCTTTAGTCTCTCCTAACATCCTCACTGTGACCTCAGATGGCTCACTACCATAGAAATACAAACAAGGGGACAGGAGAGCTAGGTCAATGATTAAATCAGAATGCTTGTTCCTCTTGCAGAAGACTAGATTCAGTTTTCAGCATTTATGTTGGGTAACTCATACTGTCTGTAACTCCAGTTCTAAAGGATATAATATCTGAATGAAAAAAAGAACTGCTCCTAGGTAAGATGGAGGGGAAAGCTTATTGTAGATAAAAGAGGAGAGCATACACAGAGGCAAAGACATCTTGGAGAGTCCAGAGTGGACACGACCCTGAGCTGCTCCATGTGAGAAGATTGGAGAGCCAGGACAGTAGAGGGTAGACTGGGTAACCAAAATGGCTGGATTATATAGGGAAAGGCAGCTATGGGAAGGGCAGCCTGCCCCTGGACTGGAGAAGTATAGGATATGGGGTGGAGTATACCAGCCATACCCTGTAACAGGTACAGACTGAGGGATGCTGGGAGAACCTGGTGGTCAGGTCCATTTTGATATGCTAAATAGGCACCTCAGTTAGCCATGTATCCTGGGTTTGTGACCTAGCAATACCCTCTTCTAGTCTATACAGTAATCTACATACATATGCACATAAATACAGACATGTAAATAAAAATAAAATATATCTTTAAAATAATATGAACAGGGAAAACACTAAAAATGTAAACATTATAGACATTAATGTCTTTCTTGGTTATTACCATCTACAGATTGGTCCCCTAAATTTCACATCTCTTCTCTTTGACTACCTCTTGTGGAATTAGAAATTGTTTCTAGAAAACCCCTATTTTTTTAGTAGACCCAATGATCATATTAATAAGTCACCACTCTTTTTGTATCTGTATTTTTAAAATAACTCTCTTTAGATAAATCTGATCATAAAAGCATTTTAGTTAACAAAGGGGGAACGTGGCTTCCCCCCCTCCCCCAGAGAGGATGTCTACTCTGTGGCAACAAGGAACTGGGAGAAAAATGTTATGTTATTTACTTATTTTCAATATCTGGTTCATTTGATTCCTGTTAGTTATTTAACTAGAAGATATTTGTTTGCTAAAAAAAAAAAATAAAATAAAGTCAATTTTATTATTTGCAGTGCTAATAGAAATTGATGCTGAAAATCCACAAAGAAAATAGTGTCACACATGCTTTATTTCCTGGCTCTGCAATCTTTTGTAGTTTGAAATAATTGACAGCTTATATCAGACACAATAGAATCCCCCCCCCCCATCGATTCTTTCTATAAGGAAAAATCAAGGGCATTCTCTGGTACTCAGATTACTTGTTCATTATAATTCAGGATAGCCAGGTGACAGACGTCAACCTGCAAATCCCTGGAATACAAAAGTTCTAACCCTAGGTTCACCACTAAAGCTCCAAGTGCAAGTCACTCCCCATTTCCTTGTGCAGGTTCTGAGGCTGAAGGTCCAGGGTGAAAGCCTCATAATCTGCATCTCTAACCTTGTCTAACTGAAGCTCAGAACCCCTCAGGGCAGCAAAGCCTCAGCAGGTGTGAGCAACTGTGTATCCTACACAGTTCATCCAACAAGGAAATGAACTGGTGAGAAAAGGCTTGCAACAACTGTGTGAATGGAAATTTTTATTAGTTGGGGTGTGATTTTTTCACTTCTGTTTTGTTTGGGGTTTTGTGTAGTTCAGACTGGCCTCACACTTACTATGTAGCAGAGGCTGGCCTTGAACACCTGATCCTTCTGTCTCCACCTCTCAAGGAGTGCTTTACAGATACATGTCCCCATGCCTGGTTGCTTCTGGGCTTTGAAACAAGGTCTCACCACAAAGCTCAGGTTAGCTTCAAACTCAAGGCCTTGGCAGGACTCCCCTGAAGCTCTTCACTGTTGAAAGAACACGTGGCGAAATCCAACCTCAAAAAAGTACATCAAATGTGAATTGACTTACTTTTAATAATTCTTAGATACATAAGAGATAGATAGCATGGTGGTAGTCAATTATTCATATCCCCTAATGAGTTTTAAGGAGCCTGAACATTGAGAAATTATATTTAGTACATGAATTCTCCCAAGAACAAGTATGACAAAAAGCTTTGTCTGTTAGTAATTTATTATAACTATATTATATTTGCACTTAGATTGTATTTAATTCCTAGGTGATCATTCAGTTTCTGTCTGTCTAGTTTAAAGTCTTAACTCAAATAAGTATTTTCTACCACTGGCAGCTGCCTTTGTGAGTGGAGTGCCCACACTGACTAGGAAGTCAGAACTGACATGACAGAGCAGTCAGTGACTTGGAAAGCTTTCTGTGAGTTACAAAGGCAGTATCTATTTGCCAGTCTGAAATTTTCTTTAAATTATTTTGAGGCCTGAAGCCAGTCCATCTTAGGACTTATTTAGAGACAGTTGAAGTAAATAATGGTTAGCTAGTGGATCATAAAAAGTTAAAGTCTTTAGGTTGTGTGTGTGTGTGTGTGTGTGTGTGTGTGTGTGTGTGTGAGAGAGAGAGAGAGAGAGAGAGAGAGAGAGCGCACATATGTGAATATGAGGCACAGATGTTGCAACTCTTTAGTTCTTACCAATTTACACCGAGCCATTGCAGCTAAAAATGGAGGCAGAACAGGGACCATTCAGGCTAGTGAACAGAGAAACTGAACCAAAACTGCAGATATATCATGGATAATGAAGTAGGAGCTCATATGAAGTATTTATTAAGCTGTATCTAAAATTATACCATCAGTTTAAGTGACTTTGAAATTTGGCTGTTAGTAAGAAAAACTAATAAGTGAAAATAAGTTTATCAGAATGTGAAGAAATTATTTCCACAACCTGCAACTGAAAGAAACATATATGCATCTCTGCTACCCTAGTTGACCCAAATAGAGATTCTCAGGCACTTTCACCCACACTCTCCTGTAAATGAGCAGTTGGAAACATTTTAAAATTGTGGTCTTTTCTGTGACTGATGTTAATAGCTCCTTGTTTATATGACTGGATGTGATGTGGCATTGACTACAAAGACTTATCTCAGATTCTAGTTTTAGACATACATGTTTATAGAAATGCAGCAATGAGTATGAGACACTCCATATACTTTCCTGATTTATTGAGTAGTAAAACCAAAAACAAAGAAATGAGAGAAATCAAAACTTTGATGACAGTACAGGGGCTTTGATTGAAACCAGTTCAGGAAGATAGTCAAATGCTTGCGAAAGTATTTATAAGACGTCCTGGACATAAGCTGTGTATTTGAGTCACATTTGACTAGATATTGATAATAGTTTGATGTATAACACATGTTCACAGCAGCTCTATTACTGACAGCCAAAAGGTAGACACAGGCCAGATATTCAGTAGAACAATGAAGAAAGAGCTGAGGAGATACTTTCAGTGGAATATTATTCGATCATAAAAATAATAAAATACAGACATACACTGCAATGTGGGGAAACCTCACAAACATGTGCTCAGTGTGTGATGGTTTGCATAGGAATGGCCCTATAAACTCATATGCTTGACCCATGGGAAGTGGTACTATTAGGATGTGTGGCTTTGTTGTGGTAGGTAAGACCTTGTTGGAGGAAGTGTGTCACTGTGGAGACAGGCTTTGAGGTCTCATATATGCTCAAGCTATCCTCAATATGGTATATAGGGTCTCCTGCTGCCTGTGAATCAAGTTGTAGAATTCTCAGCTCCTTCTCTAGCACAATGTCTACCTTGCTTCCCACCATGATAATGGACTAAACCTCTGAACTGTAAGACAGCCCCAATTAAAGGTTTTTTTCTTTTTAAGAGTTGCCATGATCATGGTGTCTCGTCATAGTGAAAGATCCACAGACCATGGACCTTCATGCTCCCACTCAGGAAAGGCAACACCCCAAATCACTCACAAGAAGCAGTCTTGATGTAAAAGCATGAGGTCTTTTATATTCCAAGTGCACTGGGGTCCACAGTCATATGCCACACAGGGGTAGAGGACAGAGGACCCTGAGTACAGAAATGAGACAGCTTTTATAGGGTTACAACAAAGCCCGTGCAACATAAACCAATCATCTCATAGCATCCAGAGCCCTCTCAGTGCGGACCAATCAATTTAAACCATCCAAGTCCATGCTTTATAGATCTATCAGTTTTCTATAACCCTGGAGATCTGCATTTGTGCCGGCTCCTAGGTGGGGTAACAAATGGCAGTTAGGTTAGGTCACTGGGGTGGGGGGTGGTTCACAAGCAGTTTACAAAGTCAGGTAAGCGGCAAGGAGTGTGACCTTTCGCCTATTTACTGGCTGAGGGCAGGGTCTGGATTTTAAGGTATTTAGTATTTTTTTAAACTTCTAGCTTCCTGGGGTCATTGGAGAGTTAGGCTGTATTTTTTCCACCCTTACAATAGCAATGGAGGGAGACCCTAACTGAGACACAAAGACTAGCAAGATGATTCTATCTCTGAAATATCCATAATGTGTAAATCCGGATACAGAAGGCATACTGATGGCTAAGAGAGCCAAGGGGAGTGGAGAGAAGCATTGATGGGTATGAAATTCCTTAGAGACCAGAAAGAGGTGGCGGTTGTATATGTACCAAATACATTGAATTGTTCACTTTTTCTGCTTGTCAGTTTGTTTTTGAAATGGAAACTTACTCTGTAGCTCAGGCTAGACTGGAACTCACAATGTAGCTCAGGCCAGCCTCAAACTTGGAATTCTCCTGCCTTAGCCTTCCAAGTGCTATGAATATAAGCATGTGAAAGATGCCTGGCGAAATTATTTTCTTTAAAACAGACAATCTTGGAGTCAGTAAGGAGGCACAGTGGGTAAAGATGTTTGCCACCACAAGCCTGAAAATCTGACTTTGATTGACAGAACACATATGAAAGAGAGAGACTAGTAACTTACCTAAATTGTCCTTTGCCCTCTCTATACATACACAGGTACGTACATACATACACACTGAAGGGACAAGACCCTCACCCAGCCCCCTGCTTTAGAAGCCATGACAGCCTGCAGAAAGGACCTAACAAGACAAAGGCCCTAGGCACAATGTGCTTGGGTTCAGGCCTTCTGACCTTGCAGGAGCTGCCCTAGGTCAGACAGTTGTGTGGCAAAGAACCAATCAGCATTTAGCTGGAGGGCTTTGGGAGTGCTTTAAGGCACTTAATGGTAAAAGTTGGAGGTTCTCAAAGGAGGGGCCTGGCCTCAAGGCCTTACAGTCAGAACTCTTAACTGCTGAGCTATCTTATCTCTCCAGGCCCAACAAATTTTTAAATGTAATAAAAATTTAAATATTTAAAATAAAGTGGACATTTCTTTTATCATGTGAATTTCCCCTCAACTAAAATAACAGTTTAAGAATGGACAAAAGTGAATGTAGTTAATTAGCACACATAAAGCCTAGTTAGTATCTGCCTGGAAGACAAGTCTTTCAGCAAACATTCCTTGGGCCATGATGAATAAGACTAAAATTCCTTTGCTGAGTCTTTTCAGAAAGGCACCTTCCAAGTGTTTGGACCCCCTCCCCCACGGTTACTCTTACCATTAACTTGACTAGATTTAGAATTAATGTAGAAACATACTCCTGGTTTTGCCTATCAATGAAGTTGTTCCTAGAAATGTTGAACGAAGATGGGAGGGAACACAGTGGTGCTAGCAGCACCATTCCCCACCAGTGGAGTATATATTACACATATGAAGGTATGTGTGCCCCGCACAGAGGTCAGGAGACAATTTACTGTACTTGGTTTTCTCCCTTCAGCATCCAGGGCCCAGAATGGTTTGTATGGCAAGCACCTATACCCGCTGAGCCATCTCACTAGCTCTAAAATTAGATGTTAGGAGGGGAAGGAACGATAGACGACAAACAGTCTAGTCTCTTTATTTTAGAGCTCAGAACGCTCAGGATCACAGAGCTGACCAGCCTTAATTAAATAGCAATGCAAACTGATATCAGCGTAGACTGAGCTTGAGGCCCCCACCTTGTAGCGCTCATTTTTGCTTCCTCACTGCTTTAGCCTTGACCCCAGGCCCTGGAAGGGTGGGGACTGTAGAAGAGAGAGCTGGCCAGACAACAGCTGTACTTGTGTGGGTCAGGACTTGGGCCATATTTGGGAGTGGAGGAAACACAGCTGCACTAAGAGAACACAAGCAAAGTGGGTGGTAAATAACTTATCAAAAGCATGAAACACAAGTATCCCCCTGCTGGATACATCTCCCCTTCCCGGGAGGCAAATATCTACAGTTACAATCCCCTCTCAGAAGGGAGGTTATTTTGCCTGAAAGTAGAAAGCCAAGGAAAATAAGGACATGTGCCCTCGTATAAATTTCCCCCAAAGTATTTGAAATTTGATAGAATTTTAGAATCAAGATTGATTTCAGGGAAAACTGGCCAACAGAAGTGTTTGCCCTCATACTTTGTAATTTGTTTGGATAGGTAAGTTAATTTTTTGGTTCCTGACAAAGATACTCCATTGGAACTCCAATTAAAAATATTTCATTGTGAGGGGATTTTGCGTATAACATGGGCCAATGGCAAGATATTGTACTTACCATTAAAAAGAATATTAAAGGATTTCACAGTGTGTGTGTGTGTGTGTGTGTGTGTGTGTGTGTGTGTGTGTGTTACAGATTCAGATGTTTTTAGTCCATTATGGTCCTGGTGGGAAAGTGCTAGGTCTCAAACTCAGGACAAATGACTAACTGAGGTGCCTAGTTAAAATATAAATGGGACGATGACCACCAGATTCTCAGCAACTACCTGTTACAGGGACATCCTGGATGGCATATCCTACCCCGCCCCTAAATTCTCCAGCCCAGGGACTGGACTGGGTCTCTTTCCCCAGCTTCTTTTCCCAGCTATTTTGGCTATTCCGGTCTCTTGGTCTCTTGCCCTTTTGGCCACTGCTCTTGGTCTCCTGGCTTACTCCTCTTGGCTCCTCATTCCTTCTTCCTCATTCAGTCTCCCCACCTCTCTCCTCTCATGGTCCAGTTCAATCTGGATCCTCCTAGATGCTTCTGACTTCTCCCGTATATCTGCAATAAACCTCCTTCACCGCACCTAAGAGCATCATGTCTTTCTTCCATTTTTTCATTCAGAAGCATGGAGGCACACAGTGCCGGAGAAGGAGCCAAGACTTCTGCATCAGGATAGGCAGGCAGCAGGACAGAAGCTTGACTTGGGCTTCTGAAATCCCCAAACCCACCCCAGTGACACCAATAGTGAGACCTATAGCTTCCTGTCAGGACCATAATGGACTAACTAACCCTCTGAACATGTAAACCAGTCCCAATTAAATGTTTTCCTTTATAAGAGTTGTTGTGTTCATGGTGTCTCTTCACAGCAACTTCCTCCAACAAGGCCTCATGTACTAATTCTTTTCAAATAGTGCCTATGGATGCCATTTTCATTCAAACCAAACACCACAGTGTGTGTGTGTGTGTGTGTGTGTGTGTGTGTGTGTGTGTGTGTTTACAGTTCATAGATGGAATTGTGCCAAGGACTGTGTTAGTAAGAACTGGCTTGCAGCCAAGTACCTGCCTTGGGTTTGGAGAAGGAAGCAGGAGCCAGAATGCTGTCAGTATCGATGGGATGTTATGTGAAACTTTGAGGGGTTCAGCCTATTTGATGCCCTGGAGCAGGAAGACACAATGATTCTCTGATAATTAGGTTAGTCATCCCAGCAGGGGAGACCATCATCTTTGTTTCACAGGCACTGTACGATCTCCAGGCCGTGGCTTAGTCTTTCTAGCACTTTAACTCTCCAAATCTTTCTTAGTAGCAGCCCCTGCATGCTTTCTTAGCAAATTCATCATAAACACAGAAAAGCAAATTTAAGGATTTTGCCATTGTTCAGTACGTCTTGTAGCAAGGGCGCTGCAGAGGTGAACATGCATTTCCTACCAGAAGCATATCTGTGTTTGGTCCTCTTTCCCCTTTTCCTTTTACTGGTTATATTTATTTTACTTGTATTGCATTTACTTATGCATTGTTAGTTGACTCTATTTTCTATTTCCCAACCTCACCCACCCCCCTTTAGTCTACTAGAACATTTTTCTAGGATTAATGTTTTTAAATGTACATACAATATTTTCTGACTGAGTGCTCTTTACCATAAACATCAAAGCAAAAGTGAAACACCTACTTTTATACAGTCACAGCACATAGCCTTCACCTTTTTTAAGGCTGAATGCCCATATTGTACTCTCTTTCTCCTATCATTTTATGGTGTTGTCTCAGAGACCTTCTCTATTGACACGACTTTCCAAAATCCTGTCTTTTACATTGCTATTAACAGTTTTTACTATCCATGATTCTTTTGGCAGCGACTGTAAAGCTTGAATTTGGATGATGCACAAATACTGCAATTTAGCAGAATTCCTCAAAGTACTCCTTGCCTGACATTTACTGTTTTCTCCTGTGCCTATGGTTGTAAATTTAGCTCTTGTGTAGAGCCTGGCCTTTCTACTGGTAGAGAGAAGTCAACTAGATCCTTGGGCATTGATGTCATTATTACAGCTACTCATGTCTAGACTTTGCCCATTCCAGATTTCCTTGGTACTTTGGCTGGGCCAGTGGGATAAGCTAAGTTTTCTATCACAGATGCTTTTTGAAGCCTATAAACAAGACCATACTGGGTAGGAGGATGCTATGAGAGCAAAAGCAAAGGTTAGTGGCAAATCTTGGAAAAATAACTTTTAGACAACAGCTTGTGTATATGATGAGCAATCAGAGGACACACTTGAGAGATTCACGTATTATGAAGGCTGCTGGGCTCTGTGCGTGCCTTGCATTTGGGTCTTTATTTGTGAGGAGGTTCTTAGTATGTTCCACAGTATGAGCATGTGTGTGTGTGTGTGTGTGTGTGTGTGTGTGTGTGTGTGTGTGTGTGTACACCTGTGTGAAAGCCAAAAGTCAACATTAGTTATTTGCATGATTGCTCCACCTTTTTATTTCAAATTCATTAAAAATGCCTTTTTACTATTACATGCACATTGGATTTTGTCTCTAATGCTGGCAATTTTTGTTGTTATTGAAAACTTTTTTTCATGCAGTGTATTCTGATCACAATTTCCTCTCTTCCAACCCCTCCCAAGATGGCAACTGCTTAGCTCAGAGGACAGTCACATACAAGATGTGACCATTCTCAGCTTTTGATGTGGCTGTTGAGGCTCAAACTCGGGACCCCATTTGTGCATCTCAGGTACTTTATTGACATACAGCCACCACCTGGGTTCTTTTTCAGACAGGAACTTAGGCATGAATTTTTTAATGTATCATTATTATTACTATTTTGTATGTATGTGTATGAAGTGTGAGTGGTGTGTGTGTGTGTGTGTGTGTGTGTGTGTAAGTTTTGAGGACAACTTTCATTGATTAGTCCTCTACTCCCACCACTGGTTCCGGATCCAACTCAGGCTGTCAGGATTGAGTGGCAAGCACTTTTGCCCACTGAACCATTTCTCCAGCCCGGGATTTAGGTGTTCTAGTGAAGACAGAGTACAAACTCCTTGGATGTGGGGAAACATTTTTGTTACAGAACATCAAGTTACTTCAATACACAAAGTCAAAGTTTGTAAAAGGAGACACTAAATCTAGAGAAATTAGTTTAGTTGACAAAAACAAGTTAGTACTGAGATGAATCTGAATTTTAGGTCATGGATTATTTCAAAATTGACATTTAGTAAACAGGACACATAGATGGCAATAAAATGCCGTATCACCCCTACCCTCCTCCACCAATCATCCTAATGAGTGTAGCTTTAAACTATACACATAGACTCAGCTAGGTAGGCACAGATTCTAAATAATGTAGGCAGGCAAGATGTGACAGTTAACTTCATACACTAACCACATGGGGTTAAGAAATACCTAGAGATCCTGTAAAACATTTTCTCTGGGTGTGTTTGTCAAGGTGTTTCCTGAAACTAAAAGTCAAAAATCTGCTTTCCCCAGTGTAGTCAGACATTACCCAGACCAGAGAGGACTTTCTAGATTGCAGACAGCAAAGTGTGTTATGTGTTGGTTTAGATAAATATGTACACATAGAAATACATTCATATGTATATTTTATAAATACTACTAAGATATTTTAAGATTTTATTTAAGCAGTATATATTAAACTCATGCAACTTTATATGGAATAACACTGATTTATATTTTGATTTTTTTAAAAAAGATTTATTTGTATTTTATGTGTATGCATAAGTGCCTGAATGTATATTACCGTACCATTGTATCAGACCGCCCAGACCCTAACATAACTGACACCATAAGGGAAGTATCATTTAATACCTTGGAACTCAGCACTTAGGCAGTAACACCTACTAAAACAAAAATAAATACCTACTCTATCAAAGTTCATAGTTCTGAGAAATTCCCTAAATGTACTACTCTTGCTTTTTGGCTTCTGTAGTTCTGCTCCTGGCTGACTGTCCTTGCTAACAGAGATGTGTCAACCCAGGATTTGGATTTTGTGTTTTAAAGCCTACCCCGAGAAAGGCTGGGGACTGCACTTGGGTCCTGGGCATCCAGTATAATCCCATTAGCTAATAAAGACTTTCTAGTGGCTTGAACCCATGTCTAAGTGGTCTTCTCCCATGGATACCTCACAATACCATATCCATGCCTGCTTCCCCCAGAGGCTAGAAGAAGACATTATAGCCCCTGAAACTGGTGTTATAGGTGTCTGTGAACTTCCATGTAGGTGCAATGAGCCAAATTTGGGTCTGTTAATCCCAACAACTAGAATAAGACCACTACCACAATTTGAGCCAAATTCAAAGCAAGCTTGAATTTTTATTGGGGTATACCCAAGAGCTGGCCCTGGCTGTCTCCTAAGTCAGGTTAAAGAGACCAACCCAGGATCCACCTCTTGAGCCCTTTTAAGGAGTAAAATCACAGACATTTTACATATGGGAGACAATGGGCAATAAGGAAATATAAGAAAAAAAACTCTCAGAAAAACATCATGTAGTCACCATTTGATTAGTGAGGGCTCAGGGATAGATTAGAGAGGGTCAGGGTATTCTCAAAAACAAGTCAAGGCCATGGGTTGGGTAAAGTCAGATCCCAGGAAACAGAGAGCAGCCCAACTCTTACAGTAAATACAAACTTATTTTTAACAATACAGCATAATGGCTCCTACCTTCTAAATGCAGGTTCCTCAGGTCCTCTGCAAGAGCAACAGCACTCTTAATAACAGTACTCTTAACCTCTAAGCATCTTCCCCAGCCCTGATTTATAGTTTTAAAAATAAGTCAATCAGGGTAGCTGCCTACTTTTCATTAAGATACAATTTATCTAGAGTGTCACTGTGATAGATAGTGTTAACTATCAATTTGATACAATTTAGAATTTCCCTTGAGATTTAAAAAAACATTATGCACACCCACTATAGAAGGCACTATTCCTTGGTGAAGATCATATATTGCATGCTTGGGGGGGACAGGAGGGGCTGGAGTGGGAAGGAGGGAGGCCTGAGCAGCAGACAGCATTCATCATTTTCTGCCTGTGGATGCAATGCGACCATACCCTTCCCTGCCTGCTACCACATTCCCAGGTTTCACTGTATCCCCTGGAACTGTGCTTCAAAATAAACCCGTTACCTTTTTAGATTGTTTTCTTCTGTGTATTTTATCACAGCAACAGAAAACTCCATCATATAACTTGCTGAAGTAAAGGTATTCCTGTATGTTCTTAATACTTCATTAACTTTCCGTTACAATGCCAGCAAAAATGCAATGAAAATGACATTATCTGAATTATTCTCAAGAGGCTAAGAGTGGGAAAGAAGGGAAAATAAAGATGAGAATGGTATTCACAGGGAAGAGAGTGAGATGCTTGTGTGATTATGTAAATTTGTAACATAAAATAATCTTTCCTTAATTAGCATAAGTTGCAGACTGAGTAAATTACTAATTCAGTGTAAATGAGCTGGCTATGTAACTAGTTTACATGACATTCAGTTATTTTGCACATGTTTAATTCCATTTTATTTTTACTAAAAAATAAAATGTACAAAATTTAGTATTTCTAATCTAGTCTGTAGAAACAATCAACTCAGAAATAACAATAACATGGCAAAATAAAATATATAAAAATAAGCAGCAGTTATTTAAGAGTTTGATTACCTGAGTTACTGACCTGTGAAGTAATTTTGTCAATAAAAATTCTCTTGCTTAATCAAATTTGTCTACATATAAATGGATTTTCTGTATTTGGTACATGACTAATTGGGGAATTATTTACTATTTTATTAAATTCAATGTTACCTTAATTCTGTTTGCTTGTTTGTTTGTTTTGTTGTTTGTTTGTTTTGTTTTTTTGAGACAGGGTTTCTCTGTACTGTTTTGGAGCCTGTCCTAGAACTCACTCTGTAGATCAGGCTGGACTGGAACTCAGAGATCTTGCCTGCCTCTGCTTCCCGAGTGCTGGCTGTTACCTTAATTCTTGCAATATGTATTTTTTTTGGTTTATCAAAATTCTGTTGTCTATTGTAAATTTTACCTTCCTCCTAGAGGTGCTGAAATGTTAGAAAAATTTAACATATCTCATTTCTCCCTTTTAATATACAATTGTTCAGAATTTTACCAGATTTCACAAATAAGAAGCTATTAATTCTATTGTCTATACAGTAAACACTCTTAGATTTATGCATTTATCTAATTATTCTTTATCAATAAAAATTTGGGAGTCAGATATTCAGGAGTAAGAACCTGAATGATCAGAGAAGTGGCAGGTGTAATGACTAATACGAGTAATCTCAACATTTCTGGGAAGCTAAGGGTGGAGAACTGGGGGGTCAGAGTCAGCCTAGACTATGCATGAGTTTGAGGCTAGCCTGAGCTATACAGTGAGACTGTCTCAAATAAAAAGCGAAATGAAATGAAATAAAAAGGAAAGAAAATAAGAGTACCATGAACTACCTCAGGCAGGCCCATCAGGAGGGATCATTACTTCTGAAAACCTTCCAGGGGAACTAGCTAGCATTGAAGGAGACAGAGAAACTGGTGACCTTGACCCTGGGTAGGCCTAGAAAACATTTGGTTTTGTGGTTGTTTTGGTTTTTTGTTTGTTTATTTGGTTTTTGTTTTGTTCTTTCAAGACAGTGTTTCTTTGTGTAATGTTGGCTATCCTGTAACTCGATCTGTAGACCAGGTTGGCCTCGAACTCAGAGATCTACTTGCCTCTGCCTCTCAGGTACTGGAATTAAAGGTGTGCACCACCACTGCCCATTGAGTACATTTGCTTATTTGGTTTTAACTTAAAAAAATAATTTTTAAAATTATATCTTTGGTAATTTCACATCATGCACCCCAAGCCCACTCATTTCTGTTTTTTACCCTTGCAGTGTCCCTCTCCCCCTCTGAGTGTCTCTTCCCCTCAAAAGGAAATTTTAAAAATTAATTTAAAACAACTGAAAACAAAAACATAATACATTTCTATCCTCTATTTTTCCTACCTCTCCATTCATCATAGTGGCATTGGGAGCTGCAGTGTGTCACGTAACACACCTTTTTGTTCAAATAGCTTTACTTTTAAATGTTTATTGCAATGATTTGTTGGTCAGGTTCAAGGCCTCTGGCTTCTGGCTCATAGTCAATACTGGACCCTCACTGAAACCTCTCTACTGTTGCCCAGGACCACAGTTTCACAGGACCAGTCCCTGTCTTTGGCAGGTCATAGATGGGGTAGATGATGTGGTTGGCTAACTCAAGCACTGGGTGTGGGTTTGGGTAGTAGATGAGCTGGTCAGTCCTGGCTCTGGGACTGCCCCCCTTAGGTGAGGGGCAGAACCAGCTCTCCTGTACCCAGACCACTGGGGTCAGCTCTTCCACCCTTATGGTGAGGGGTAGAACTAGCTCTCCCATGAAGGATGAGGGAGGGGGCCAGCTCTTCCATGAGGATGGGACCAGCTCTCTTTCTGAAGTGGCCAGTGAGGGGCAAGGTCAGATCTCCCAGGGCTACTGAAGTATAAGGGGGCTCACCACAGCCCTAGAATTTCAACGCTCATGGTTTATGTGACCCCTGGTGGTAACACAAGCCACAGACCTCAACACAGACCCCAGCTGCAGCAGGACCATGAACAGACATGGCCTTTGGCCACAGTTTGAGTCTGATTGTCACCATGGCCGTGGGTGGCAGTGTAGGCTACTCAGATGGGCATGGTCCTGGTGTCAGTGTAGCCCTTGGGCACCAACATGGTTTCAGGTTGTGGCCTAGACCCCAGGTATCTTCATGGCCTTTGGTTGAAAAAGGAGCCATGGACATCAACATAGACCCTGGCTGAAGCTTTTTGCTTTTTGGGTTTTCTTTGTCTGTATTATAATATAACTACATAATTTCTCCCTTCCTTTTTCTTTCTGGTTTTAGCTTTTTAAGAAAAAAGTTTCAAAAGTAAAAATTAAAAATAGATAAAAGCTTACAGAGTAAAGATATAGATAAAATCCTCAAAGAATTAATATTACAAAATCCACAAATACATGTAATTTTTATACATTGCATTATTTATAAAATATCTTGGTTTTAAGCTAAATATTACAAAAAGTTTTAAAAATCACAAAGTGTATGGAGTAAAAATGTTATAGTAAGCTAAGAATGGTGTCTTAGGGCTTTTTTAATTGCTATGAAGAGATGCCATGACCATGAAACTCTTACAAAGAAAACATTTAATTGAGGTGGTGGCTTACAGTTTCTGAGGTTTAACTCATTATCATCATGATGGGAGTATGGCTGTGTACTGACAGATATGGTGCTGGCTACATCTTGACCAGAAGATAGCAAGAAGTTGCCTGACTGCGACATGGAATGAAGCTTGAGCAAAAGGGACCTCAAAGCCTGCTCCCACAGTGACACACTTCCCTCAACAAGATCACAACTGCTAACAGTGCCCCTCCCTTTGGAGATTGTGGTTGTTTGAAAGAAAATGGAAAGGATCCCTGTAAATGTATCATGCAGCCTGGGCAGTTCAGAAGCTGTCTTCCTGTGGATCTGTGAAGGAGAACCATGGGGTACCAAAAGGCAGACTTAATTCCAAAAGAGAGACAGGAGATCATCTGGGATTCTGAAAAAGATAGCAAGATCACAAAAAGCAGAGGCAGAGAGGTTGCAAAGCCTTAGCCTGCCCCAGCTCTATAGTAATCATATGCCTGTGACCTAGTGTACTTCCTAAGCACTGGAGCATCTTTAGGGCTCTTATCGCTTTGCTGTACATGAAAGCTCAGGCCTGCACATTCTGTGTATACCATTCCCAGCCTCTGTTTCCACTTCAGCAAAACTAACTTCACCTTGAATTTATTCACAGATTTCCTGCTGGCAAGGTCCCCACAGTTACAGACAATGGATTTTGTGTATTTAATAGCAATGTCATCAGCAAAAATCAACAATCAGCCAGGTGGTGGTGGCACATGCCTTTAATCCCAGCACTCAGGAAGCAGAGGCAGGCAGATCTCTGTGAGTTTGAGGCCAGCCTGGTCTACAAGAGCTAGCTCCAAGACAGCTTCCAAAACCACAGAGAAACCCTGTCTTGAAAAACAAAACAAAAAAACAAAATAATCAACAACCAGAATTGATCAAGAGTCAAAAATCTATGAACCCTGGGGTAGAGGGATGATTAGAGATGTCCTTCTGTATATATGTTTCTCTTATTGGTTAATCAATAAAGCCCTGTTAGGAAAGCAAGATAGGCAGGACTAGGAGACAAGGAGGATTCTGGGAGATGTAGTAGAGAGGAGTCAAGATGTAGGATGTGAGAGAAGTAAGGTGTCCAGACCCTCTCTCCAGTACGACAAGACTATGTGAAAACACTTAGACTGACAGAAATGGGGTAATATTTAATACGGAGCTAGCCAATAAGAACGTTAGTAACCAGCCAACAGTTTCATAATTAATACACTGTCTCTGCATGTTATTTGGGGCTGATGTGGCTGTGGGACCAGCCTGGCTGGAAACTGCTCGTAACAGAGGGAGCTTAAGTACAAATAAACAGCATAAAAAACTTATTCGGTGAAGTTACAGGAGAAGTTTTACCAAGTCAAAGGAAAACTATGGGCATCCAATGACAAGAGACATTCAGAACTTCCCAAAACTAAACAAGGAGTGTCTCCCCAGGACACATCATATTACACTCATATTACACATCTGAGTGTAAACACTCAGAATACACAGTAAAGAGCAACACTGAATTCTGCAACAGCAAAACACCAACTTGTCAGACAGAACTTATTAGAATAGTATTAGCTGTCTTAGCATGCACTTAAAGGTTAGGGAGGAATAGAACAATGCATTTCAGACCCTGATCAAAAGTAATTCCCAGCTAAGATTACTCTATGTAGCAAAGTTACAGAAGTCAATGGAAAAATAACAACCTTCCAAGCACAAACTGGAGCAACTTGTGATGGTTGTTCCAAAACTACAGAATCCTTAACACAGGGAGGAAGAAAGATAATTACAAATGTGAGAACTCAGGAAGGATGAATTTTATAAGAGGAACAGATAAACAGATGAAAATTGGAAATAGAAAAGTAGCTCAAATATGTTGAAGTCAATAATCCAGCAAACTCCTAAGGTGTATGTGGAAGAAAAACCAGCAAATAATAGTTGAACCAACCAGAAAAGGAAAAAACAAAACAAAATTATAGAAATGAGCAAATCTCTTTTAGTTATAACCCTAAAATTTCCAATTAAAAAAAAAATGACTTGATTAAAAAACAAGATCCTGTGTCTGGGCATGGGAGTAGATACTTTTAATTCTAGCATTTTGAAAGTAGAAGCAGAGACAAAAACAGATGGATCTCTGTGAGTTTGAGGCCAATCTGGTCTACATAGTAAGTTCCAAGCAGGACAGGGCTACACAATGAAACCATGTTAAAAGAAAAAGATCCTCACCTGGCAAGGTTGCTCAGTGGGTGAAGGTCTTGTGGAATAAGCCTGATGACTTGAGGTGGAAAGAGAGCATTTAACTCCACAAAGTTGTCATCTGATCTACACAAACACATGTATACACAGTCACATATATATATATATATATATATATGTACATACATATGTATGTATATATGTTGAAAACAACAATAAAACCCCACCAAAACAAAGTTCTGACTGTTTGTTGTCAAAAAAAAAAAAAAACCACTAGCAAAGACACACATGTACTTAGTGAAAGAATGGAAAATAACATGATAGGAGTAAAAGCTACAAGCAAGAGAAGTTATACTCATATTTGACAGAACACAAGCCAACATTGTTAGAAAAGATAAGTAGCTCACTATATCCTAATAAAAGAAACAATCCACTAAGACATAACAATTACAAAGGTATGTGCTCTGAATATTGGTGTTTATCATTTCATAAAACAAACACTACCAAACAAAGAACAGAAAGGTTCATATTTAATGACAGTGGATAGCTTCATCACTCCAATTCCATTAATAGAAAATCTAGACAAAAATAAATGAGTGAAATTGTACTATAGACCAAAAGGCTTAACATATCTGCAAACATACTCTATCCAGCTGTTGTACAAAACACATGCCCATGGAATCTTTCTAACACAGATCACATTTTAGATCAAGACACAAGTCTTAACAAATACAGAAAGAGGTTGAAGTAAATTTTTGAGTCTTATCAGATCAAATGGAAGAAAGCTAGAGCTCAATAGTGAGATAAAATATAGAACATGTGCAAATACAAGGAACTTTAACAATGTGTTTTGTTTTTCTCACTATGTATTTTTGCCTAGCCTGAAACTTACTATGTAAACCAGGCTGGCCTAAACTTACAGAAATCTGCCTACCTTTTCTCCCACAACTGCTGTTATTAAAGGCATACACCAACATGCCCTGCTAAACAATGTACTTTTAAATGAAGTAATAGGAGAGGAAATTAGAAACATTCTCAAATCAAATATAAATGAAAACAAACCAGAGTCTTTGGAATGCAACAAAGTCAATTCCTAGAGGGGTGAGAAAGTCATAAGAATGTCACCTGAGTATCCATCTGATCCCTACAAAGTTATATGCAACTTTGCCGTAATTGCCTGTGGCCTTGAGGCTGGGCCAGAGTGTATAAAGGGAAGAAGACACAGGGAAGGGGCTCTATTTCTGCTGCTATGAGAAAGTCCTTGTCCATGTAAAGGCTTTTTGAGTGTGGCCTGTTAAAGGAGGAGCACCCATATGCCTGTAAATAACCTCTCATCTATGCCCTGTAAGAAAGCCCAGTAAACGCATTGGTTCCCCAGAATGAACTTTGGTGGAATTATTTAACAGTGCATCATTGGGACCTTCAAAGAAGGGGTAGGTAGATGTTTATATCTCCCCCAGGAAAGATATTTTAGCAGCTCTGAAGAACTAAATGAGATCATAGATGGTCTCATGGGTGTACATTGAATGGGATTGAAAAGTTGATAAGGTGCCCTAGTCAGCTTTTATTGTTAATTTGAAGGGCTGAGAGACATTTGAGAGGAAAACCTTAACTAAAGAATTGCCTAGAAAAGATTGGCTTTTGGACATGTCTCTGGGATGTGACCCTGATCATTAATTGATGCTAGAGGGCCTAGCTTACTGTAGGTGGCAACATCCATAGGCAGATGGCCCTGGGCTGCATAAGAAAGCTAGCTAGGGCAGGGGCGGTGGAAGCCAAGGCACCAAACCACCCCTAAGCCTTAGTGCATTTGAAAGGTGGGGGCTGTGTGGAGATGGCCAAAGCCAGCTGGGTCAATGGGTGTCACTATGAGGAACAAATGGGTGATGCAGAGGTGGGAAAGATTGAAGAGCAGAGTAGTACAGGCACACTGTGAAGAGACGTGGAACTGGAGTTGTGAGAGACAGGGCTGAGGTCAATAGTGGAACGTGCCATTGCCCACTGGGTTGGCAGGATAGTGCACAGCAGCCTGAAGCTTATGGATACAGACTCAGCCCCCAAAAATGTTGTCTCACCACTGCATCGCCCTGGCTCTGGGCAATGACAGAGGCCTGAGATGAGGAATGGTATGGACTGGACCTCCTTGAAGGACCACGCTGGTCTGTGATGCTGCTGGGGGCCATGTGTGGGTCAGTGGCACCAAAGCAGCCAGGGGTCTGGTTGATGTCCATGGCCCATGTTACCACCAAAGGCCATTTGGGTGTCTGTGGTCTGTGCTGCAACCTGAGGCCACCAGGGCTGCTAAGGTCCAAGCAGATGTTAGCTAGCTAATTTATATGCAGAGGACCTAGCTCAGATTCATACAGGCTCTGTGATTGTTGCCTCAGTCTCTGTGAACCCCTATGAGTCCTGCTTACCTGATTCTGTGGGCTGAATTCTTGGGTTGTCTTCAACCCCTCAGGTCCTTACAGTCCTTCCTCCCCCTCTTCTATGGGAGTCCCTGAGTTCTACCCAATGTTTGGCTGTAGGTCTCTGCATCTGCTCCCATCAGCTGCTGAAGTCTCTTTGATGATAACTGGGCTAGGCATCCATGTATGAGTGTATCAGAATATCATTAGGAGTCATTTTATTGACTTTTTTTTTGTCCAGTCATATTTTGTTCTGTTCCAGGTCTCTGGGCTAATCAGCCTCTGGTTTGTGGACATCCAGATAGTGTTAGGCATGGGCTACCTCTCATGGTGTGGACCAGTCAATGGTTAATCACTCCCACAAGTTCTGTGCCACTTACTTTAGCCCAGTACATGCAGCAGGCAGGACAAATTGTAGGTCAAAAACTTTGTGACTGGGTTGGTGTCCAATCCCCACCATTGGAAGCCTTGTCTAGTTACAGAAGATGGCCAGTTCAGGCTCCATATCCTCCATTTCTAGGAGTCTTTGCTAGGGTCACCAGTGTAGATTCCAGGGAGTTTCAGCTGCACTAGGTCTCCACATCACCCCCAGAAGTCCCCCCAATGGGGTAGTCTCTTCCTCCATCCTACTCTGCTACACTTGATCCCTCCTGACCCACCCACAACATCTGTTCTATTTCACCTTCCCAGGGAGTTCCCTGTACCCCTTCTTGAGCCCTTCTTGTTACTTAGCCTCTCTTGGCCTGTGGATTGGATCATGGTTGTCCTTTACAGTTAATATTCATTTATAAGTGAGTACATACTTTATTTGTCGTTCTGGGTCTGGTTCACCTCACAGGATAATTTTTTTTCCTAGTTCTACCCATTTTCCTGAAAATTTCATTGTGTGTGTGTGTGTGTGTGTGTGTGTGTGTGTGTGTTTTAACAGCTGAGTTATATTCATTTTCTTTACCTGTTTTTCAGTTGAGGGACATCTAGATTGTTTCCAGTTTCTGGAAGGTTTTTCTGCTTTGGTTTTTGTTTTTTGGTTGTTTTTTTGGGGGGGGTTATTGTTTTTGTTTTCTTTATTCATTTTTAAAGTTTACTTTTTATTTATCTGTGTGTGAGGGCATATTCAGATGGATGGCCATGGAGACCAGGTGAGGGCATTATAGTCTCGGTAGAACTTGAGCTACAAGTGATTGTAGACTACCCATTATGGGTCCCAGAACCCAATTCCAGATCCACTGAAAAAAAACAGCAGTGCTGTTAACCTCTGAGCCATCTCTGTAGCCCCTATTTTAAAATTCTTATTTGAGATATCTCTATATAAAAGTAACATTGTGTCTATGTAGGCAAACTTCATGGTAGCATCTGCAAACTATATTGGAATTCTTGACTTACTAGTGATAAGAGTCAACTAGACTCAAGTGAGAAGTTCCTTTCTCTTCCTGTGTTCCCATAACTTTTTTTCTATCTTTCTTCAGTTTCCCCTTTGGAGACATTGACCCCCTGTTCTTAATGGTTGATGACGGTAAAAGATCTACTTTATATAATTTCTTTACTGCTGATTGTAGACTTAGATCTACCTATCCAGGGATAAAAAGTCATGAGCTTAGGCAGTGGTGGTACACACCTTTAATTCCAGCACATGGGAGGCAGAGGCAGGTGTATCTCTCTGTGAGTTCGAGGGTCTACAGAGCTAGTTCCAGGACAGCCAGTGCTACAAAGAGAAACTCTGTCTTGAAAAACAACAACAACAAAAAGTCATGCACTGCCAAGTGTGGTGCCACATGCCTGTAATCCCAGTATTCGGGAGGCAGAGACAGGAAGATCTGTACAAGTTCAAGGGTAGCCTTGACTACATGAGACATGAGACAGAGAGAGGAAAAGAAAGTGGGGGTCAGCATGAGAGAGGAGAGAGTGACTGCAAGAGACTGTGATCTAAGGGGAACATGACAAGGTCTAAGTTTGGAAATCAGAGGTTGTTCATTCCATGGGAACCTGGAAGGGAGGATGTTATTACTCGGGATATCAAACAATAAATCATACAACAGACTCTTATGGCTGATACTAAGATAAACACCAAGATCAGCAGGGCTGAGAGGGAAGTTACTACTGTTTTACTAAATGGACATGCTGTACCCATCAAATTCTTTCTAAATATTTATGTCTATGTCCATAGATCAGTGCTGTTCTCATCTTTAGTCAGTGAAGTTCTTTTTAAAGTGAACAATGGTTACTTCAGAAACTCATGGCTGGTCATAGAACTGAGAAAACGTGATGGTTGACTGCTTAGCCCTAAATACGACATCTCTACCACCTTCTCTTCCTGTTCAGCTTATGGCAGGATAGGTATCTTTCATTTCTGCTTCATATGTGTTTGCCTCTGCATTAGTCACCTGTTTTACTGAAGTGACAAGAACCACCTAAAGAAGGAAAGGATTAATTTTGGCTCAGTTCAACAGTACAGTCTTTCATGGTAGGGAAGTTGTGGTGGCTTGAGCCTAAGGCAGCTGCTCACACTAGATCCACAGTTGAGAAGCAGAGGATGATTGAATCATCTTGGGTTTGGGATTGAAGGCAGATGCTGAGGAAGATATTTCCTTTGGTGTTCATTAGAGGAATTATTAATGCAATGGACAAATAACATGGTGGGCATTGTAGACCATTATTTTAAGATGTGTTACATTTGTTTATCCTATGGAACATTTGTTTAATGATGTAAAGGTGTATTGCACTCTTTTGTGTTACATTTGTTTAACTCTGTGAGGTTGTGTTGCTTTGCCTGTCTAAAACACCTGATTGGTCTAATAAAGAGCTGAATGGCCAATAGCAAGGCAGGATAAAGGACAGGCAGGGTTAGAAGGCAGAGAGAACAAAGAGGAGGAAAAATCTCGGAGGAGAGATCTGGGAGAGTATAGAGGAGGACTCCAGGGGCCAGCCACCCAGCTACACAACCAGCCACAGAGTAAGAAGTAAAGAAAGGTATATAGAATAGAGAAAGACAAAAGCCCAGATGCAAAAGATAGACGGAATAATTTAAGAAATGCTGGCTAGAAACAAGCCAAGCAAAGGCTGGGTATTTATAAGTAATAATAAGTATCAATGTGTATTTGTTTGGCATCTGGGTAGTACCACCTGCCCACCCCCTAAAAAAAGACCAAAGAGCAAAGAACCAAAAGTGTAAAAACATACCCCCAAACAGTTGGGGGCTCTGAGGAGAGTTCATGACTCAATGCCATAGATAGACAGATGTCATAGCAAGAGCTCTAGAGAAAGTTCAGGCCCATGGGGTAGAGATAGTGGGTCCCTTCTTACACATCTTAGAGAAAAGTATCAGTTTCATGCCACATGGTTGATGAATAGTCTATAGATTGCTTGTAGTCAGACTGTATCTGATTTCCAGATGACAAGAGAGAAGAGATGGTGCCCTGCATTGTGAGAAAGAGAGGTAGGAACCTTGTTAATAATGTGTGACTTAGAAGATATGGGGATAAGTGGAGAGGAGGGACATATTTAGTTAAAGTGTACCCATTTTATAGGTGGGCCACTGGTAGCTCTCTACTGTCTTGGAGTCCAGGAGCCTGGGCCTGTAAATTTCTGTGGGTGTGTTGAGGTTTACTGGGGAACTTTCTTACTCTTGCCAAAGGGCTCATGGGGGAAATAAAAGGAGGAAACAAATCCAGAAAGGAAGGAAAGGAGAAGGGGAAGAAAGCAAGTGTCCTAGGTTCCATTGAATTAAAGTATTTCAGACACTAGAGATAGAAGCTTACCTCCTGATTGGTGGCTCACCGTTACAGGTGCAGATCAGAGTCCAGAGGGCATCTGCTGAGATTTGCAAGTCCTTGAGCCTCAGAACAAAGAACTGGAGCAGAGACACACTACATTCATTTTTTCATTTTGGTAGACATAGGGAATGTTTATCAAGAAATAAAGCACTCCCAAGTGAGGAAGCTGGCCAGAGAGCCGGAAGGGTTAGAAGCTCTCATGGTGCCCAGCTATTGAAGAGGGAAGCACATATGTCTTGTCTACATAATGCCCACCTTCTCCCACACAAGGGGATCGCAGGCTTCTCTTACACATGTTCCATTCCTTCACGCAGCTCTGGAGGGAAGAGTTTCCAAGGGTTCTGCCAACTGCTTTCATCGTACCTGCCTCTACACCTGACTCTCCTGCTTGAAGGCCTCTCAATTCTCTCCCGCAACAGGGCTGCACTGATCAAATGCCCTCTTTGTTCTTTGTCATTACTTGTCTCTGTAGTTGATGTACTCGGACAGGTGGCTAAGCCTAGCCTACTGATGTCAGAGCCAGAAGTTTTGTTCTAAAACCTCACTGAACTATAAACAAAAAGGAATTTGAGTTAATTTAACAATTTTGACTTATATAAGGAGTAACTTATAAGCCATACCAATACTATGTAAATATATATAAATGTGAGTATCCATGTAAACAACACATACATACACATAGCTATGCATTGAGATAGGCCCAGGGGCTAAGACATGGTTCAGCAGTTAGGAGCCTGTTGCTCTTGCATAAGACCTGAGTTTGGTTCCTGGAACTTACATGGTGGCTTACAACTATTTGTAACGCCAATTCTAGATGAATTGACCTCTGTGGGCACTGTATGCATGGGCTGCACAGACATACATGCATGAAAAACACCCATACATATGGAATAAAAGTAAATAAATCTTAAAAAAGAAAAGACCAAGAGACTCCATATTTTTAGCTCTTATTGAACTCCGTCATTGGTAATTTTTAAGCCAGAATGCTGACCTCATTATTTATTCCATAAAGTTAAGCAATTATTCATTCACAGCCCGTATTTCAAAAAAAAAAAAAAAAAAAAAAAAAAAGACAGACCTTAAGGAAATGGAGCAAAATACACAGACTCAGTGAGACAAAAAAAAATTGTTTCTTTGAAAAAAAAAACAGATCACCTTTTCCAAATTAAACAAAAGAAAGAAGATCCAAATTAATAACAAAATTAGAGATAAAAAGGAACCAATACAATAGTTACCAATAAAATTCGGAAAATCTTTACTTCTAACTGTGAAAACATACATTCCACAAAATTGGAAAATATAAAATAAATGAATGAATTTCTATATTCATATGACCTACTAAGATCAACCAAAACGAGACAATCAAATTAAGCAGGAGCTGGAGAGATGGCACAGTGGTTGAGAACATTTATTCTTCCAGAGGACCTGAGTTTAGTTCCCAGCACCATGTCAAGATGCTCACAACACTTTTACAACTCTAACTCCAACAGACTCAAAAGCTTCTGTTAACACCTGCACACATATAGCATACCCCCACATGCACATCAATAAAAATTAAAAAATAACTACTTAAACAGACTTATAAGAATTAGTGATACTAAAGCAGTAATTAAAAATCTCCCAACTAAAAAAGGTCCAGACCTAGATAGATTGACTGGTGAGAGTTACTAAACCTTCAAAGGAAGAACTAACACCAATGCTTCTCAAACTACTCCATAAATTAGCAAGGAAAGATAGAACAAAAGAAAACCACAGATCAATTTCCCTAGTGAACATAGACACAAAATGTCTCAATAAATTACTTGCAAATCAAATGCAAGAACACATCTATGGTGGTTCAATAAGAATGGCCCCCATAGGCTCATGTATTTGAATAGTTATCAGGGAATGATACTACTTAAAAGGATTAGAAGGTGCGACCTTGTTGGGGTAGGTATGGCCTTGTTGAAGGAAGTGTGTCACCATAGCTGGACTCTGAGGTTTTCTTAGCAGCCCAAGCCAGACCCGGGGGCTTCCGCTCCCCCCCTTAACTCCCCCTATTGCCTATGGATTTGAAGAATTCTCAGCTGCTTCTCCAACTCCATATTTATCTATGTGCCACCGTGGTTCCCACCATGCTGTTGAAGGACTGAACTTCTGAAACTGTAAAGCAAGCCCCAACTAAATGCTTTCCTTTATGAGTTCCTGTTGCCATGGTGTCTTCTCAGCAATAGGACACTAAGACGTCAAAAAGGTTATTCAGCATGCTCAAGTTGGCTTTCTATTCCAGAGATGGATGTATAACTATAGATATATAATCACCAAATATTACAAATTTCATTAATAAACTCAAGGACAGAAATCACGTTGCCATCTCAAAAGATACAGAAAAGGCTTTTGATAAAATCGGATGTTGCTTCATGTTAAACGTGTGAAACATGCCTTTAATCACAACGTTTGAGAAGCAAAGGCTGGTGTATCTCTATGAATTGGAAGCCAGCCTGATCTACATGTCAAGATTCAGGACATCCAGAGCTGTGAGACCCTGTCTCAGAAAGAAAAAAAAAAGAAAAGGAAAGAAAAGAAAAGAAAAAAATAGAAAAGTTCCTTAAGAAACTCAGAATAGAAGGAATACATCTAAGTACAATAAAAGTTATATATGACAAACCTATAACCAACATTATATGAAATGAGGGAACAACCAAAGCATTTCCATTAATCAGGAACAAGATAAGAATGTTCATCTTCTTAACTCTTATCCAATATCATATTGAAAGTTTTAACCAGAGCAATCAAGCAGGAGAAACAAGGAGATGGGCTACAAACAGAAAAAGAAGTCCAAGCATCTCAATTGCAGATGATATAATTTTGTATATAAGAGACCTGATACACAAGAGTTCCTAAACACTGGCTGGGCAGTGGTGGCACATGCCTTTAATCGCAGCACTTGGAAGGCAGATGCATCTGGATCTTTCTGAGTTTGAGGCCAGCCTGGTATACAAAGCAAGTTCCAGGACAGCCAGGGCCGTTGCCCAGAGAAACCTTGTCTTGAAAAAAAAAAAAAAGTCCCTAAAGACTCCACCAGAAAACTTGTTTCAAAAAGTGTGTGTGGTATTTATTATTTGAGAATGTTATACATATATACAATGTATTTTGATCATATCCAAGTCTCCCCCCAACAAATCCCTCTCTCAACTTCACATCTTCTTTTTCCTCTTTTTTTCTTTCATCTTTCTCTGTCTCTTTCTTTCCTTTCTACCTCCCCTCCCTCCCTTCCTTAAATAAAATAACTGAGTTCAATTAGTTCTGCCCATATGCAAATGAGTGTGGGCCACCTCCTGGAACATGGGTAATCTATCAGTGGTGGTACCCAAAAAGGAGTAAGACTTCCTCCTCCCCAGCCAACAGCAGCTCAGCTTGAGTGTAACCTCCTAAGTCTCTCTTATCCATGCTGGGATCTTGATGGCTTGATTTTATGTAGCTCCTGAGAGATCATGAGTATAAAGGTGATGTCATGTTCAGGTTTCATTTTGCAGCATCCCATCCCATCCTCTGGCTCTTACGTTCTTTCCCTTTTCCTGTGGCAAGTCCCGAGTCTTAGCTAGATGGGAGCTTAATGTAGATGTCCCATTTAGGGCTGAGCACTCAACAAGAATTTATTCTCATTACGTTTTTACCAGTTACGGGTCTCTGCATTGACTGCTGCCAACTGCAATAAGAAGCTTCTCTGACCAAGGCTGGGGGCAGCATGGGCCTGTGGACGTAAACACATGTAGAAGGCAGTCTAACTGAGAGCAGCATGGATCTGTGTACATAAACTCATGCAGAAAGCAGTCTAACAGCACAAGCATTTGGCAAAACAGCAATAACAGGTTCCAGTACACTGCTCTTAAAATTTTGGTTTCAGGAAAAAATGACTTTAATGAATTTCTATTGAACTTAAAAAAAAAATGTGACCTCAATAATTCTTTTTCTTCCCAAGAATTGCTGAAGCTTTATATTTGAAACTCAAATGGAGAAATGTTGAGAAGTATTTACATACTGATTCATTAAAAAGCAATTAGCACATTGTATGTCACTACAATAAGTTTTTATGAAAAAATTATAAAATTAAACAAATTTAGTGAAAGATATCATCTTAACAGTTTTTTAAAAGAAATTTCACATCTGGCTTAATAGAAGACAGCTGCATTCTCATATCTTCCTTTACATTCAATATGTGGTAAATGTGTTATTTTGGTTCAAGCAAAGGAGGAAAATCTGGCCTTTCACAAATATGCAGCTAGAAATAAATGTTTGGAAAACTTCATAGAAAACTAGAGATGCAACTGGCAGTTTTTCAAAGGCAAACAGCAATGAGGAATCTGCAACTTCATTGGGGACCAAGAGAGATGGTTGAGTCATTAAGAACACCTTATGCCTTTATTCCCGGGGGGGGGGGGGGAGAGACACACAGTCAGGCGAATCTCTGAGAGGAGCCTGATTTTCACAGAGAGCTCCACAGCCAAGGATACATAGCAAGACTCTGTCTCAGAAAAGAAAACAATGGAAAATGGAGAGGAGGTGACTTTAGTGTCAGTACCCATGTGGCTGACTGTAACACGAATTCCAGGAGTTCAGATGCCCTCTTCTGGCCTCCGTGGGCACTGTACTCATGTATATAAATCACACCTCTTCATGTACAGATACACACATAATTAAAAATATGTATCAGACCCTGGTCAATGGTGTTCTCATACTGTGTCATGAAAACTTATTTGACTTTCTTGCTATCTGCGACAATCTGATTTTGATTGTACATATTCCACATGGGGTCTCGGGAACCCCAGTGTTCTCAACACTGTGCTCCCAGAAGCATGTTCTACACAAACCGTCTATATTTCCTGTGTTGAAGTGCACTTGAACTTCTAATTTTTTTTTCTTCGGGGGGGGTGAGAGCAACCTATCATGAGATGATTGGCACTGAGAAGTAGGTATGCACCTGTAAATTCAAGCTACTCTGGAAGTTGAGGCAGAATTGCTGCAGCCCAGAAACTGAAGCCAACTTGGTTTTAAAACATGGGGTGGGGGGACTGAAAGAAAAGAGGCAACTTACTTTGATATAAAACTAGATGGGGAGCACCGGGGCAATTTAGGTCCAGGGAAGGAGGCAAACAGGGGTTTGCCTGGTCTTGATTAGTTGGTTTGCATCAGAGGCATGCCCATTGGCATGGTGTTTGCTGTCTTTAGGAACTGGGCAATTCTACAAAGGGCAGGCCTGGGTCTGGCAAGGCTGCAACTTATCAAAGCATCATATAATATAGAAAATTAAAACCATGACCAATAGACCCTTCATGTTGATTTCATTGCTTTTTTATAATATACCAACCATATTCTTCTTTCCATTTGCATTAATTATTAAGCCTTATATTTGTTTTATCCCTTTGAACTTGTATCATGCATCAAAAATGGAGCTCCAAGTTCTTCTCTACTTTGAAGACTTTCCTAATGATTTGCTAATCATATATTTCTTTGCAAGACTACTTACATTATTTGTCTCTTAGGGTTATTTAACTTTCTATGGTATTAGTTATGTCTCTCCAACTAGATAGTTTCTTGACATCAGCAACCTTGTGGTGTACTATTCAAATTCTTTAAAGTGTCTGTCTTTATTGGGTAAACCTGCAGCTACCGTATATGAATATACCTCTAGCTTTCTTGTTCTGTCTTGCAGGCCTGCTCCCATCTCCCTGACTCTTTTGTTACATGGATGTCTCTGTGGTCTTTCTCTTTGGACCAGAAGGGTGTTTTATCATTGCTCCTCTGGTAATGCCTTTTCTTCTACTTCTTAGCTAGAGTCTACACTTGTATTAGCTTCTGATCACACTGGCTCCACACATATTCTGAGCTAGTTCCTCAATTTTCTTTTGAGTTGTACTAATAGTTAAAAAGACAGAATCTGTTTACTGTGGACCTCATACAAATTTGTGTGGAATTATAACTTCAAAGTCTTTTTAGTCACAGTGTTTGGTGCTTTGAAACTTTTTATACATGGTGGTGTCATTGAAATAATTAATACTTTGAAGTTTTTTTCTTTATTATTTTTTAATTATGTATATAAGTGTGTCTGTATGTGTGTGTATGTGCATGTGAATGTAATGCCTAAAGAGGCCAAAAGAGAGAGCTATATCCCTTGGAGCTGGAGTTACAGGCAGTTGTGAGCTGCCTGACTGTGGGTACTGGGAATCAAACTCTGGTCCAGTGCAAGAGCAGTTCATACTCTTAACTCCTGAGATATCTCTGTATAGCCCAATAATCAACACTTCAAAGAGCTTCCCCAGAGTTTTTAACCTCTCCAACTGTTGTAGTAACTTTCAGATATTTCATATCTAGACACTTTGCTTTCATTGTCTATCATACCATTTAAGTCTTTGCCTAAAATAAAGCTGAGGGCTAAGGTTATATCTCATTTATACAGTGTTTACCTATCATTTATAAGTTCGTGTGAGGTGCTGAGTTTATTCTCCAGAACCCATTTCCCACCCAGTAGCAGGCTTACTTGCACTAGCAGCACCCAAATAATGACACAGAGACTTAATACTAATTATGAATGTTTGGCCTTATCTTACACTTTTCCTGCTAGCTCTTATAATTCAATCTGTTTCTTTTCATCAATGTTTTGCCTTAGGGCTTCTTATCTTTCATTCTGTTCATCCAATTTTCCTCCTTCCTTCATGTCTGTCTGGCAGCTGCCTAGCTAGCTGGTCCAAAGCATCTCCCTTTTTCCTTTGTTCTCTCTCTTGAGCCTAAATTCCTCCTCCTACTTATTCTTTCTGCCTGACAGTCCCACTTATTCATCTACTGTCTAGCTGTTGGCCATTCAAGTAAAACAAATGCAACATATCTTTACATAGTTAAACAAATGCATCGTAAACATGTAACACATCTTTACATAGTTTTAAAAAAAATTCTATTCCACAACACCCTACACACACACACACACACACACACACACACACACACACACACAAAGGAAGGTTGAAAGTCATCTCAGCATTATTTAATTTGGCTCAATGAATCCTACTTGAAAGAGTAACATGAACCAAATGTTGAAATCTCACAAATGACATAACTGAAAAATAATCAACCAAAAGATTATTGTGGAAGTTTTAGAAATCATCCTTTCTGTAGCTGGCTCAGTATTACAACTTGATTTGTACTACAGTTAGGGATACTTTATAAAACTTTTAAAAAAAGTTTTGTGAGGGTTATCTAAAGAAAATGTATTTTTTTCATTTATTCAAATCCTAGATCCGTCTATGAATACAAAAATATAAACACAGTTTTTTGTCTGAGAGGAGGAAAACCCAAAACAGGTGTTTGGTGTTCACCTTTTCTTAATCATTTATCTGGCACTTATAGTTTTTATTATATTATTATTATTATCATTTTTATCATCTGTGTGTGTGTGTGTGTGTGTGTGTGTGTGTGTGTGTGTGTATGTGTGCGTGGGTGATGTGAGGGGGCTGGGCATGAGTCAAATAGCATGTGTAGAGATCAGAAGAAAACTTTTGAGATTTGGCTCATTTCTTGCATGCTGGGTTCTGGTGATGAATTTAATATTGTCAGGCTTGCATGGCGAGCACCTTTATCCTCTGAGCCATTCTGCTGACTTGGATGTATGGTATTTGACCATTTTCTAATAAGGGATGATTGGGTTCTGTTAGTGTCCTAATCTGTTTGAAAGGTAAAAGTTGTATTCATTTTGATTAACTAGAAGATGTAGTCTTATGATTAAAGATTAGTTCCCAAATAGTAATTAAGCGATAGATTAAGGCTGAGGATCACACCAATTTGTGTAACTTTCATGACTTCCTTTTCAGTGTTTAAGGATCTGCTATAACATTAACAGTGGGGGTGCAATGTTGGATACCATTTTCTATTTCCTACTAAAAATTCATTATGTATATATAAACTGATATTTATCTTATAATCTTTGAAATGGAGAACTCTAATCAGCCTAAATCTTACGACTGACTATAGGGTTGGCACTTGCTGCTCTGCAGTGTACCTGTGTTCTGATCCTATCATCCACATGGCAACCCACAAGTGTCTGTAATTCCAGTTGCAGAGGACTTGGTACTCTCTTCTGGCCTCCCTGGGTGGCAGCAGGGATGCCACATTGTGCACAGATATACATGCAGGCAATAAAATAAAATACACATACACATAAAATAAGATAAAAACTAAATCTTAAAAAAAAGGGCTTGTCCATTCTGTAATTCACAAGCTTTCACTGAGGTTCCTCCCTGGACTTTCGTGACCTCAGTGGCCTACTGCTGAGCTGTGTGGATGGATTGGGGTGCGGATGTTGGGAAGAACTGAAAGGCTGACCTGATAGCAAAGCTGAAACAAGTCAGGGAGGTTGGACTGATTCAAACAATTGTTTAATGTGTTGGCAGCTGAAGTATCAGTCAGAAAGACACCAAAGTGAGGGGGGTACTGAGAAAGAGATGCAAACTGGGGATCAGTGCTATTGAGAAGATGGAGCAAATGCTGTGGGAAGACAGGAAGAAAAAGTCTAGGGCTCTGTGGGAACTTCCAGTAAGGTGACTGAGGCCTGTGTGTGGATGGAATTGAACTGCTCAGAGCACCAAGACTGTTCTTATGCATTTGTTAGCCAACACCTATTTGCATGTTCATTATATCTGACACACTGATATAGTTTGGTCTTAATTTTTAAGAGGTAAACAAAATTTAAGTCTAGGATATTTTGTCTCTGAGACAAAACTGAGATTTAAAAGTACATTTTAAGAAAAGAAAGCATATGACAGGGCAGGATAGCAAATGCCTTCAATTCCAGCATTCAAGAGGCAGAGGAGTCTGCATGGTGAGTACCTGGCCAGCCAGGGGTATATCATGAGAACCCTGCTTCAAATATAAAAGGTAAACATACTCTGCAACAAGTGGATTTCTTATCCTATATTATTTATTTATTTGTTTGTTTATTTATTTATTTTTTATGTTCATCTATGTATAAGTAAAGAGTCATTCTCATCAACCCAATTTATTATCCTTTATATGAATCTTTGAGGGCAGGCAAATGGACCACATTGTAAAGACACTTGCCACCACACCTTATCAGCTGAATTTAATTCCTGGGACTTACGAAATTCTCCAATAAAGCTGGACTATGGGCTAGCACCATGATGACCCAGCCTCTAAAAATTTTGAAAATTTTTTCATTTTCATTTTCTTTTTTTAAGGTCTCATATATAGGGTCTCACTACATCCCCCTGGCAGGCCTGTACTCCCTGTATATACCTGGTAAGCCTTGAACTCATAGATATCTTTCCTCGATCTCCCATGTGTTGGGATTAAAGGCATGCACCCAACCACACCTGTATTACTTTTTTTTTTTCTTTATAAGACTAGAAGACTAGAAGACTAGAAATGGAACCCAGTGCCTTGTGCAGGCTAGACTACAGTTCTACACAGCCCTACCTCTCTGGCCTGAGACATTATTGAATTGTCAGTGTCCCTTGATTACAAAAAACAGATTAACAGCAGTAAGAAAAAGATTATCTACTTGGGGGGAAAACCCTAAATTGCATATGTATTAATACCATGCTGGCTTAGAAAGGATAACTCATTGCCAAGAAAAAGATCTTGAGTTTTTGTTTGTTCAGTTTTGTTTGTTTGTTTGTTTTGTTGAGACAGGGTTTCTCTGTATTGTTTTGAAAGCTTTCTTGAAACTAGTTCTGTAGACCAGGCTGGCCTCGAACTCACAGAGATCCGCCTGCCAATGCCTCCCTAGTGCTGGAATTAAAGGTGTGCATCACCAACGCCTGGCTGATCTTGGGGTTTTTATGTTGTTGTTTTGTTTTGAAACAGAGTTTTTCTGTGTAGACCAGTTTATCCTAGAATTCAGAGACCCTCTTGCCTCTTCCTTCCAAGTGCTGAGATTAAAGGTGCACACCATCACTGCCTGGCTGGATCTTCGGATTTTGAAGTCAGTTTCTCAAAGCTGACGGTTTATACTTATAACCCTTAAGAAATTAGAAATTACTAGGAACCAATAAAAAAAGAAAGAAACAAAGAAAGAAAGAAACAAAGAAAGGAATTACTAAGAATCAAAATGAGAAACATAATCCCAACTGATATAAAACCACATAACTCTTCCTGGAATGTTTCCTGCCATATAAGACTACGCTAAACTCTCCAAAAGGCTCAAAATAATAATAATAATAATAATAATAATAATAATAATAATAATAATAATAAAAACTTCAAAAGGGAATCCATGCTAGATGAGGGATAAACACCTAAATACCAATTCTTTTTTTTTTTTTTTTTTTTTTTTTGGTTTTGGTGCTGGGGGGGTTAAACCCAGGTCCTCACAGGTCCTCTACTATTGAGCTATACTGTTAGCCACAAGACTCTGAAAACATGTACCTTCTCTGTAAAGACTGAAAAAAATACACTCTTAGGACATAGATGAGTACAGATTTTGCTAAATTATGAATTTAAAGTTGTGCCTCAATCCTAGGAGGGGAAAATTTGTGTGATTGAAAATCACTCCACAGCTAGTGCAAGTAAGGCTAAACATCCCCTTAGAGTGGTTTTTACATCTTCAGATGTATGCTGTGTGATACTGCGTGTTGTGGTGCTTGCCTGTCTTTAAGGTCTCACCAAGTAACTGTTCTCAGAGACTCACAGCCTTCCTCCTCCTCCTTCTTTTTTGTATGTATCTGTGTGAGTCTAGTTATTCCACTAGACTACTTCCCTAGACAATGCATCAAATACTCTGGGTGTGCTTGTTGCTGGGAAGCCAGAGGGTGTCAGATCTCTTAAACTGGAGTTACAGGGGCTGTGAACTATTTAACGTAGGTACTGGGGATCAAACTCAGATGCTGTGGAAGAGTAACACTCGTTCTTAACCAATGAGATCTCTCTCCAGCCTCATTTTCATGGAGTTCTTATCATAATAAGGTTTTCCCCTCTAATAGCTAATTTTCACATGTAAAATTAAATATAAATAAATACCTTTTATATTAAAACTAAAAAGTTGGGGTGAAGATGACAATTAGGTGAATATTTTTTTAATACCCTCAACTCAGTTCATTAGCAAAGTGACTTATTAGAAACTATTTTTGATACTAACTATAAGTGATCGAATTGTGTTATAGGTTAGCATATTGCAATGGTGTGTTATTACTATGGCTTCATAAAGTAGATAGAGAAAGCGATGTTTTCAATTTTGGCCAAATTTAGGTCTATCCTGAACTTTGTCTCATAGTTGGCATGTTTTCTAGTGAAGCTGATTCTAGGGTGGAATAATGTCGCCACCCACTGTGCAGTTTGTGGTATGACAATGAGCAAAATTACTTCCAAAATTGATCATGGAGGAAAAATTAAGCTATCCCTCTTGAATTTGACTGATGGTAAAAACTTACTGAATCAACCAGCTCTTCTAGGAGCCCAGTGACACCAGGTCTTTAGCAAATTCCTTAAGGGCATAGATGAGCTAGGCAGAGGTGGTACACTCCTTTAATCACAACACTTGGAAGACAGAGGCAGGAGATCTCTGAGTTTGAGGCCAGCCTGGTGTACAAAGATAGGAATACACAAAGAGACCCCGACTCATAAAAAAAAAATAAAGTATAAATGAATATATATATATATATACACACAACAGTTTGCTGAATTTACATCTTTCCCAGGGCATGGTGGCACACGCCTTCAATCCCAGTACTTGGGAGGAAGAAGCAGGCTGTGAGTTTAGATGCCAGCCTGGTATACAAAGTGAGTTCTAGGATAGCTAGGGCTGTTTCACAGAGAAACCCTATCCCAAAAACCAAACCAAATCAAACCAAAAATAAAACAAATGATACACACATACAAAAGAAACCAAACAAAACCAACAACAACAAAACCCCCACCTCAATCACTTTTTAAAATCATTTCTGTTCATTTTTTACTTAATTAGCCTATATTTCTTTTTTATATATATTTTACCTTTTTTTTCTTATTTTGCATATCGATCCCAGTTCCCTCTCCCTCCCTCATCTGCAAATAGTAACACTATGACTTCTTCCTTTCCAATTTGTATCCCCTTGATCTCCTTTTGTTTTTGTCTTATTGCTTTATCTAGAAATTCAAGTACAACATTGAAGAGACATGGAGAGAGAGAGGGCAGCCTTGTGTTGTTCCTAATCACCTTAATCTCCTCTCCATTCAGTTTGATGTTGGCTGTTAGTTTACTGTATATTGCTTTTATTATGTTTAAGTATGTTCCCGTTATCCCTGATCTCTCCAAGACCTCTATCATGAAAGGGTGGTGGATTTTGTCAAAGGCTTTTTCAGCATCTAGTGAGATGACCATAGGATTTTTCTTTTTCAGTTTGTTTATATGGTGGATCACAGTGATAGATTTTCATATGTTGAACCATCCCTACATCTCTGGGATGAAGCCTGCTTGGTCATGGTGGATGATTTCTCTGATGTGTTTTTGGGTTTGATTTGCCAGTATTTTATTATTTTCACATCAATGTTCATGATGGACATTGGTCTGTAGTTCTCTTTCTTAGTTGTGTTTTTGTGTGGCTTGGATAATTATAGGCTGGTAAAAAGAGTTTGGTATTGAACCTTCTGCTTCTATTGTGTGGAACAATTTGAGGAGTATTGGTATTAGCTCTTACTTGACTTTCTGGTAGAATTCTGCACTGAAACCTTCTGGCCCTGAGCTTATTTTTGGTTGGGAGACTTTTGAAGGCTGCTTCTATTTCATTAGGGGTTATAGGTCTATTTAAATTGTTTATCTGTGCTTGATTTAATTTTGGTAAGTGATAGCTATCCAGAAATTTGTCAATGTCCTTTGAATTTTCAAATTTTGTGGAGTACAGGTTTTCAAAGTATAACCTGAAAATTCTCTGGATTTCCTTAGAGTCCATTGTTATGTTCCGCCTTTCATTTCTGATTTTGTTGATTTTCATGTTCTCTCTCTCTCTCAGCTTTTTGGTTAGTTTGGATAGAGGTTTGTCTATCTTGTGGATTTTCTCAGAGAAACCAACTCTTTGTTACATTGATTCTTTGTATTGTTTTCCTGGTTTCTACTTTATTGATTTCAGCCCTCAATTTGATTAGTTCCTGGCATCTACTCCTCTGGGGTGAGTTTGCTCCTTTTTGTCCTAGGGCTTTCAGTTGTGCTATTAATTCTCTAATGTGACTATCTTCCATTTTCTTTATATAGGTACTTAGTGCAACGAACTTTCCTTGTAGTACTGCTTTCAAAGTGTCCCGTAAGTTTGGGTATGTTGTGTCTTCATTCTTGTTGAATTCTAGGAAATCTTTAATTTCTTTCTTTATTTCTTTCTTGACCCAGGAGTGGTGCAATTGCGCATTGTTCAGTTTCTATGAGTTTGTAGGGTTTCTGCAATTTGTGTTGTTGAATTCCAACTTTAAAGCATGGTGGTCTGATAATATACAGGGGGCTATTCCAGTTTTTTTTGTATTGTTGAAGTTTGTTACGTTGCCTAGTATGTGGTCAATTTTAGAGAAGGTTCCATGTGGAGCTGAGAAGAAGGTATATTCTTTTGTGTTTGGATGGAATGTTCTATAGATGTCTGTTAAACCCAATTGGGATGTAACGTCTGTTAGTTCTTTGTTAAGTTTCTGTCTGGTGGCCCTGTCTAGTAGTGAGAGTTGGGTGTTGAAATCTCCCACTATGAGTGAGTGAAATTTTCTGTGATCTTTGAGTTCTAGTAATGTTTCTTTTAGGAGTGTGGGTGCCTTTGTATTTGGGGCATAGATATTCATAATTGAGACATTGTACTGATGGATTTCTCCTGTGATGATATGAAATGACCTTATTTATCTGTTTTGATTGATTTCGGTTTGAAGTCTAACTAGTTAGATATTAGGATAGCTACACTTACTTGCTTCTTTGGTCCATTTGATTGGAAGATCTTTCCCCAACCCTTTACCCTGAGGTAATGTCTGTCTTTGAAGTGTAGATGTATTTTTTGTCTGCAGAAGAAGGGTGGAATTTGTCTTTGTAGCCATTCTGTTAGCTTGTGTCTTTTTATAGGCAGGTTAAGACCATTAATGTTGAGGGAAAGTAAGGACCATTGCTTGTTAATTCTTGTTTGTTTTAGATTTGTTGTTGGCGGTGGTATTGTGAGTATATTTGCCCCACTTTTTCTTTTGGTTTCTAGTAAAGTGGGATTATCTATTACCTATGTCTTTGAGTGTAGTTAACTTCCGTGGGTTGAAGTTTTCCTTCCAGAACTTTCTGTAGGGCTGGATTTATGGATATGTATTGTGAAAATGTGGCTTTGCCATTGAATATCTTGTTTTCTCCATGTATAGTGATTGAGAGTTTTCCTGGGCATAGTAGCCTGGTCTGGCATCCGTGAACTATCAGTATTTGTAGAACATCTATCCAGGACCTTCTGGCCTTGAGTTTCCATGGAGAAGTCAGGTGTAATTTTGATAGGTCTGCCTTTATATGTTACCTGCCTTTTCCCTTCACTGCCCTTAATATTCTTTCTTTATTCTGTTTCTGTATGTTAGGTGTTTTGATTATTATGTGGTGAGGGAACTTTTTTTTTTTTTTTTTTTTTTTTTGGTCCAGTCTATTTGGTGTTTGTTACACTTCTTGTACTTTCATAGGCATGTTCTTCTTCAGATTGGGAAAGTTTTCTTCAATAATTTTGTTCAAAATGTTTTCTGCACCTTTGAACTGGGCTTCTTCACCTTCTTCCATGTCTATTATTCTTAGGGCTGGCCTTTTCACAATGTCCCACATTTCTTGGATGTTTTGTGTTAAGGAAATGTTGGATTTAAGATTTTCTTTGGTTGATGAATCTATTTCCTCTAGTTTATCTTCAGCGCCTGAGATTCTCTTTTCCATCTCTTGAATTCTGTTGGTTATGCTTGCATCATTTGCCCAGTTTTTCTATTTCCATCATTCCCTCAGTTTGTGTTTTCTCTATTGTGTCTATTTCAATTTTCAGGTCTTGAACTGTTTCAATTGTTTCCTTCATCTGTTTGATTGTTTTGTTTTGTTTTTTTCTTTCTTGGATTTCCTTACTTTCTTTAAGAAATTTGTTCATTTCCTTCATTTTTTGTTTGGCCTTTTCCTCTATTTCTTCCAATTTTATGTTTGTTTTTTCTTCCATTTCTTTAAGGGATTTTCTTATATCATCTTTGAGAGGGCCTTTATCATTTTTATGAAGTTATTTTTTAAGTAGTTTTCTTCTGCTTCATCTGTTTTGGTGTGTTCAGGTCTACTTGGTGTAGAGTTCCTAGATTCTGGTGGTGTCATGCTTGTCTTTCTATTGTTGGGTGTTTTCTTGTACTGGCATCTTCCCATCGCTTCTTCCAATGGGGGCAGGTGGAGTATCTCTCTCTACCCTGCTCTCCCCGTGGGTGTAGGTGGATCAGGAATTTGATGTCTGTAACTCTGGATGATCTGACCTCTCTTGGAGGTCTCTCCTCCAGCAGAGGGCAGGGGATGGTGTCCAAAGATCAGGTGAGTGCGGCCTCAAGGTTCTGTATGAATAGGCTAGTCCATTGTGCTCAGAGCAGACCCAGAAAGTTCCAAGGAGGTGGACGGGGTGTTGGACCTGCATTCTGGCCCAGTGCTCATCCCGAGCAGCGGGCCCAGCAGGACAAAGGGTGAGGGGAAGGCAGGCTCCAGGTCTAACTAGCCTACATTTCACCAAAGTGAGTATTTTCTCCTATACATCATTTATTTACTTTTGTGCTTATGAAACAGATTCACAGTGTAGTCCAGGCTGACTTCAAACCATCAATTATTCTGCTTCAACCTTCTGAGTGCTGGGATTGTGGGCACTCTTCATGATGCCCAGCTTTCAATGGGTCTATACCAAAATATTATTGGTGTATACTGAGGCTATACATGGCCATTACCCTTATTTTTTCTTATGACTTCTTTTATAGTAGTTACATAAGTCATTCTCTTACTGTCTGAATGTAAGTCCTTGAAAGAAGTATTTCTTTCATTTATTTTCATGCCCCATCATTTCATGGTCCCCACCATCAGTATTTTGCATTCAGTAGACACACAGTGTTTACCAAACAGTCAATAGCATAAATGCTCTTAAGATGCTCTTATTCACTGTGCAGCAATTGTAAAGATAACATAAAGCAAATGAGGGGGGTGTTCAGTAGCTATCTCTGTGCTGTTTGGTTCCCTTCATCCCACATCAGGTGAACAATGATGGGGACTGGAAGTTAGGAGGAAGGAATCTGCATCAGATTGGGCTTGTTCAATGTGTCTGTGTCTCTCTAGATGTGCTAAGTACTGAAGGCTGGGCCACTTAAAAACAACGAAAACATCAGAAATTTCTAACAGTTCTGGAGGCTAAAAGTCCTAGATCAGGGTGGCAGAATGATCAGGCTTAGGGAAGGACTCTCCTCCAGGAACAAAGTGGCAAACTTTTGTTATATCCTCCAAAGAAGAAAGAAGGGAAAACCGGAGGAAGAGAGGGGTGAAGGAAGGAATTAAGTCAGTCAGTCCAGCCTCTTCTAATAATGTTTGTTGCCTGGTTAGTGGTGTTAGGATGGAAAAATTTAGCCTCGGGGGACACCCCGGGAGGTGAGGAGGCCATTGGCCCCTGTCTGTTGTTGGACCAAACTCTGCTGTGTTCCGTGGCCGTTTGTCTGGCACCTTTGTCTGGATCTGTTTATGTTCTGTGTGTTTTCGTTCTGTGTGTCTTTGGTGTCTTTGTAGTTTTATCATGGGATAGATTGACTGACGACTTGACCTTAGTTTAACTCTTGACTACTTGACTGAAGTAACAAGTTTTTGATGTGTATGAGGGCTGGTAGGGCTGTCGATTGCAGTGACTACATCTCCAAGCGGGCAGCATGCTTCTGGATGGCAGCTTAGACCATGAGTACAGCTCTCAGTTCTGGCGATAAAGGTAGCCGCCGCCATCTTAGATAGATCATGCCAAAAACAGCCATGGCTTTCCTGTTAGCAATGTTGTTGGTTAACAGGTAACTCGTTGCCAGAAAAAGAGAAAGATTTACAGATTCACATTAAGAAAAACTGCTAGAGGTTTACAATGTGTTTTAAAATATACGTAGGCTTGGGAAAGATAAGAAATGTTTTTAAAAAGACAGAATGTGGCTGGGTGTGGTGGCACACGCCTTTAATCCCAGCACTTGGGAGGCAGAGGAGCTGGGTGTGGTGGCACTTGCCATTAATCCCAGCACTTGGGAGGCAAAGGCAAACAGATTTCTGTGATTTCAAAGTAAGCCTGGTATGCAGTGAATTCCAGGACAGATAAAAGTTACACAGAGAAACCCTGTCTCAAAATATGTAAAAATAAAAGTAAAAGAAATAGAGTAATAAAAAAACCCACGTAAAGATGGAAAGCACAGAGAAATTTTGGATACTATACACGATTCTGTTGTCTTTAAATTGTTCGACTGCTAAGGAAATACCAACAACTGATAAAACAAGTGCTGCTGGGTTAATTCAATTTATATATTTTAAAAATTCTTTGACTCCAAAATTTAAGCCTAAGGACAAGTTACTGGGGAAAAGGATTTCTATTTTTGTTTCCACAGAAAATGAAAAGCTGTGGATTCCTTCCAGACTGACATGGTTTGATCAAGCAAGACCCCCTGAAGCAACGTCAATGGGACATTGCAACCTTACAGACCACTACAGCCAAGATTTCTGCGTCTTCTTTTGGACCCCCATGACAGTACCCTCTACCAGCAGAAAGTAGGTTAGAAAGAACGACGCCCAAATTCCCAAATATTGTTTATAGATGTTTGTTTTCATTCAAATGGGCTTGGTTATAAATGGCTATAACCACAAGCAATCTTTTTAAAGATAAAAAGGGAAGTATGGTATAGATATGAATACTTTAGAATGGATTTTCTTTTATTGATACAATTTAAGGTCAATTTTGTAATATGCGTATTTCTCCTGTTTATATAGCTCATTTAAAAATATAATGTATAATTTAGTACAAATTATAGAGAGTTACCTATGATAGTCAAAACTTGGAGTTAAGTGAGTTAGGATTTCTAGATATGCAGAGATGTATTTGAGATGGATAGGCATTCTTCAAATCTTTCAAAGACCTACAGAATATGGCATTTAAAATGGTTTAGGGTTTTTCTTGACAGTGAGGCACAACTGCTCCTGGTAACACCACCTACAGAAGAAAGGAAGATAGGCATCGAAGAAACACATTATGGAGTTTGCTTCTACTATGACAAGACTAGCCATTTAGGCAAGGTACTGCTCTTCTGGACTGTTTGACTTTATGTTGTAGAAACTGGACATGCAGGGCCTACAAAAAGGTGACTGCTGATGCAAGATGGACATTGCTACAGGATTCCTGCTTCATGGAAGAAGCAGACATTCTGCAGGACACAGAGAAAAATGACTGACAAACTGACAATATAGGTGGACAGTTTAAAGTTTCCTGCTTTGTTGAGGAGTCTGGAGATACACTATGGCCTATGGGCTGAAGATGGAACATTACTGAAGAACTTCGGGTGACTGACCAGGCAATGAGTTGTCTCTGTCATTTCTAAAGTTTATATATTATCCTTCTGTGGTCTTTAAAGGAGTTGCAGACAGATAGTTATGGTTATAGTTTTCCTTAGTTAGGATTAAAAATAAGTTACATATAGGACTTTGGACTCACAAAGATAGGATAGATGAAATTTTGAGTCTTACAAAATATTAATGGACTTAATATTGTTAACTGGGATTCTTGTTCGATAACTGTTGTATGGTATATTTTGCCATGTTAAGGTTAGAACCCTTCATGCTTTTCAGGGTTGGAAACACCCCTGAATGGGTTGGGCTGGCCCCCTGTGAGTTGCTTTGTGGGGGGCCCCCTCCACTGGTGAAAACTGTCTCTGCACATGGTGCTGATGCAATGTCCTCCCAGCCCCTGTTCACTAGGCTCAAGGCACTCGAGTGGGTGAGACAGCGAGCATGGAAGCAGCTCCGGGAGGCTTACTTGGCGGAAGGAGACCTGCAAGTCCCACATCGCTTCCAGGTTGGAGATTCGGTGTCACCGGGTAGAAAACCTTGAGACTCGGTGGGAAGGACCATACCTTGCGCTCCTGACCATGCCTATGGCAATTAAGGTCGAAGGAACCCCCACCTGGATCTATGCCTCCCATGTCAAACCAGCGCCACCCCCCTGATCCTGAATGGAAAGCCAAAAAGACTGAGAATCTCCTTAAGCTCAAGCTTTATCATATGGGCCCCGCTTCCCCAACCAGGTGACTCCATCCAGTTTACAGAGAAAGGTTCTATTATTTTTACAGCAGGGGGCCTCTGCTGCCCTCTGGGTTAAGGGATGGTTCAACAAGTCCCCTTGGATGACCACCCCACTTCCTGATCTGATGGGACCCTCAATGACTTTGCTCTTGCTGCTTACTGATGGACCTTATGTGATTAATGGAATCGTTACTTTTGCTTGGGAGCGAATAAGTATGGTCCATATTATGGTACTTAGACAACAGTACAAGAGCCTCCTGGGCAAATAGAAAGTCCCCTGTAGTCCTCCCAGTTCTAAGACTAGAACTATTAACAAGAGAAGACGTGGGGAATGTTAGGATGGAAAAATTTAGCCCAATTCCCCAGAAAACCCAGGAAGCTGGGAGTCTTAAATCCCAAGCTGATGGTCACCTACTTTAATGTTTACGGTAGTGAATGAACACCCAGAAGCCAGAAGATGTCTGTGTGAAAGCAGACATCCTGGGCTAAGGGCAGGGTTGGATACTTTAGTAATTGGTCCGCACTTGATGCTACGAGGTAATTGGTTCACAATGTGCGGGCTTTGCTGTAACCCTATAAAAGCTGTCTCAATTCTGTGCTAGGGGTTGTTCTCAGCCCCCTACCCTGCATGGTGTATGTCTGACAGCCCCAGTATACCGGAATATAAAGAACTTTATGCGTTTGCATCAAGACAGCTTCTCGTGAGTGATTTGGGGGGGGTGCCTTTCCTGAGTGGGAGTGCGAGGGACCACGCTCTTGCTGGTCTTACATTAGAACTGTTTGGAAAGGATGGCCTTTGAGATTCAAAAGGCCACACCATCCCCAGTCAGCTCTTTACCACCTGCCTGAGATCAGATGTTAGCTCTCAGCTACTGCTCTAGTGACATGCCTATCTGCAGCCATGCTCCCAACCATGATAATCATGGACTGTTAGCTCCAAATTATTTTTTTTTAAAGTTCCTTTGTTCATGGTGTGGCTAGACCCTCACCCCCCCCCCCACACACTTGGGGATTAAATTTCAATGTATGGATTTTGGGGTGTTCTAAGCACTGGATTAGTTGCTTTTGGGAAAAGGGATATGGAACTTACAAAGAACACTGGTCCTGGTGTTATGGTCCTGGTGAAGGACCCAGACCCTCACCTAGCTCCCTGCTTTGGCAGCCAGGACAGGCTACAGAAAAGACCCAGCAAGATGTAGGCCCCTGACTCAGCAGGATGTGCTGAGCTCCCTGACCTTGCCCTAATTACTGGGAAGAACTTCCAGATACCTTCCTTATGGTAAGAAACCAATCAGAAATTAGCTGGCCAGCTTTGAATGTGCTTTACTGAAAGCAGTAGGTAATAATGACCCTTGGATGGCCTCCAGTCATAGAAACATTTCTGAAGCTGCTGCTGACCAATCAACTCAGGACAAGATCTCCCATCCCAGCAATCCTGAGCCTGTTACTAAGCAACTAGCAGACCCCCAGACACCCCCTTTGCTCTACTCCTAATATATGCCCTTCCCCACTGCCACTTGGGGTCTCTCCTACTGTGTTGGATGAATAGAGGACCTGAGTTAACTGGTAATTAAAAAGACTCCTTGCTTTTGCATTGGATTTGGTCTCTTGGTGGTTTGGGAGGTCCAGAGTCTGGGTACAACACTGGAAGTTACAACATGCACACAACAACCTTTAGAACAGTAGGTGGTTCAATATTGACTATAGGTGCAAAAATAAATAAGTAAGCAAATGGTTCAGGTAAGAGAATGACATAAAGGTTGGGACCAGTTACAGAATTTTAGGAAAGGTAAGGTAGTGATTGAGTTTTTGTTATTTCCAGATGTGAAAATTGAAGATGTAAAAGACAGATAGGGAAAGCAAGCACACATAGGTTTTTTGGAAACTGAAATATAAGATAAAACATGGATTACATAGAAGGAAACACTTTTTATTTCTTTAGAGTATTTTCAACAGTGGTTCACTATACCAGCCGCTGGTCACACGTGGGCATTTAAATTTAATAAGATGAATTCCACTTAGTTCAGTTTCTGATGGGGGAAGGAATGAGACTATGGAATCCAGAAGGGGCTGTCTGCATGGACAGCTTTATTTAGGACTTTGAGCTAACAGGTTCCCCTTGATGCTGTGAACATAGGTGACCGTCTTCCTCTATCTGGAAGGTAACAAACTCCTTTGCCTGAAGACCATGCAAAATGCACCCAAGAGAGATATGTATTCTGTTGGGAGTGGTCTTTGCTGGGCTGCAATCGGAGCCAGCCGAGTGGGCCCAAGTCTGTACCTGAGTGGGGGGAGTGTGGATGAGGGAAAGGCTAGCTATAGATAATAAAGGAAGAGACAGAATAAAGGTCAGGAGGGCAGATCAGTTCATACTGAAATGCCACGAGTTTATTTTTTGCCACTCTTACATACCATAACCAAAAAGTGGAACACAGTATCATGTATATGGAACAGACTTCTTCCTCACTCATTCCAAGGATTCAATAACCACACCTTAGCTCTAAATTCCTGTTCCCTGGCCTTGAGGTCAGGAGTAGCCACACCTCAGATAAAACTTCTCCTTCCTTAGCATTGATAGTCAGGAGTAGCCACACCTCAGATTCAGGTCTGTTGTTATTTAGACTAAGATGGCTGAAACATCCTTCTGAAGCCACACCTTTGACCTTTAGGTCTTGTGACTTGCTGACAGCTTTGAACTCTCTGTCTTTGTGCTAAGATGGAGTGCAGCCATCTTTATGGGCACCCACAGTATTCTAATGTGTTTTCCTCTTTCAAGATTCAGAACACTGCCTTTGATTTTTCTTCACCAACAATTCAACTTCTGTTATAATGTATCTGGGGAAACACTGTCCCTGTTGTGGAATAATAAGGTTAATTCGAATAGCTCATGCTGTCAGAATCAGAATGTAGCTGAAGATGGATCTTGATGTATCCATGAGTAAGTGGCCTAAGGTAAAGATACCACAGATTTGTTGATCATAAATCCAAGTAACCAAGAAAAACATAGAAACTGGATTCATCTGAAGTTGATCATATTTCCTGTCACCAGGGAGATGCTCATTTGAGAGACAGCATTAAGAAAAATGAAAAAGTCACATTACTTTATACACAGAATTTGCAGTTTACCTCAGCATGTCTTAAATTCTTAAATGCTCAATACCTCCCATAGATGAAGTAAAAACAAAACAAAACAAAAACCCAAAAAACCTTTGTAGCCTGCTGTTGCTAACACAAGGGTTTGCTCCTGATTACTACTGCAACTATTGTCAATTAGAGGAACTCCTAACTGACGAAGTACATATTCTGACAGGTAAATACAGATACTTGAGTATGCTTGAGGTCAAACAGCAGGAGCAGAGAGCCTCTAAAATGGCAATATTTCCAAAGGCTGGCCCTCAATCCTTTGCTCTTAATACAAGTACTTCCAAGTTATCTTGCATCGATTTTGGGTGCTTTGATAGCATGGCAAACTGTCTGGGACTCCTAACTCACATGAAAACTTTATCAGATTATATTTCAAAATATTCTCAGTTACCTAAGTATTTCTAATGGATACCAAGTGCCTTATATGCTAGAATCAAAACTTATTAACAGGTTCTGCCTCACTTCTAGGTAGCTTGTTTTCCATTCTAATACTGAGCCTTAATCCTAGAAAATGTCCAAATCTATCCTGAATATCATAGATAAAGATGCTTTTTAAAAACTAGTTCATTAACCTACAAGTGTTTCCTTTTTTGTTGTTTGTTTGTTTGTTTTTTCAAGACGGGTTTCTCTGTGTATGGTTGTCCTGGAACTCCTGTAGATCAGGCTGGCCTCAAACTCACCCAGAGCTGCTTGCCTCTGTCTCTGCCTTTCCAGTGCTGGGATTAAGGGTGAGCTTCATCACCACCTGACCTATTTCCATCTTATTTGTGAATCTAACTTTATAGCCGATAATGTGTTCACCAATCCAGATTACTTTACCTGTGAGGAGTCTATTATTACCTGCTAATATTATAGGATTTTGTTGTTGTTTTTTAGTGTAGATATGAAAGGTAATTCTCCACTACACAGGTCAGTCTGGACTGCAGAAGAGCCTGTCTCAAAACTGAAACAAGAATTTAAATTTTGAAATAATTCTCAAAATTTAAAAATCACTGAAAAACTGGGAGCCCTAGAAGAGCTCAAACTTCAACAAATGGCTGAAATTTACTAGTAGCTACCAGCTTTAGTTTTTTTTTGTTTTTTGTTTGTGTGTGTGTGTGTGTGTGTGTGTGTGTGTGTGTGTGTGTGTGTGTTTAGGCAGGGTTTCTCTGTGCAATCACCCTAGCTGTCTTGGAACTAGCTGTGTAGACCAGACTGGCTTTGAACTCACATTGAGCTGCTTGCCTCTGCCTCCTGAGTGCTGGGATTAAAGACGAGAACCACCACTTGTCGACTACCAACTTTAGTTTAAAAACATTTAATTTAGTTAAATTACTTGAGAGCAGCCCTATCTAGCCTGGAACTCAACATTATATCCACCTGTCTGTACCACACATTTTGCCCTAAAAGACTTTTAAATTAAAAAAAAAAAAAAAAGTGTTTATCATGTGTGAGAGTCATGGTGTGCTCAAGCTACTGCTTAAAAGTGAGGTTACTTTTCAGGACTTGGTTCTGTCCTTCCATAGTAGTTTCTGGGGACTGGACATGAGCTCTTATGACTTGGGCGTGAGGGCTATCACTACTGAATCATTTCATTGCCCCAAGGTCCCAGCTTTAGGTGTGGGTTTTTCAATTCAAAAGTCACTGCTACATTTTAAAAGTAATTATTGGCCACCTACTTGCCAGGTACTGTTTTTTAGACCCTGGGTTCACAGTAGTAAATAAAGCTCATGGAATTTATACTCTAATGAAAACAGATGGCACAAATAGATGTTCCTTAGAGAGTGATGAATTATATTAACAAAATATGAAGCAGAGTGGAGAAGTACAGGGCATGGGTTGCAGGAAGAGTGTGTGCACAAATACATTCATTAAGTGCCTGGCTAGATCCTGTGCAAACCCAAGTTTATGACTCTTATTAACAACCAAATCATTATAAGTGTTTTTGCACTATAAAGCTCGAGTGAGTCGAAAGCAAGAGTGCACTTCTACTCATCTTTGAAGATTACTCAGATCCGTCAGTTTCTTGCCTCCCAAGTGATGTAATTAATGGCATGCGCCACAACTTCCGGCATAAGGATTTTTAATTATGTTTCTGAGTGTTGGTATGTGAACCTGAGTGTAGATGCCAATCAATGCCAGAAGAGGGTGTCAGGTTCTCTGGAAGTTAGAGTTATTGGCTGTTCCATTCTCCGCCCTCCTCCCCGCCCCCCCCCCGCCCCGTGGATACTAGAACCGAACTTTGCCATCAAGAGGTCTTAATTGATGAGCTATCTCTCCAGTTCCTTCACTCATCCTTGTATTTCGTGGTCCAAACTTTGTTTTCATGCTGGGGAGATGAGAAGCGAAGGCGAAGAGTCTCTCCGCGCTCGCTTTCCCGAGTAACTACTTAGGCTTGGTTAAGGGAAGGATCCAACAAACTTCAGCAACCCAGGAATCAAGCGACAGATTCTCATCGCCTCCCATAGGCCAGCAGTTCCGTTTCCATAGCAGCCGGGACGCGGAGCACGCGCGGGGTCTCAGTGGCCAAGACCTGACTTGGTATCCAGGAAGTACTCGGGTGACAGAGGAGCCTCTGTCTTAGCCTGGGGCGAAGGGAACCCCATCCCAGGACCGCGCACCTCGCCTCGCCTCCGGGACGTAGCAAGCCCGCCGGCCACCGGCCTCTCCAGCTGCGACAACTTCCGGCCTCGAAGTTCTCCCCGCCCTCGAGGCTCGCCCGGGTCCTCGCCGCGGCGAGGTGACCGTGGCTGCCGCCTGGCCTGAGCAAACGTCGGGCCCGGGACTGCTACGTCCTTTGGGCGGCGGTGAGAGCACTGCAGGTGCTGGTGCTCGGCCATGCGTCGCGCGGCCCCGCCGGCGCGGCTGGAGCCGAGGACGGCCCGGCGCAGGGCGCACAGGCGCGCGCGGGGCAGGCGCGGAGGCGGAAGTGAGGGCACGGCCCGGCCAGCCGTCTGGGAAGCCGCGGCCGGCCGCCCAGCGGGAGCACTCGGAGCCCCGCAAGACCGTCGCGGTTCAGCCTCGGATGCCGGCGCGATGCCTCTGTTCACAGCCAACCCGTTCGAGCAAGATGTGGGTGAGTACAGTGACCTGCGCCCTCCGCGCCAGGGAAAGTGGGCGGCGGCCCTGGTGTCTGGGAAGCCAGACGGAGAGCGAAGGGGCGGCGCCGCTCTCGACGGCGGGGGGCAGCCTCGGCGCGTCTCTGGACAGGCCACCTCCAACCTGTCGGAGATTGGGGTGCCTAGCAGGGCTGTTCCTGTCACCCAGAGCAGGAATGGAGAAAAGTCTGGATTGCTGGAGGCTTAAGTTGTTGACACAAACTTCCTGCTTTCTCCAGAGTTGGTTAACACCCTTCCCCTTGGAAGAAAGTACTGGGGTGGCCACCCTGCTACCTAGGGCAGTCCCGAACTAAACACCTCGACTTACCACGTTTAACTCTCATCGCTTCCGTACAGACACATCCAAGCTCTGATGGTTGCAGTTTCAATGTTTACTGATCGTCCCGAAGGTTTTGCGATAGCCAATCTCAGAGAGTGTAAAGGAAAACTCTCAGAATCTCTAAATAGCCCAGAACAACCGATGTTTGTTGGAGTCAGATGTTATTCTGGTAATACAGGTCTTTCAGAATGAGGAAAAAAAAAACAAACAAACAAACAAAAAAAAAACGGATGGAGTAAGCATAATATTAACAGCAAAAGCAAACTGGCTGGCGCCATTCTTGAAACAGTAGTTAACAGGCTCCTAGCGACGTTTGAGGATTTAGTGATTTTGAGTCAAACAAAATGATGCATATTTAGCAGTAAGCCACCAGTTCAGTTAAAATTCCTTAGTTAAGAGAAGTCTAGAAAGTGCCTCATTTTGTTCTGTAACTCTCACAAGTCATGTTCAAGTGTGTGAGAGACTAATTAGATAGGAAGCGTGTTGAGGCTTAGTCGCTGTTTTGGGATAATTGTTATTTTTTTATGACATTACCTTTGTGAGGCATTGCACCTTGTGATTATTATTGAATTACTTTAGCATAGACAGAGTAGAGTCTTTAGTTCAAGCTGGCTTCCAATTCCCAAAACCTGTCTTAGTGTCTAGAATTCTGGGACTCCCAAGTCTGGGCCCCCACCAAGCTTGAGACCTGTGTGTCTTACTGTTACTGTAAAATCTCCCATTTTGCTCTAATGAAGTGGATCAGAAAAGGCAAAACAGAGGAGGCTATTTTGTGTTGTTGTTGTTATTTATGTGCATTGGTGTTTTGTCTGCATGTTAAGTTTGTCACCTGTTTGCTGTGCTAGAGGAGGTCAGAAGACCATGTTGGATCACCTGGCCCTGGTGTTACAGAGGCTTGTGAGCCACCATCTGGGTGCTGGGAAGAGCAGGGAGTGCCCTTAACTGAGCCATCTCTCCAGCCCAAGGCAGAGTATTTAAAATATAAAACCTGTGAACTCTTTCTTCAAGGAAATAGTTCATGGAAGCCCTTTGTGTTCTTATTGCAAACGTTTCTGGTAGCAGTAGTCTGAGTTGCCCTGCCCAGTTTATTTTTCTAAACTTTTCCCTCAGTGGTTTCTGAAATTCTTGCATCACAGCTTAGTGTAGTTTTCTTAGGCTTGAACTTCAGATGGAAACAAACAAACAAACAAACAAACAAACAAACCCCTGTAGATATTTCATGGGTGGAGTAAAGTTCCCTCCCTCAACTTCCTGACAGCATTTCTTCAGTAGGAAGCATGCACCTCTTACACTATTTACAATGGGGCACAGACTGGACAGTGTCCAAGGAGAAAGTAGACATGACGATTGGGTGGAGTGGCTCTCCCCTTTTGCAGCAATCACTGGAGAGACAGCTGCTAAAGTGAAGTTCAGTCCCTTTGTGATTTCTCACTGAAGCAAGAACTGTGAAAGGCATTTCAGTTCACCCTCTCACATTTGGAGGAAGGTCATGTTTTCTCCTTCTGAAGAGCTGAGACGTGTATAATGGTTGACTTATGCATAGTGAAGGGATAGTGAAGTTCAGGTTGTTCGAGGACAGTACAAAGGTTAGCAGATTGGTGGGGTGGTGCAGGTGTACAGGAAGAAATATGCCATCTCCATTGAATGGGTGCAGGTTGTTAAAAATTTTTGTAATTAAAAAAAAATTTGGTTACAGACAAACATGGCTTTTTTCTTGTAATGTTTTTTTTCTATACTTTATTTTGCTTGCATAGTTCCAGAAATGCTAATACTTTCAGATAGTTTGAGAGTTTAATATCTTTGAAGTTTTTTTTTTAAATGTGAACTATTTTGAGCATAATGTATAAAACACAGCATGAACTGCCATCCCTGCCAGCCATCCCTCAACTCCTAATACCATGACAAGTTTGATCTTTTGGAAGAAGAAAACATTCAAGATGCCTTGAATGTATTAGCAGCTGTCTTTTCTCCCCTTCTCCCTTCAGAGTTAAATACTCGCCAAAAAGAAAGCTCTGTTTTTAAATTAGTTGTAAATATGTGTATTACACAGAAGTTCACTACATTCATTTTTTTCTGTGGTTTTTCTCTTTTTGAGACAGGGTTTCACTGTGTAGCTCTGGCTGTCCTGGAGCTCACTATGTAGATGAGGGTAGCCTTGAACTCATGGAGAACTACCTACCTCTACCTCCGGAGTGCTGGGAGCAAAGGCTTGTGCCACCACTGCCCAACCTAGTAGTGTACACTCTTAACCTCCGAGCGTCTTTCCAGCCCCAAGTAACAAAGATTTTGAATATAGTTTAGCTTTCAATTCCTTTCCTAAAATTTTCACAAGTATTAACCAACATTGTCAAACCCTTTTACTAAAACAAGCATTGTTCTAGAAACCAGAGACATTTGATATTGCCTATATATCCTTTCCCCTTAACCTTTCTTTAATGTATTTTGTTAGTTTTAATTGTTTTAGATTTATTTTATGTGTATGAGTGTTTTGCCTGCATGTATATATACTACCTGTGTGTCTGGTGCCTGTGAAGACCAGAAGAGAGCATTGGATCCCCTGAAACTGGAGTTTTGGATTGTAGTGAATCACCATGTGGTGTTGGAAACTACATGGTTCTGCTGCACGAATAGCATATGCTGTTAAACACTGAGCCATCTCTCCTGCCCCCTTATTTTGTTTTTGGAGACAGGATTTTGTTGTGTGTCCCAGGCTAGCCTGGAACTTGAGAGTAGCCTTGAGTTTGCTACCTTTCTGTCTCTTGCTCCTTCCCAAGTACCGGAATTACAAATGTGCGATGCTACACCCTATTCATTCTTTGTTTTAAGACTGAGTTTCACATTGCACACTGGCATCTTCGGCTCTTTCAGGCATTGTAAATATTGCTCATCTTGTTAGCTGCTCTTAACATTTTCTTAATGGATTTGTAACTGCCAGTGCTTGAATGATAAACACTTGTTTCCCTATACCATCCTGTGGAAACAGTTCTTTAGTGTAGAGACCTTTCAGCTAGCATTGTAAGTTTTAGAAGGCCTTCATTTGATTTGCAGTTAAGGGATGTTGAAAATGGAGTATCCTGTAATGTAGTTCTTGTTGGGACTCAGATGCTATTTAATGATTGTGACATTTAAGAAGGCGTGGGCCTGGGGTTATGACCTGGTAGGCACTGCTTGCTTAGCACAGTCACATCTTAAGTTTGATGCACAGCACTGCCAACCAAAATAAAAAGGCTTGAAGGAAGCCGTGCTGATACAGGTTTTTAAAGTTCTGTTGTGCTGACTCCTTAATTAAATGTCAAATTTTGACATACTGTCTCACTGTGTTTTAGCCTAGGCTAGCTTTGAATTCCAGGGTCAAGTGATCGTTCTTTCTTAACTATCTAAATGCTGGGACTACATGTCAGTGCCTTCTGGGGAGGGGGAAACAGCAGAGTGTGTTTTGAGGCAGGGCTTACCATGTTGCTTAGACTGTCTTCTTGCTTAAGCCTCCCGAGTAGCCGAGATCATAGGCATGTACCACTGTGCCTGCATGTTTAGTTAATTTCATTTGAGTCTGGGTCATTTCATTTGCAGTGGAGCCTAGGCTGACTTCAGACTCTGAATTCTGGCTTGCCCTCCTGGCTTCTGGGATTATAGATGGGTGCCACTCCAGCTTTCAGTATATTAAATGAGTTAGTGAATTTATGCTGTGACACATACTCTAGTCCCAGTACTCAGGAAGATAAGGCAGGAAGACTGTTCAATCCAGGAGTTCAGGGCTAGCCCATGCCACAATACAGCAAGATGATGTGTCCCCTCCAGAAATTATATTGAATAGGAGACTATAGGAACAGTGAGGTGGCTCAGTTGGAAAGGTGTTTGCCACCAAAACTGATGGCCTGAGCTGTGTCCCTGGAACTCACATGGTGAAAGGAGAGAGCTGACTCCCTCAAATTGTCCTTAGACAACCACAAACCTGCCCCAGCCCGCCAATAAGTATAAATAAATGTGAACATTTTTAAGTGAGACTGTATGACAGAGTTTTAAAAACCTTTATCATTGCCAATGTTTCCTTCGAGCTTGTGCTTCCTTCCACAGAACTCCAGTTGGAGACTTGTGTGCTCTGGGCTGTATGAAGCGCTCACTTACAAGTTTTTATCTGCACATATAATTTGTAGCCACCCAGAAGCTTAATTAATTCACATTAAAAGCTTCTTATGTGGAGAAACTTCTTTGGGAAACCTTCATATAGCCAGGTGGTGGTGACACACTTAATCCCAGCGCAGAGATTAATGGGCGCAGAGGCAGGTGGATGTCTGAGTTTGAGATCTACAAATCGAGTTCCAGGACAGCCAGGGTTGTGTAGTGAGAATCTGTCTAAAAATAAAAACAAGAAGAAAGAAAAGGAAAAGGTGGTGACACGATAAATGAAAGGAAGCAGCAGCAGCAGAGCAATCAAGACCTCTGAGGAGTGTGTATTACACTGGCACACGGCGGTCTGTGCCTCAGTGCAGGCGCAGAGGCCACAAGTCAGTCTGGCCCTCCTTAGTCATTCTCCACCTGGGGTTCTGTGGCAGTTTCTTAGCAAAGGTGGAGCTCATGGGTAAGGCTATACTGTCTGGACAGCAAGCTCAGAGATCTTCCTTTCTCTACCTCCCCAGCTCCCAGCCTTAGTATGTTGGTGCTAGATCTCTGAGAGAGAGAGAGAGAGAGAGAGAGAGAGAGAGAGAGAGAGAGAGAGAGAGAGTGTGTGTGTGCAGGTGTGTGTGTGTGTGCAGGTGTGTGTGTGTGTGCAGGTGTGTGTTTGCCAAGCACTTTAACCTACTGATTGATTCATCTTCTGCCCAATGTCAAGAATACTGTATTTTGATGTGAGGAGTAAATTTTGCTCAATTCTATGTTGGTAGAATTTGTCCTATCCAGCACTTTTAGGATGTTTATTTGTAGAAAAATTGAAAACCAACTTGGAAAGGACTTATTTGGCAATTTTGAACAAAAATTTTGTGTGTGCAGAAGTCAGTTTAATATTAGTGCTTTAGAGTCAGCTGCGGTGGTGCATTGGGAGGCAGAGGCAGGTGGGTCTTCTACATAGAAGTACCTGGACAGCCAGGGTTATATAGACACTCAACAAATCCCGGAGCCTTACACTTGTAGTACATTTGCGAGGCCACCCCACTAGACAGTTTCATAACTCATGCTAGTTTTTCCTCTGTGTCTCATTTTGTCCATCTACAAAGTGGAGATGCTTTTGGCTGAGGAAAGAATAATTTAATATAAAATGCTAAGAAACTCACTGAATTGTTATCATTTGCTGTTCCATACTCAGCCATAAGTACCATTTCATTTTTTAATGTATATGCAGTGCACAGTTTTGTTTTTAATTTAGTTTTTTAAAAAAAGATATGTTTTAACTGTATGTAAGTATGAGTGCATGCAAGCATATGTATTCTAGGTGAATATATGCTTGCAGAGGCCACAAGAAAAGTCTGATCCCCAGGATTTGTAGTGTGCCATTATGAGTCACTGACATGGGTTCTGGGAAACAGATTCAGATCCTCTGGAAGAGCAGCAAGTACTCTTAAGCACTGTATTTGACTGTACAAGAATGTATACTCAGCAGCCCACACAATTGAACTCTATAAGAATTGTGTGCTTTAGTGGTTTAGTGGTAGGTTTTATCCTCAATACTACATAGATTAAACATAATAGCACCTGCCTGTCAACTTAGCACGTGAGGAGGTAGAAGCAGAGAAGTTCAGGGCCATCCTCAGCTACCTTTTAAGAAAAGAAGAGAAAGGATTATGTGGTCTGCATATTAATAGCCCAAATAATTACAACAGCACAGGCACATACCATTTATTTGTAAATCACAGATACATTTTTCTTATATTTCAAATAATTACAGTGAACTGTTTCCAAAGAAAGGACACATTTTTAATGGAAGCCATCAGCTGCAGCCTCAGCTGCTTTTCAGTTTCTGATAAATTTATTTGCATTTCCTTTTTCCTTAAAAATTTCAAGGTAAAATATTGATTTTATTTTATTAAGACATTAAAAATAAACTTATGTTTTCTCTCCAACATCAATGTAACAACATTGGAACATTAGGGCTCTATTTCCTGAAAGAATTAATGTTAGTTTTTATATTTAAAAAAAAAAAAAAAAAAGCCTTGGAGGTAGAGAGCTGATTTGGCCATTAAGAGAACTTACTCCTTTTCCTGAGGACCTAGCTTCAGTTTCTGGCATCGACTTGGCAGCTCACAGCTGGTCTCTTCCAGTTCCAGAGGATCCATATCCTTCTTCTAGCTTCTATGAACACCAGATGTGCAGGTGGTTGCATGTACAAACATGGAGGCAAAAAAAAAAAAATACTCATACATATAAAGATACGTCTTAAGGATAATTTCAAAAGTCTTATGGGCTGGCAGCATGGAACTAATATAAAGGACAGAGAAAATCAGTTTCTCAGAATTGACCTCTGACCTTCATGTATGCACTGTGGTTCAGGTACTTACATATGTACACCATCTACACACATAATAAAAAGCATAATTCTGTAAAGACTGGTGTCTTGTGAGCCTACCAGCCTGGAGTATGCAGCAGAGCAGCAGGAACAAGAGAGACCTGCTCAGTGAAACTTCCATTCTGAGGTCACCACGTCTTTAAAGGGCACAGGCTGACTTAATTCAGCAGTGTTTTCTATTATTCGGTTGTTGTTTCTTTCTCATTAGCATTTAGAAAATTTAAAGTTAATAAAACATTAGCAGTCTATCTCTGGGGAATTGTTATTACCATTTTCTAGAAGCATATCTTCTAGAGTTTGATTAGATTTTTCTATAACTGCTTGCCCTGTAGGTTTGTGTGGTATACCTGTAATACATTTTATATTATATTTTTGATAATTTTTTAAATTTAAATTTGAAACAAGCTTGTTTTACATGTCAATCCCAGTTCCTGTACCCTCCTGTCCTCCCCTGTTCCCACCAATAACCCCCATCCCATCCCCTTTATGCTCTCTAGGGAGAGTGAGGCCTTCCATAGGGAGTCTTCAAAGTCTGTCATATCATTTGGAGCAGGGCCCAGGCCCTCCCCCATGTGTCTAGGCTGAGAAAGTAACCAGGCAGTCTGTGGGGCCTCTGGTAATGGATCAGTATTTATCCCTGGTATGACTGGACTTTGGGAATTACTGGATCTTGAGGTAGACTAATTCCCATTTCCCTGAGAAACTGCCATACTGTTTTCCAAAGTGGCTGTACAAGTTTGCACTCCCACCAGCAGTGGAGGAATGATTCCCTTTCTCCACATCCTCTCCAGCAAAAATTGTTTTTGATTTTAATCATTCTGACAGGAGTAAGATGGTATCTCAGAGTTGTTTTGATTTGCATTTCCATGATGGCTAAGGATGTTGAACACTTTAAGTGTCTTTCGGCCATTTTAAATTCCTCTCTATTGAGAGTTATTTATTCAGTTCTGTACCCCACTTTTTAATTAATTGGATTATTTGGTGTTTTGGTAACTAGCTTCTTGAGTGCTTTGTGTAGTTTGGAAATCAGTCCTCTGTCAGATGAGGGGTTGGTGAATATCTTTTCCCATTCTGTGGGCTGCCATTTGGTCTTGTTGACTGTGTCCTTTGCCTTACAGAAGCTTCTCAGTTTCAGGAGGTCCCATTTATTAATTGTTGAGCTCAGTGTCTGTGCTACTGGTGTTTTGTTCAGGAAGTGGTTTCCTGTACCAATTTGTTCAAGGTTACCTCCCACTTTCTGCATCTTTTACAAGTCAGCATCCATTTATGCCAGCACCATTTGTTGAAGATGGTTACTTTTTTCCATTGTATAATTTTAGCTATTTTGTCAAATCGTGTGTTCTACGTGTGTGGATTAATATCAGGGTTTTCAATTCGATTCCATTGGTCTACTGCTTTTTTTTTTTTTTTTTTTTTGCCAATACCAAGCTGTTTTCAGGACTAGCTCTATTAATGGAGCTTGAAGTCAGGGATGGTGACACCTCCAGAAGTTCTTTATTTGTACAGGGTTGTTTTGGCTATCCTGGGTCTTTTGTTTTTCCATATAAAATTGAGTATTGTTCTTTCAAAGGTCTGTGAAAAATTGTGCTTGAATTTTGATGGGGATTGCATTGAATCTGTAGATTACTTTTGGCAAGATTGCCATTTTTACTATGTTGATCCTACCTATCCAAGAGCATTTGAGATCTTTTCATTTTCTGGTATTTTCTTTAATGTCTTTCTTTAAAGACTCAAAGTTCTTATTATATATAGAACTTTCACTTGTTTAGTGTTACCCCAAGATATTTTATGTTGTTAGTGGCTATTGTAAATGGTGATGTTTCTCTGATTTCTTTCTTAGCCCCTTTATCATGTGTATATTGTAAGGCTACAGATTTTTTTATCTTGTATTCTGCTAGATTGTTGAAGGTGTTTGTCAGCTATAGGAGTTCCCTGGTAGAGTTCTTCTGGTCACTTATGTAAACTAATATCATCTGCAATTAGTGACAGTTTGACTTATTCTTTTTCAATTTGTATCCCCTTGATATCCTTTTGTCTTACTGCTTTAGCTAGAACTTCAAGTACAATATTGAAGAGATAGAGAGTGGGCAACCTTGTCTTGTTCTTGATTTTAGTAAAATCGCCTTAAACTTCTCTCCATTCAGTTTGATGCTGGCTGTTGATTTACTGTATATTGCTTTGTATTATGTTTAGATATGTTCCTGTTATCCCTGGTGTCTCCAAGGCCTCTATCATGAAAAGGTGTTGGATTTTGTCAAAGGCTTTTTCAGCATCTAGTGAGGTGATCATAGGATTTTTCTTTTTCAGTGTTTATATGGTGGATCACATTGATTTTCGTATGTTGAACCATCATGCATCATCCTGCATCCCTGGGATGAAGCCCACTTGGTTATTTATGGTGGATGATTTCTCTGATGTGTGGACCATAGCCAGATAATGTCTTCCAGCAATGTTTGAAAGTCATTACAAGTCTGCAATTGATCTCTCTTGATTTGTACCTTTTGGGTTTTTTTTTTTTTTTTTTGCAAACCTATTTTATATCCTAGATGATTAAAAGAATTTCCACCTTGTATGTTTTTCAGGAGCACTTTGTAGTCCCCAACAAGACAAGATTTTCTTCTTCAAACATTTTTCTTGGAAGTATCTACATTTGAATCAGCTAGTAAGATAATTAGAGAAATTTAATTAGACAAAAAAAGGTGAAATTTTGTGGAATAATCCTCTTGTACACTGTAAAGAGTTGTCACTAGAATTGTTTAATCAAGCACTGATTGGCCTGTAGCCAGGCAGGAAATTTAGATAGGGCATCCAAACCAAGATTGATAGGAAGGAGAAGGGCAGAATGAGGAGTTGCCAGATGCAGAGGGAGTAGGAGATGAATGTGCCATGCTAATAAATGTACTGCTACATGGTAGAGTGTAAATAAGGAATATAGGTTAATTAACATAGAGAGTTAGTAATAGGACTATTCAGCTATTGGCTGAACATTTATAATTAATATAAGCCTCTGTATGGTAATTTGGGAAGCAGCTGCTGGGTATTTGGGGACAGGTGGTCAGGGAAGGAAATGTCAGATTACAAGCCAGATCAGTACTTGCCTCTTCATCAAGAGTGCTGGGATTAAAGGTGTGTGCTACTGTGCCTGTTTTTGATATGTAGTATTTGATAAGTATTTTCAAAATCTCTGGCTGTGGGTTTCCTGCCAATGCAATTTACCAAATCGAGCTGCATTAATAAGATCAGGTTTAATAAACAGAGCAAATGAACTCCTGGGTGATCTTGGGTGAAAGGCAGGAGAGAAATCACATGGCAGGTGTTGTAGGGAAGGGTGTCTAGAAGATGCAGAATCAGTGGCGCAGACTCCAGGTGCCAGGTGAAAAGCAAAAGCTGACTCCTTTTGAGGGTATGAGCAGGCCTTTTATACCCATCCTGGGCCCCAGGGGCAATGCTAATCTGGAATTCCTCTCTCCCTCCCTCCCTCCCTCCCTCCCTCCCTCCCTCCCTCCCTCCCTCCCTCCCTCTCCCTCCCTCTCTCCCTCCCTCTCGCTCCCTCTCCCTCTCTCTCCATCTCCCCCAAGGTCATCATTACATCAGTGAGCTCCAGGCCTCATGGTGGACTTCTGGTTTGGCTCATAGGGAAGTTACTAATGTGCATGCTTGACTGGCCCTGAGCAGGCTGTTAGCCTCCTCCTGCATATCTACCCTTTCTAAATTATTTTCATGAAGGGAACTCAGTGGGAGTTGGAGAGCTATTGCCCAAGACCCCGCCTTGGGCACTCAGCAATTGGACTGTGCCTGTCTTAGGTTGGCTTGCCAAACAAGACCTTATCCATCATTGACTAGCAGCCCTCAAAGGGTGTTTGCCGCGGAGAGTGTTCCCAGGTGGAAGAAGGGCCACTCAGATGGAGACCCCTCGGAACTCTATGAGCCATGCTTATGTGACCTCTAGTGGAGGCTTGTGAGAAGGTTGCCTAAGAGCCATTAATGACTGGAATAGCCTTGTTGGCTATCTGTTGCCATCCTATTTGCTGTAGGAGACACTTGAGAAGGATGAATATTAATAGTATTATGCCACTCATTACTACATATGTGACGATCCAGGAGGGACTGAGGAGTCTTCTAAAGTCTTTCCAAATGTTAGTGATGAAACTTGTCTCAAAAGTCTCAGAAGGTACCTGCATCATATTGAGGTGGAAACATGTACTCATAGGAGAACAGAATAGTTGAGAAACTTTTCCTACTAGGTGCCCTTTATATATTGGGCAAGTTGTGTCCTGGCCTAGGAAATGTTGGACACTTGGTAAGGGGCAAGGCAAATCGACCTAAAGTGAGGGTCACACACCAGCAAGGCTATGTCATGGACAAGTTCTACTTCTTCCATGAGCAAATCCACCCAGTTTGGCAAAACATGGACAGCCTGGTATATAAGAAAAGCATACATCACTTATTGGAGAGGGCTGTGGAAGAGCAGGTTCCTCAACCCATTGATGTCCCTTGGTGGCTGGCTGCATGTCTTGGGTAGGGACCCATATGGGTATGGTTGAGCCTTGTGGAAAAACACAAGCATATTCTCTCCCCCCAAGTCAACATCAGGGTGGGTAGTTGCCATTGGAGGGTGATAGGGTTCCTCCATCTTACTAGGGGTAAGTATGTCAAAGGTAAGGAAATTCAGGTGGAATAATGCTTTAGATAGGTCCAGATGTGGGTCTTATTTAGCCTTAGGCAAAGCAGATTTGTCCAGGATATCCTTGAGTGTTCTGTGGGTTCTTTCCACAATGGCCTGGCCTTGGGGATTGTAGGGGATGCCCAAGGTATGACTTTTCATCTGGGAACTGAGGTACTCATTGAGTTCTTGGGAAACACAAGCAGGGCCATTATCAGTCTTTATGGCCATGGCACCCCCATGACCAGCATGGCTGACTTGAGGGCCTTAATAACATGGGGGGGGCTTTTCCCCTGAGAGGGCCACAGCATATGTGAAGGAGGAGCAGGTGTCTACCATGACATGAACCAAATGGGGGCAAGGGGAGAGGAGTGGCATCCATCTGCCAGATTGCATTGGGCAGGGTCCCTTTAGGGTTCATGCCCTCCTTAAAGAGGGGGCTCGGGCATAAGCAGGGCAGGTTACAACTAATTGTTTACATTGAGAAATAGTAAGTTCTAGGAGGAGCCTGTGTAGGCTCTTGGGGGAGCAATGGAATTGTTGATGAAGCACTCTCGCTTATTCAAGTAGGTTAAGGTCTACAATCATAATCATGGTGTCAATTTGATTATTGCCTCTGGCCAGGATGCCTGGGAATTCAGTTTGTGTCCAGATGTGAGAAATATGCCAGGGTGGGCTCTCTGAGCTAATGTGTCACAATATGGTCACACATAAAGAAAAAAATATTTGTTTCTTCTTTGACTTGGGAAAAGGGCAGAGTATGAATGGCCTTGACTAAGTACTGGCTGTCAGAGAAAATATCCACAGGCTCCAGTTGATATTCCATGAGGACCTTCAGGAGGGCTAGCAGTTCTCCCAATTATACAGAGCTGGGGTTGGGCAGTATGTGGGTCACATGTTTCACTCCCAGACACTGAATTAAGACCCCAGACCTGTTTTTGTTGAAATCTGAGAATGCCAGGGTAGCTTTAGGAATAGGAGAAGATGCAGGGGCACTGAGGAGGCCTGACTTCCAAGGGCAGTAGGGACAACGAGGCAGCAAGTCCTTTGTCTTGGGGGCAGGTGGTTATCCAGTGTCCCAGGGAAAGCCCATTATTTCTTAGAGACTGATAGAGTCTACCCATAGGGGTTGAGAATGTTACAGGGAAAAGGAGAGGATAATGTCTGGCTCCTGACCATGAGTCCTTTGTCCGTAAAGGTGAGGCAGAAGTCATTTTATATTTTGAGGTGTGATTTTTTTTTTCCCCTGTAGATCTGAGAATGGTTGGTGTATCCATATTAACAGGCCTAATTGCCAAAAGGCTCCCAAAATACCTGCAATAGTCCAAAGTATGATTGCCACTAGAGGCCCCACAGACTGTCTGGTTTTCCTAACACCCACATTCAGGGAGTCTGGGTCGGTCCTATGCTGGTTTCTCATCTATCAGACTGGGGCCCATGAGCTCCCCCTTGTTTAGGTCAGCAGTTTCTGTGACCTCTTCATCCGTATTTTTTATTTTAGCTCTGTGTTTGTATTCTTAAATCTACTTTTTAAGTCTGAGGGTTTTGTTGTTGTTTGTTTTTGTAGTGTTGGCAACTGAAGGTCAGGCCTCACGTGTGCCACGCAAGTGCTCTACCATTGAGCTCTATTCCTAACCCTGAGTTTTTCAGTTGGTAAACTTTACGTTTTAGTTAAGCAATTTCATTTTTATAGTTTCTGGCTTCTGCCAGACACTGCTATCCACTGTTTTATTACGACTATCTTTGCTTCAATCCTTAGAAATGTGTACAATAACTACTTGTTTGGGTTATGCTGACGTCTTTTACTGACTTCTGTATATCTGTGAAGTAATCATAATGGATCTGCTACCTTTTTACATTATGCTGGACATTGTATTTATTCTTTGTTCTGCAAGGTAGTTATATGAATGGAACATCTTGACGGTCTTGCTAGCTTGGTCATAATTTTAATTTTGAAATTTAAATTCTAAAGGACTTTTAAGATGTGGCCTTTTGGGGCTTCTGCTTTGTTCACTTTTTGTGAATCTGTGTAGGCTGTCACAATAAAATGCCATAAGTATAAGTCTGGGTGACTTATAGCAGAAATTATTTTCTCAGTTCTGGGGACTGCAAGTCCAAGGTCAAAATGACAATAGGGTTGGTGTCTGGTGAGAGCTATCCTTGGGTCACAGATAGCAGTTTTCTAGTTCTGCAGTGACTTTTCTAAAAGGACACTAACCTTGTAGCGTCAGGACTCCATTCTTGTGACTTCGTTTAACTTCCTTAGTGTCCCCAACTCAATTCTACTATTCCGGATTTAGGGCTTCAATATAACCAACTATGGGAGTGAGATAAGCATTCAGTTTAAAGGTAGGATAGCTTCCAGCACTGTAGAGATCTAGCACTGTTTACTAGATCCCTACTGAATTTCATGGAGTTCCACCCTCCTGAGAAGTCTTTTCTTTCAGTTCCTTGTCTCTTGATTTCTCCACTTGGGCTAGTCTTGGCCTAGCATGTCCATGCAAAAAGTTGAGTCGGCATGAGGCTTGCTCCACATGTCTCTTCCTTCAGAGTCCTCAGCACTGCACTGCCTACCACTCATTTCCCACAATGGTTTCATACATTCTGTCTTACTTTATAGCTGTTTTTGGTAGCGCAGCAAATTGATACCAGATCTTTTGTCCTTCTTGGAATGAGAAGATCAGTCATGAGTTCTTATTTGCAAATAGTAGGAGGAGCTTGAACAATTTCTTGGCAAAGCTCTTGTTTTATACAATTCTTTTTTCTATTACTGATACAGCCTGTTGTGTCAAAAGTTTTATGGGTAGACTTGGATGCTTTTCCAAGCCATGCTGTGAATATAATGGACTGTGGAGGAGACTTTGTTCCTTCTAAGTATTGAAAGAGTGATTCTTGGGATATTGTTAGACTCTTAGTGCACTCTTTCACAATGTATTTGTGGTTCTCTGTATACAGTAATCAGAGCCTGGCAATGAAGTGTCATGACTTACACCCACCAAACTCTGGTAGTTTAGCATTTAGTCCCCAGGTGGGCTCTTTGAGCTCTCTCCCCTCTATGCATTTGACATGGGATAATGTAAGATGCAGTTCTAGCACTATGCAGAGTGACATGCTGTAAAAGAAAGGCTTCTTAATTATAATATTTAAAATTTTTCCAGGAGTTTAAAATATTCCTAAGTACATAATTTAACTGTTACTTAGCTCATTTGAAAAATGAAGTCCATTTTGGCAGGCCATTATAAAGTCTTCACATTTTATACATTTTTAAAAGAATAATTGTGAGTCCTATATTTGTAAACTAGACTTGATGAATATTCAAGTCAGAATGCTTCCATTTTCTATGGGATTCAAATCAAGCAAACTGTATTTTCTTTTCATATTTTTGTATTATTGGTAGGTTTTTTTTTGGAGGGGGCCGGAGTGGGGGGGGGAGTATCAGAATAAACTCTGTACCTGTTTGTAGCACATGGCCGAAACTGGGGGGGGGGAGTTGTGTTCTAGAAGAACTAGTTAGATGGTCCAAGATTAGACCATATTGATGATTAATTGATTGAGCAGTGTATGTATGTTTCCTACATAGGGGTAGTCAACAAAGTTGGTAATGATAGTACTAACTTCTCAGATAAGTGAGAAAGGACACATTCCTTTGTTTTTCGAGACAGGGTTTCTCTGTATAGTCCTGGCTGAGAACAGGCTGGCCTTGAACTCAGACTTCCTCCTCTGCCTCCCAAGTGCTAGGATTAAAGGTGCCTGGCCCTAAGGAAGGGGGGATTGGTTCAAGATAGGGTTTCTCTGTGTAACTTTGGAGCCTGTCCCTGGAACTCAATGTGTAGGTCAGGCTGGTCTCAAACTCAGAGATTCACCTGCCTCTGCCTCCTGAACACTGGGATTAAAGGCATGCGTCACCACTGCCCATTGAAAGGACAGATAATTAAATGTTGAAGCTGCTTAACAAATATTATTAAAATATTTTTCTATTCCTGGTTTATACTATAAATGAGGGTCAGATATACATTTGGCAAGTATACATATAAGTCTTCAGACTTACATGTTAGAAACAAATAATATACATATAGAAGAGAATATGGGTGAATATTGAATTTTCAAGTAATTCAAACTTTATGACATAAAAAGGAAGAGTAAGTTCTGTCATGACAAATAAAACTTAAGGCAGAGGGAGGATAAACATAAAGCTACTGTAATATGTGTGATTTAGTCTACAGAGAAGTCCTTTGCAGCCCTCTGAGCCTGGCCTTCTCCACTTTGTCTCCTACATGGGTTCTCAGACATAGCCATTCTTGAGTAAGCAAGCAGACCTGGAGCCATAGATAGTCCAGTACTCTGCCTGTTGCCTTTGGTTGCCTCGTTGCACCTGTTGAAGTCTTAAATGTTCTATGTGTTTGCTCAGCAGTAAAATTTAGAGTAATCCAAGATTTCACCAGGACCATGTTGGTCGTTAATCTTTAAAGCTCTGAGTTTGTTCTCATCTACATCTGTGTGACACATTGTGACCATTGCACTAGCATCATAGGATGTAGAAAGAGCATCCAGCATAGTATTCACTCGTACATGGAATGGTAGTGGCACCTACTGCAGACTTTAGGTACTGTTTGGTGCACTAGAAACAACAAGTGACCAAAACATCCTGCCATAATAGAGGAAGGTAAGGAAAGAGGAGGTAGAAGAAACAGACAACAATAAGATTTATTCTCTTTAGCAGCTAGAGAATGGCCTATGTATGAAGGCCTACCCATCTTTTTGAGATAGGATTTCACTATGTACCCCAGGCTGACCATGATCCTCTTGCCTCAGCCTCCAGAGTGCTAGAATTATACACATTCTACCATACCTAGAAAAATCCTCTTCATTTTAATATTTGGTTTATGTGGGATATGAATATGAGCAGTATTCAATACATAGCAAAGACACTGAGTACTTGATGGATTGTAAGCCACAGTTTGCTGATGCATTTTTGTATGTACAAGTTTTCTGTAGGTACCCCAAGTTGGTATGGAACTCACTTTGTAGCCCAAGATAATCTCTTACTCCTCAACTTTAGCCTCCCAAGTGCTGGAATTTCAGGCATGAGTCACCATGCCTGGCTTACTAGCTATTTCTCACTACCTTTTATAGGGATTCTGTGGAATCTGTCTGCTTCACCCCCTTCTCTTCCACCTTTCCCTCCACTCTCTCTTGGGAACATGCATACCCACATGTAATGGTAAAGTATATGCAACTATTAAAATAATGGTATAAGACAGGGTCCCATCGCTAACCAAGAAGCGTCTGCAGTTGTTACCTGATGACACTGAGTGTCACTGGGTGTATTAGCCACACTTAAGGGGTAGTCCCCATGCCTGGGCACCAACATAGTATAAATACTTTGTTGCTTTTTGTTTGTTTACTTTGTGGTTCAGTTTTGGCTCTGTTTTTGTTTTGTCATACTGAGCTAGAGAGAGAGAGAGAGTTGGGTAAGGGGAAACATGATCAAAAATACATTGTATAAAAAAAATTAGTTAAAAATAACTTAAAAGGGGCTGGAGGCTGGCCCAGAGGTTAAGAGCACTGGGTGCTCTCCCAAAGGTCCTGAGTTCAATTCCTAACAACCACATGGTGGCTCACAACCATCCCTAATGAGATCTGGTGCCCTCTTCTGGCCTGCAGGCATACATGCAGACAGAACACTGTATACATAATAATAAATCTTTAAAAAAATAACTTAAAATAAGATGTTGGTATAGATCTCTGTTTATGAACATGGAATAATTGTAACTGGAAACTTAGGGAAGTTCCATTTAGAATAGTAATGGTGTTTGGCATGTTGAAAGTGTTAATGGCAAATGCTTTGCTGGGGTTTTGTTTCCAAGAAGAGGGTGCTAGTAGTGAAATTTTAAGTCACTTGCTCCCTTTCTGTGTTCCCTTCATCTCTGGCTTGAAGTAGCAAGTCTACATGACCATTGCAACTAACAGTCACTGGTAACAGCAGTCATGGGTGATTCTTTGTAGTGCTTGCCTTGCTTATAATGTAACTAGAGAGCAACCAGCATTTCTTGGACCATCTTACCAGAGTCTTGCCTGAACCACAGGTACTTTACTTCTCTGTGGAGGTTTATCCCTGTAGGGAGAGGTCTGCTCTTGTCTTGCCAGTCCTCTTCTGGGGAGCACAGTCGCAAGCCTATATACACCTAATGATTGTTTGTGCTGCTGGGGCTCCAACCTGGGGACTTGCACATGTTAGCAAGTGCTCCAATACTGAGGTGTGTCAGCAGCCCTTGCTTTGGCTGCTTGAAAGTGGCTCACACTGGCCTGGGGCTCCAGAGTATTCCAGGCTGGCCTCCAGCCAGCCTTCCTGAGGTCATAGATCTGCATCTACACATGTCACAGGGTTGTTTAAAGAGAGTTCCAGTGGTTTACTGAGGCGAACTAGAGTCTATGTATTTTTTTTTTTCTACTTGCAATGTATAGCTGCCCTCAAAGCCTTGCATTTTTGTCTTTTAGAAATTATTCTATGGTCCCTGCTGCCCTTCCTTCTTATTACTGTATCACCTGGGATGGATGTGTGTATACTGCTATTTTTGAATTATTAAGGAAGGCCGGTAAAATCATTCTTTTTCATTTTGGCTACTAAGGATGGAATCCAGGACTTTAAGCATATTAGACCAGGACTCTACAACTCTGTTCTGTACTGTCAGCCCATAAAATGTTTCTAAATTGTGACCTTTTGTATATTAGTTACTAGCAGGAAAAAGTTTATTAGAATTTTATACAGGCTGGATGTGGTGGTCCCTGTTATAATCTCAACACTGGGTAGGCTTTTGTAGGAAGATCATTAGTTTGGGGTCAGTGTGGACTTCATAGTGAGATGGCCACAGTTAATATTGAGTTAATATGACTCAATCATTACTTCCTAAAGATGTCTTTAAACAGTTGGGTTTTTAAACTTGACTTTGGTCATGAAATATTTCAGATTAAAGTACTATGAGAATAATATTTCACATTGCACAATTAATAATCAGAAGGCATTGTGGTTACTATTTTGGTTGTTTGACCTCTAGTTTAATGTTTATCATTCTTACGCATGTTTTCACATTTTATAATGTGTATAATGGTGTTTTTTTCCATTTATTTATTAATAGTTTAAAAACTTTGGGTTAAAAAAAAAGTAGTCAGTTTAGCATTTGGGAGGCTGAGGTGAGACAGTGTGACTCTGAGACCAACTAGGCTGGTAGGTATAGTGAGTTTGAGCTCAGCCTGGCCTGTGCAATGAGAGCCGTCTCAAACATGGGGAAGAAAATACCCTTATGTATTAATAATGATAGAAATGTAAACTGTTATAGCTACTTTGAAAACCTTTAAAAATCAGTTACCATATGACCCAAGGATTTTATTGGCTGAATGTCAAAGAGGAATAGAAACCTATATCTACATTGAAAACTCATACCTGAATGTAGATAGCTGAAATTCATTATTTCTATTAACCAAAAAAGCAAATTCAATGAACTGATGAGAAGATGAATAGGATGGGTATATCCATGCAATAGAATGTTACTTACCTGTAAAAGGAAACAAAATACAGGTACATGCTGTGACATGAATGAACTTAAAAGCATCATACTAAATAGCAAGCAAGTCACTGAAGCTGTATCTTACAAGTCTACTTGTGTGGAAAGACCGAAAAGGTAGCCATGTAGAGACAGGAATCTGACACAGGAAGAGAATAGAGGTGATTGCCAGTGGAATACAGATTTTTTTCTGTTTGTTTTTAATTTTATATGTATGAGTATTTTACTTGCTGTGTCTGTATACTACTTTTGTGTCTGGTGCCTATGGAGGCCAGAAAAGGGCAATGGATTCTCTGGAACAGAAGTTACAAACAGTTGGGAGTTGCCATGTAGGTGCTAGGAATTGGACTTGGGTCCTCTGGAAGAGAAACCAGTGCTCTTAACTGCTGAGCTATCTCTCCAGTCCCCAGTACAGATTTCTTTTGGGAAAATGATATGCTTTAAAATTAGTGGTGAAGTTTCATAAGCATATAATTATACTAATATTGATTGTTAAATGCATGAGCTGTATTATAATGTGAATTACATTTCCATAAAGATACTTATATGCAAATATTGTAAGTCCTTTAATTTCTAGCTTCTTTTTGACTCATCATTTTAGCTCCAAACAAACCATGATGTCAAGAGACTCATTCATTATTCTGTTTCTTCATTTTATATACATCATTTGCATAGCCTCCATAGTATAAGTTTCCTCTATTTTGTCTTGTACTCATCAATTTTCCTCTTTGCTATTGAAAATAATATTTAATTGAACAGTTTAATGCATCAAGATGGTTCAATGAGTAAAAGGCTTGCATCCAAGCATGACAATGTTAGTTCAATCCTTGGCATCCACATGGTGGGAGATAATGACTCCTATCTCCACACATGAGCAGTAGCATACATACTTTCACACACATGCATGCACTCTGATAAATAAAATAAAAAGAAAGGTGATGCATATTTTCTTGCATGAAGATACATTTTAAAAACTGTTCCAGCTGGGCAGTGGTGGTGCGTGCCTTTAATCCCAGCACTTGAGGGCAAAGGCAGGCAGATCTCTGAGTTCCAGGCCAGCCCTGTCTACAGAGCTAGCTCCAGGATAGCCAGAGCTGTTATACAGTGAAATCCTGTCTTGAAGAACAAAAAATAATACTGTATTATAAATTAGGACTGATGGGAATTCAGATAATATAATTCATTTTAGAAGACATTTTACTGGTATACCTGAGAATATTTAGTTAGTGTCACTCACTATAGGATATATAATTTAAAACTGAAGTAGCTCATGTCTATAATCCCAGCTTATGACAACATGAGGCGTCTTAAAGAATTATTTTTACTTAAACATGTTTTTACTTAATTTTTTTTGGCTTAGATTTATTTTATGTGTATGAATGTTTTGTTTGCATATATGTCTGTATCATGTGCATCCTGGGACTGGTGTTACAGGTGGTTGTGAATCACCATGTGGGTACTGGGAATTGAACCCAGGTCCTATGCAAGAACAGTAAGTGCTATTAATCACCAACCCATCTTTCTAGAACACCAGGGTGAGGCCTTACTTCCAGACCAGCCTGGGTTACAGAATGAGAGACCTTGTCTTAAAAACAAAACAAACAAAAAAACCAAACTTTAAAAATACATAAAAATAAAACTGAAGTTAGTAGAAGTGTACTCTTTTCTGAAACTGATCTATAGTTCTTTGTCTTGACTGGAGAAAAGGCAAATTATTAACTGTTGCCTTCATGTGTATCTGAATGTTTTTTAAAGATACATTCTAAATTTTATAATGTTAATGTATCTTACAGAAAAAGCCACAAATGAGTACAACACCACTGAAGACTGGGGTCTGATTATGGACATCTGTGACAGGGTTGGAAGCACTCCCAATGGGTAAGGAGCTTGGATGGCTTGTGACTTCACAAAGTAAATTTGAAAGATCTTGACATGCTAATTTTAATGGAAGCATTTATTTAAATTTGCTATGTAACAACTTACTTAACTAGCTGTTTGGTTACAGGAGATAGAAGAGATGAGTGGGCTAGGTTTTGTGTTGACTTTGTCCTGAAAAACCTGATTTATATTTACATAGATAACTAAAGGCTCTCACAGCCGGGATGCATGCTAACCCTGAAAACTTTGACTTGGGGAAATTTCCTTGTGAGGTAGACATCTGTGAGAGCCCTTCTACATACAGTATGCAACATAAAGAAAAGATCAAACTTGTAAAATAATGCTTTTGTACAGAACACAGCTGTTGTGCTGCTCTGGTTTTCTTTAGCCAAGGGTGATTGTGCAATATGCTGTCTTAGCACATTCACAGGTGTCAGTGAGCCTTTTAAGAATCTGTAGCATGCTAGCTTTTTTCAGGATGAGAATTTGCTGCTGGAAAGTTCAGTCTGTCTGGAGAAAAGCATTTGTATGTTGACTAGCTTTGTGGTGAAGTGATTTTTCTCTTATTGGAATACTCAGTTTTATATTATCTGTGAACCACAGTGTGAAAAATCTTAGTCTTAACAAAGATGTTTATAGAATTTTATTTTTAAAGATGTAGTTACTAAATACCTCATATTTTTAACATTGAATTGAAACTGTCAAATTTCTTAACCTTATCTCTCTCTCTTTTTTTTAAAGAGCAAAAGATTGCCTAAAAGCCATAATGAAACGGGTAAACCATAAGGTTCCTCATGTTGCATTGCAGGCGTTAACTGTGAGTAAATCTCTTATCACTTGACCATGTTTAAAAGTGCATTCATTTCAGTGACTCAAGTCAGAACATTTGATGTTTATATATTCATTTTTATTTTAATTGATAGCTTCTTGGGGCTTGTGTGGCAAACTGTGGAAAGATATTTCATTTAGAAGTATGTTCCCGTGATTTTGCAACGGAAGTACGTGCTGTGATAAAAAATAAGGTAAATTTTAAACCAAAAAGAAGCTTAAGTCATTGCACAATAAATATACTGTGCATTATTTTAATTATGTGTAATAAAGTTGCATTACTGATGAAACCACTTTTAATCTCCTTGATTCCTTGATTTTTGATAGTTATAACACTCAGGCTGCTTTCTTCCACATATATACAACCGTATATATGCATCCTTGTATGTCCCTGTAGACACACACACGAGCTCATGTTGGCTGAGGCCTGGTCATTGCTTTGACCATTTTGTGTAGACCACCTTGTTTATTTTTATCTTGAAACTTGGCTTTGTCAAGGTCACATAGGTAGAAAGTAATATGGTTGAGATTCAGATCTGGATCTGACTTGTGACTCCAGATTTTACCACTGTTCTATACTGATTTCCACTAGAGTTGGTGCAGAAAGGGTCGTTCATGTGAGAGCAGAGACAGAGGATGCCTCTTCTGCTTTCTTTGTAACATAAATTCTAAAGCACCATTCTCGTGCTGCTATGCAAATTGATGTAAAAAGCCTAATCTCATAGTTAGAATATTAAGAAAACAAAGCAAGTAGCCTTTGGTATAAAAGATTTCTAGTCATTTGAGTGAGAAGTATTCTAAAAGGGTGATTTTTTTTTTCTTCCCACGAAGCAACTCTATCTGAAAATGTGAATAAGCATCTGTCAGTTACTCACCTAGTCTAGAGCTTACCGCTCTTGTTGCTGTTTATATCTGTGAAGAGAAATTCAGTGGTGTTTCTCTGTTAATAAATTTAAATTGTTTTACTTTTTGAGTGTACACATGTGCATGTGCTCACCTACTCATACCACACTATATTTTATGGAGGTTAAGGAACAGCTGTGGGGAGACGCTTTTCTGCCTTGACAGTGTGGTTCATGGGGTCAAAGTCAGGATGTCAGGCTTGGCAGCCAGGACTTTTCCACCAAGCCATCTTGCCAGCTTTCTTGATGAACTAAAATGCTTACTTTAACTACATGGGATTTTTTTGTTTTTGTTTGTTTTTGTTGTTTCTTTTTCTTTACTACTTCTTTAAAAGGCCCATCCTAAAGTATGTGAAAAACTGAAATCTCTAATGGTGGAATGGTCAGAAGAATTCCAGAAGGACCCTCAATGTAGTCTGATATCTGCAACTATTAAATCTATGAAAGAAGAAGGAGTTACTTTTCCTTCAGCTGGTTCTCAGGTGAGAGATTTACTCAGACCATGGGTCTCCCTCTACTGTGAAGGTACAGATCGCATACAAAAACTAACAAGGGATGTAGGTTTTATTTACATGTGTGTGTCAAAGCAAGAGAGTAAGAGAGCGGTGGTCAAAGGATGACTTGTAGAGTTTGGTTCCCTCCTTCTACTATATGGGTCCTGAGGATGTAACTTTAGCTATCAGACTGGGCATTAGGTAAGCACTTGCTTAGCCATCCTGCTCTTAGCAAGGAATGTCTTATTGTCTACATCCCCAGAGGATCAGCCTAATGTAGTACTTACATAGTATACATTTAGTAGAGACATCTAATAGTTTGGTATTTTTCTCCTACATATCAGAAATTAAAAATGTGAATTAGATACAAATAATATATCTAATGGAATCACGTGGAAAGCATGTGATGTTCAAGTAAGCCTTATATTTAAGAAATTAACGATAAGGGGCTAGTGGGACGGCTCAGTGAGTAAAAGTGCTTGCCACACACATCTGATACGCCCTGAGTTCATTTCCAAATCCATGTTGAAGTGGGAGACAAGAATCAGCTCACCATGTTATCTTCTGAGCTCACACACATGCCCCTTCAACCCATAAATTAAATATTTAAAACAAAATGTATGGTTTTGAAAGAAATTTGAAAGATGGCCATATGCATACAAGTTACTAATTTAATATAAATTATAAGTGGCAAATAAAGGCTGATGGATGAAGACTAGATTCTGTCTTAGCACCAAGAAGAAAGAAAGACTACAGATTGAGACGACGAGGACGTTGGGAGAGTTTGAGATTTGGATGTGTTGTGTTAGGTAGACTGGAAAAAGAAGAGATGGTGGGAGAGGGCTGCTATGAACAGATTCATGGAGTTGAGAGTTGCCTGTTAAACAGTGAGTATGCTGAGGGCAATGAACTGATGTGGTAGGTAGAGCTGAAAAACTAGAGACTCATTTGGAGACAGAAGGATAGTTTAGTAGTCTAGGAAGTAATAAAGAGCAGACAGTCTGTCTTTTCTGCATGTCATTCTTAAAAATGGGTGTTAAAGAACTGTTGATGGCTCAACAGGACCATCTCCAGTCTCCTGCTGAGTCTGCAAGACTGCTCCTTTCCAACCCCAGTGTACTCCTTACCTGTCAGAGCTCTTAGCCAAGATCACACAAGTGTTGCCTCTCCCTGAAAAGAGACCTTCCACAGTTGAGGCCAGGAAGTGGTATCATACGTTCGTTCTGTAAAAACCTTCAGTACTTTCTTCATGCCCAGTTAGACTGATGTGAAATATTAGTCATCATGTGTATTTGGTATGTTTATAATGTTTTCTTGAAAACTGATGTTTAGTGTTATTACTTAACTGCTTAAATGATCATGAAAAACCTTACTTTTAAATGGAGCTGAGTTACCAGTGTTATTGGTATTTTTTAATTAGTATCTACATGTAATTATAGCTTGTGCTTCCTTTGAAAGGATAGTTGTGCTCATTTATTTTACTTGTACGCTTGCAGACTGTCTCGGCTGCTGCCAAAAACGGTACATCATTGAACAAAAACAAAGAAGATGAGGACATAGCCAAAGGTAAATGATCAAGCATGATAATTTGTTGCTGCTGAAAATAGCCTTACCAAGAAGTTTTATTGAAAGAAAAGTTATAAAAAAGACTAGTAGGCTTTTAGTTCTACCTCAAATCTAAAAGCTATAGGGTTTTAAAAGTCAGGAAAACCAATGACATGATATAAAACGTATTCATTTTATTTTTTGGAATTTTTGTTTAATATTCTACCTTTAGAGACATTACATTTCACCTTTTCTTAATGCCAGAGTTATGACTCAAGCACAGAAATATGTTCATGGTTTGTCCTATATGGAGAGCTACCCATATTATAATGTCACAATCTGTTTGCTATAAAAATAATAGCTGCTGTATATTACAGACTGTGATAATAAGGGATGAGCAAAAATGTTATTTTAAAAATGTTATGTGTCCCTGTCCCCTTGTGAATTTGACTACTTAGAATTTGTTTGGACAGGCTTGGTGGTATATGCCTTAAGTCCCTGCCTTTGAGAAGTGTAGATGAGGATCGGGAGTTAAAGGTCATCCTCTCCACTTAGCAAATTCATGGCTACATGAGATGCTGTCTCAGAAAAAGAAAAAAAGGAAAAGAAAAGAAAATGCATACTTGATTTATTGTTAAAATATAAAATTGTTATCTAATATTTTTAAACTACTGTAGATGTTAAAATTAATTCTGGATATTACATTTTAATTTTCCCAACTAGCTATTGAATTATCATTGCAAGAGCAGAAGCAGCACACAGAGACAAAGCCTTTATATCCACCTGCAGACATTCAGTTAAATAATAAGGCTGCTCGGAGAGTCAGAGCTTTATATGACTTTGAAGCTGTTGAGGACAATGAACTCACCTTTAAACATGGTGAAATCATTACTGTTTTGGATGACAGGTATGTTTTACATTTGTATTTATGGAATATTCTGAAAACAGTACAGTATCCTTAGCTGAGAATCAGAAGTATTCAGGTTTTTATTTTTAGTCAAATAGTACTGCCTTCTCTTACTATTTTCTTCAAGATTAGACGAGGTAATGAGAACCTTGGTCAAAGCCATTGAAAGGCTTGCTTGGATCGTACTGTATTCTTCCCACAATTCCTTTATCATTTAAAATTCAGGAAAAAAGATTTTGAGCCTAATTGTGTTCTCTGCTCCTGTTTTTGGAGACAAGTTCTCACTTTGTAGCCCAGGCTGGCCTGACCTCTAAGGCCTCCTGTCTCAGTTTCCCAAATGTTGAGGTTCTAGAGAATGAAGACTTACTTATGTGTGAACTTTACTTTTCAAACAAGTTGACATGGTTTGCTGAGTGGTCTCAGTGTGTCGGAACTCTTGTCTTTAAGCCTGATGACCTGAGTTCAGCCTTTGGAAACCACGTGCTGGATGGAGAGTTCTGCTTCTTGCAAATTGTGCTCTGATCTACACAAATGGACATACACAAATAAGATAAAAATAAATGTAATAACTCTTTAACCACTGAGCCATCTCTCCAGCTATGTAATAACTCTTTTAAGTTGATGAAACTTGGCAACGGTGAGACTAGACAGCCTGTTGGTGTGAACAAAGTTGGTACATGTTCCTGCTTTCCATTCTAAATAATCCAGTAAGACTATATTAGTCAAGTAAAGATAGGTAGTTTTAATTTTTAAGTACATTTATTTATTTGTGCATGTATGTGTGAATGTGTATATCCCCCCCCCACTGTGTCTGTGTGTGTGTGTGTGTGTGTGTGTGTAAGTAAGTAAGTAAGTAAGTAAGTCAGGACAACCTGCAACAGTCAACCTTCTACCATGTGGGCTCTGGGGATCCAACTCAAGCTATCAGGTTCAACTTTAACCTGCTGAGCCGTCTTGCTAGCCTCAGTCTAGCCTGTTTTTAAGTGACTAGATATTATGGTTTTGCTTTGCTGCTGTATTTATAGAGAAAATGTTATGTAATAGACAGTTTATAATAAAAAATGAATGAGGACACAGTTCTGTTTTTGTGATACTTAACTAAGGGAGTTAAAATACTGTGATATGCAAGACAGAAAGAACATGGTGATGCCATGAAAGAGGTTGTCTTTGGCTATAGAGAATCAGTGTGATATAGGAAGCTTGCCCAGGAAGCTTGATTTCAGGTGAATCTTGATGGCATTTTTTGTTCCATGTCTTTCATTGGGAAAGATTGAACCCAGGCCTTGTATAGTCAGGGTGGTGCTTTGTAACTGTGTTATGTCCCTAGTCCCTTGGATTGATTTTGAAAAACGTTTGTAAGATACTGACAGGAGTCTGAGCATTAAATGGAAGGGTCTATTAGAAAGTAAAAAAAGAAACTTTAAGAAAAAGATAGGAAGCTAGGCATGCCTTTAGCCCAGCACCTGAGAGGCAGGTGGATCTGATCTCTGAGTATGAAGCCACACTGGTCTACAAAGCTAGTTCCAGGACAGTCACAGCTACACAGAGAAAACCTGTCTCAAAAAAACAAAAAACACCAAGAAAGGAAGGAAATGAAGGAGGGAAGGAAGCAAGCAAGCAAGCAAGCAAGCTGACTGGGGTAATATCACTGCAGTTGCTTACTGTCTGTGGTAGACATAGTGCTCTTATGTGGTAGTTTTAGCCGTCAAGGGCATTGCTTTCCTTTTGCCATTGTCACTGTGAAAGTCATCAGGAAAGTTGTCTTGGATATTGATCCTGAGACTTACACTTATTTACCTCTGAGGAATGCTATGTCACATGTATAATGGTTAGAGGACAACTTAGAGATGGTCCCTTCCTTCCACCATGTGGGTCTTAAGGTTGCCAGATTTGGGAAGCACCTAAATTGAGTTGTGTTGCCAGCCCAAGACCTAAAACCAGGCGGGAGAACCTTAATTTTTTTTTTTTCTTTTTTAATCTCAGAATGCAAAGGTAGGTTTCTGATTGGTTGTTTTATTTTCTTGTTATCCATAGTGGCTGCAAGAAAATGTCATTTTTATTTCAACAGCCTAATTTCTTTTTCATCTTGACAAGTGTCAGCTTCAGTTTTCAGAAGTTACCTGTTTCATTGCTTTTCTCTTTGCTATAGCCAAATACCTGACAGATACAAGTGAGGAGGCTTTTTTATTCCAGAGAGTGAAGAAATTAGCATAAAAACCTCTCAGAACTATTGCTATATCATTTTCTGATCTTAAGAAATTAGGTGATAGGTAGCTCTTTTATGTCTTCATTAAACTCACTCAGTCAATGAAATGCTTCGGAATCTTGGAGATTAATCATTAATCCTAAGAGTTTTCTGTAGTAGGCAGCTCAGTTTGTGTTTAGGGGCTGGAAAGATGTCTCAGTGGTTAAGAGCACTGGCTGTTCCTCCTGAGGACCAGCATTCAATTCCCAGCACCCACATGGCAGCTCAGCTGTCTGTAACTACTGTTTCATGAGCTCTGACACCTTTATACCAATTCACATAAAGTAAAATAAGTTATTGAAAAAAAAAAAAAAAAAACCAAGAGTTTGTGCCTATCATGAAAAAGCTTTAGCTTTGGTTCCTAGCCCTAACAAATCAATCAATCAATCAATCAATCAATCAATCAATCAATCAATCAATCAATCAATCATTTTAAGAATGACAGTCGGCGTATGAAATATTTCTATAAAGTAGACATAAAAAGTTACTAGGTAACTGTACTGTCCATGTGGAGAGCCTAAAACAGTCAGTGGACAGACTATTAGTAAACAGCTAAGTTTATGTTAGGGTTAGTAGATGCAATCATAATGTATAAAAATCAGCAGAAAAGATGTCCTTCAAAATAGTAACAGCAGTTGCCCTAGGCAGCCATGAGCATTTAGTGCTCTTGCAGAGAGCCTGGGCCAACGTGGAAGCTCACAGCCACCTGTGACTCAGTGTCAGGCAGTGCAGCGCCTCTGCTGACCTCCTCAGCCTCCTGTTGCATGTGCTCCACATACACGTAGCCAGGCACATATGGTTACATATAAAATAAAACAAAGTATTTTTAAAGTTTATAAGTGACCCAGTAATGAATAACCTACTAAGGTATGTAAGGTCTTATGGAGAAATTATAAAATTCTTTGAAAGTTAAGAAATAATAAAAATGTATTATATTTATACAAATGAAAAGATATATTATAAAATCATGACTCAATATAAAGATTTAGATTTTTTCATTTCACATAACTAACTGCATTTTCAATTCAACTCTTTGAAATGCGTTTTCCCAAAGAATTTGAAAAATACTTTAATTTTAATATGGAGATATAAAGGTGTGCAGTAAGTAAAATAAGATGACAGCAGGATGGGTGTGGACTGTTCATGGATGTATTGGACAGAGAAATGATTCACTTCCTAGGCAGATGACATAAAATTTAAAACTTATAATTGCTAGTTTCTGCAGGCTTTTTCTCTTAGTAGTTTTAGACCATGATTGGCTATAAAGTAACCAAAGACACAGAAAACAAAACTATAGGTAATGAATTCTTCTACTGACTGTTGTAATAAAGCAAGATACTGAAATAGGCTCACAAACAGATGCAACTTGCTGTTTGACAGGGTATCATAAATTTTTTTTTTTTTAAAGGTGAGAACTTTTAGTAATTTCTGTTGGGTTGATTAGCTGTTCATGAAATAAATGAAGTTTTATTGACACAGTACACACAGTTTAATTTCACATAAATTAGTGACCTAAACATGAGAGATTCGGGACAAAAATGAAAATCAGAACTACTAAATCTGTTGGAGAACAGTCTTAGTAATGCAAGGCAGAGGAAGATAGATAAACATGTAAGGCAGAGAAAAGATTGCTGAGTTGGCCTGAGAGCGGGGATGGTCTTAAGTCACACAAGTAGTTGCCATTCTGAGTGCATGAGAAAATACCTGTGATCCAGCAGGAAGAGCTAAGGGGCACAGATAAGATCGAGCAGTTAGTGGAAGAGGCAGTATGCCATGAATGAGCACAATGAGGGACAATGGGCCTCTTTCTCTATCAGATGTAGGCATGGACAGTTTTCAAGCATGGAGAATAGTGACTTCCTCAAATGCTCCTTGGGGAAGAAGGAATGTGAATTTCCACAGTCTTTCTGATGAACATTTGCCAACACCTATAAAATTGAACAAGGTGTGTGTGCGCGTGTGTGTGCGTGCGCGCGCGGTGCCTTCTCACCCCCGCCATCCTCCTGTTTGTGGGGAGATGAGGATTCATTGTTTGGCATTTTGTCCATACTGATCTTGAACTCCTGGCTCATGATTCTGTCCAAGTAGTAAGGTCTATAGGTGTAGACGAAAGTTTCTGTCATCACACCTAGCTTGCAGGTCACTGTATTGAACAAATCTAGAATAGTTGTTGCTTATAATCCAGAATGGTTACTATTTGGTCTTTTGAGGTAGGGTTTCTCTATGTAGTACTGGCTGTCCTGGAACTCACCCTGTAAAGCAGGCTGGCCTGGAATTCACAGAGATCTGCCTGACTCTGCCTCCTAAGTACTGGGATTAAAGGCATGTGCACCACCATCACCCTGCACTGTTCAGTCTCAGTTGAGAGACTGAGAGTGTCCTAGAATGACCTACAAGTAAATCTTCCCAGAAAAGAGTAAAATAAATATAACATGCACTTTAATAAAACTTTGAAAGGGATGAGCAGATTTGGAGTGTTAATCATAAAAACTAAAAGGTTCTCTATGGAGTAACATATGTCTCTATACAAGTGTCAGGGGTTTTTGTATATTTATTTGTGAAAGGATAGAAGAAACTAGACAGCTAAGGAAGCTGGTCATGTGGAAGGAAGGATTTGGGCTTGGGACTTAGTCCCTGGAAATTGCTTCAAAATTTAGGTAAGAGATACAGATTTTCTTTGATTTGTATTTTAAAAATACCTTTTCATTAATTTGAGAAAAAAATTATTTCTGCCATTCTAGTGCTATGATTACAGGTATATCCCACTGCTTGTCTAAGAAAAACTATTTACATATAGCTAGATGTAAACTAAATTTGAAAGTACAATAACTGACTTGGTTTCCTCTTGAAAGAATGGAGAGTGAATGACTGTTTTCATGTTCTGTTTCCAGTGATGCCAATTGGTGGAAAGGAGAAAGTCACAGAGGAATAGGACTCTTCCCCTCTAATTTTGTCACGACTAACTTAAACATAGAGTCTGAGACAGGTAAGTTAACAAAGATTCCTCAGAAACCTCAGTCTATCAAAATTATTTTCCCTTGGCTTTTATTGTTGATATTGAAGAGCAGGTGAGAGCTGGGCTTGGCAACATACACTTTTAATTCCAGCACTTGTGAGGCAGGGACAGGCAGATCTCTGTAAGTTCATGAACTACATAGTGAGTTCTGGGGCCAGCTGGGTGGGGGAGGGGAGGAACTCCATTAGTATTTCCTTTTAATTTTGGGTCTGTAGGTTTTGCAATGTAACTTCTTAACTAGATGAAGGACCTCTTTTACCTCATGTCAGTCCCAGGAGCTCTTACTTTGTATTTCAGGGCTTTGAGTATTGATGTGTATAGTGGCGATTTTGTAAAATGTGTATTTCAAAGCTTGAGAAGCAGTTTATATTGGATCTGCACAGAAGTGTTTGGGAGCCCTGGTGAGGTTGGGAAATCCACACAGCCACATGGCCAGAGCCCAGTGAGATGGCGGGCCTTGGAGTTGTTACATTTTACATTTATTCCACCTTGATTTGATTGTAGTTCTCACCTGGGATTATAAATCGTGTAGTCAGCACGCTGAGAACACAGCATTTGTTCTCTAGGCATGCTGCGGGAGCTCTGAAGTGTGCAGAAGCAGCTGATTCTGGTGGTGGCAGCCCTCTGGTTAAACCCTTCAGCACTCACTTATTCTTCTGTGGAATCAATCGGTACTTCCACTGCCCTGGTACAGGAGGCTGAGGGTAGCAGCTGTGTCTAGTAAGGAACGGAGCCAGGATTTAACTGCCTTCTGTCTGGCTTCAGAGTGTGTGTTGCTGAGGCACAGCTGCAGAGAGAACATGTGGTGAAAACTTCATGCATTGTGCACAGTTTGTGTGTGTAGAGCGAAGTTCAGAGAGAGAACTGAAGTTGGGTCAAGGGGAGACTTACTCATTTGCAGAGTGCATTCATTGCTTTCTCTCTGGGTTTCTTAGGGGATAGGAGCACTGGAAACTTTCCAGATAACGTTATAAACTAAACTATAGATGCATCCTTCCTATATAGTCATTTTCCCACCTTGCCCTAGTTTGAAGACACTGACCTACTGTTTTAACAGTAAAATATTCAGCTGGGAGTGTATTTCAGTAAAATGATTTCCCAGCATGTGCAAAGTCCTAGGTTTGATCTCAGTCTTCCTTCAGTAACATTATTTTTAAACAGTAAAGGGTAGTCTTGATCCTCACTATATTTGTGTTTGTTGGACTTTCTTTTCATATAATTCAGAATTAGCCAAATACTTAAGTTGGTGTCTGCTGGACTTCATTCTTTTTTTTATAATAACTTGGTTTCAATCAAATTTTAATTAAAATTGAGTACATTCTGGCAGTGCTCCAGGGAACTTGTTTTAGTTTTCAGGATATGTATATTTTTAAATTATTTTTCAGCATCCTCTTTATGAAATTCTTTTTTGTTGTTGTTAGCTTTGTGCTTTTTTTAAACTATTAGAGTTGGGTTAAATTAGGCCTATATTTTGTTCAAGTAGGAAATACAGGTTGGGTTTTTTATTAATAAATACAGAAGGTCAGTATATGGAGCCAAGAGTTGGTGGTGCACGCCTTTAATCCCAGCACTTGGGAGGCAGGGGCAGGTGAATCTCTGAGTTCGAGACCAGCCTGGTCTCTTGTGCTAGTTCCAGGCCAGGCTCCAAAGCTACAGAGAAACCCTGTCTCGAGAAACAAACCAAAAAAAAAAAAAAAAAAAGAACTAAATGGAGCTTGCAGTTATTGTAAGTGCCAGGACACGTTCCAGAGCTACACAAAGAAACCCTGTCTTGAAAAACCAAATAATAATAAAGTGAAACTGGCTTAGTGTGATAAATCTATTGCTTGTATATTTGTTTGCCCCAGTAGTAATATTCAGTTTTCAGGAAGGTGGCTCTAGTGGCAGTGCCTGGTAATGCTGCTCACTTTTCCACTTGAATATAAGTTCCACGGATGTGAGATTCTTCTGTTATTCACTTTTGTGTACATAAGTGCTGCGAAGGAGGCTTGGGACACCATGAGTGCTGAACAAATATTGTGGTGTGATGAATGACTGTATACAATATATTGATTATGAAGTGTGATGACCGAAGAGCTCTCCCCACCCATGGATAATAATAGACTACTTAAAAATAAATGACTAAATTGCCAAAGTGAATGTTAAAGAACTTATAACTTACTTTGTTTCCATAGAAACGGTGGACAAATTGAATGTAAATGATGATGAAGTGGAGGAAATTAAGAAATCAGAGCCTGAGCCTGTTTATATAGATGAGGTATATATAGTCCTTTTGTTTTTTAAAGATGTATTATCTTTGAGAAAGCCTGGGAACAGTGGTTTTCTATTCAACAAAGGTAACTCTTTGGACTTCTTTTTAGGGTAAAATGGACCGAGCCCTGCAGGTTCTCCAGAGCATAGATCCGAAGGATTCAGAACCTGACTCCCAAGATCTATTGGACTTAGAAGGTTATTTAGTTAATATCCAGTTCTTCTTAATGTTGCTGAACATGTATATTACCTGTTTATACAGTGTCTCAGAGATTAAAGCAAAGACAGATATTCTTTGGTGTACACCAAAAACCAACCAGCCAATCTAATCCAAACAAACAAACAAACAAAAAATCAAAACAAAAACCCTCAGTACTTTGGGGATCTGGGCATTGTATGAAGAAGGCTAAAGCAGTTAGGTTGTTATGAGTTCAAGGCCAGTCTGGGCTATGGAGTAAGACCCTGTCAGAAAAAAACCACAAAGCCAAAACCAAACAATTTCTTTTGGAAAAGAATTCAGTAAATAGAAAATCTTTTTTTTTTTTTTTTTTTTTAAAAAAAGAAGAGAGCTTGGTTATGAATATGGAGTTTTCCCCCATTTTGTGTATTTACATTTGGAAATATTTGAGGTATTTATATTTTTATTAGTGTTTGTATTTTTATATATTTTTATAAATGTGCATGTTGTACGATGTGGGTGAGTATGCCACGTGCACATGTGGAATCTAGAGGATGTCTTTATGGAGTTGCCCGTCTGTTCCATATGAAGATCCTCTTTATGGAGATGCCTCTCTGTTCCACAGGAGGGTCCTTAGGATCAAATAAGGTCACCAGGCTTGTGTAGCAAGCTCTTTTATCTGCTTAACTATCTTATCAGCTTTTCATTTTAAAAAAATGTTCCTATTTAATGTGTGTGCATATGTGTACATACTGTATTCAGTATGGGTCAGGTTCGCTTTACTTAGCTAGTAGTTCTGTAGATACTCTTCAAGTTATCCTCCTATAAACTTGGTTAGTGGATCCAGGAACGTGATGGGATTTTTATTCTAATTTTGACCTTGCCTTTGGTCTGTGATAGTAGTTTATAATAGTAAAGGTGCTATAAACACTTAAAAATAGAACTTTTATCATCTCTTCTCTGGCATAACCTTATTCTCTATATTTTGTACAACAATGATGTATATTCTTTTGTTTAAAGATTGTTGGAACTGACTTAAGCTGCATTAAGTTTATTTGTAATTATTTCTGTGTTTACAGATATTTGCCAGCAGATGGGCCCAATGATAGATGAAAAACTTGAAGAGATTGATAGGTGAGTATTTCCATGCAGTGAAAAACAGTATCATTTTCATGTCTACTTGTTTTAAGAGCTCTCAACTGGTGGAAGTGCTTCTGGAGCTGCTATTATCCATTGCAATTGCTGTTTACTTCAGGCTCTTAAAAAGCTGGGTGCTGGTATTGGTTTTTATTTGGGGAAACATTGTTTTTCATCAGTGGTAGTAATGTGATATGCACAGAATCGTGGACTCTTGCATTTGATCACACCAGTCATTTTGTTTTGGGGCTGGAATTGAGTATTAAAGAAGACAGTGAATTGAGGACAAAATGAAAATGGGAGTTTTAGGCAAGCATTGACTTGTTATACACCAAGATTGTCATCTATGTATATTGCAAGTGAAATTTCTCTAATTTGGGAAGCTAAATGCAGTGCAGCAGCATTGCTTATTTTCTTTCATGTCTCTGTGTTCTTGTTACCCTTTCAGTTCCCCTGTCTCCCTGGTTTGGCTGCTCTTGAGAAGGGGCAGCAGTGCTGGTGGGTTGGTTGACTGTCAGCTTCAGGCTGGGTTCCTAGCCACTGTGTCATTTGCCAGCTCTCTCTGAACTTCGAAGGAGAAACTTGAGAAATGAAGTCCAGCGGAAGGAGTTACTCTCCATTTTCCCTTTCCTGTCCCTAGCCATTGAACTGTATAGATAATACAGAAAGGAAGGAATTAGGTAGTTTAAGGTTCTTGTAGATTTTTAAAAGTAGGAATAGCAAACTTGATTATTCATTCAAGAAAAAAATGTTTTGTTCCATAGACTATTTTAAAATTATTTTTATTTTATATGTATACATGTTTTGCCTTCATGTATGCCTCTGTACCATGTATGTACCGGGTGCCTGCAGAGATTAGAAGAGAGTATCAGATCCTCTAGAACTGGAGTTATAGATGGTTATGAACTGAGAATTGAACCTGGCTCCTTTGGAAGAGCAGGCAGTGCACTTAACGATTGACCATCTCTCCAGCACCTCCATAGTCTGTTTTTACAAATCCTTTGTGTTTTTACAAAAACAAATTAATCGATGATAGATTGATCATATTTTTGGAGAAAGCATCATACACCTATTTATATATCTGCTAATAATGATTAATGAGCATCAGACTGGAACAGTTTAGAAAGAATGACCAGTTTGCTGTAGGTGTGGCTATGAATATAGGTATACATTTCCTTGGGCCAAAAAATTACCCAAGCTATTTGAAGTCCATACTAAACCTGGGGAGATATACAATGGTCAGATGTGTGATATTCAGTACAGTTCAGTGTGAGATTCATTTTCAAAATTAAACATTCTGTATTTCATAGTAGAAATCATTTCCATTGATAAATGTTTGCTGATATGGATTTATGGGAAGATATGACAGTGCAACCTTTTTTTTTGTTAAATAAAAAAGAATACCACTAAAGAAAAATGTCTAAAGGAATTAAAACTCCGTTTATGATGTCAGTTAATGTTGAATGAGAGCAGTGAGTTGGCTAACTAGTGTCCATATTTCATAGCAGTGGGTACAAACAAAGCTTTCATGCTGGATAGTGATTGTTTCCTACTGTCAAGAATAAAAAAAAAAAAAAAAAAGATATAAAACATTTTTTTTTCCTTGAATCAACAGTTTGCTATCTCTACAGGGCGGGAGTAGGGGTGGCAATAAAACTCTATTGTTAGAAAATTAAATTTTATGTTTCATTTTTGTCAACACAAAGAATAAAATTTCATAGCATTTGCAACATCAGGAATTACAGCTGTGTAGCATGAAAATTAAAAGACCCAGAGACAGAAATTGGGGTTTAAGCTTCAAGCTGAAGATCAGAGAAGTGAAGAAGTCAAGCCAGTAGATCTTAACCTCTACCAAGCTGAAATGGCCTATCTCCACGAATCCTCAGAGGCAACAGTTCTGAGTTCCTATCTCTTCCTGCCTTGCCTTCATTTTTCCACCCAGCCATATCACTCCTGTCTCCATCTCCCTAGTGCTGGCATTTAAGATGTGTGATTGCAAGTGCTGGAGTCAAAGGTGCGAGCTCCTTGTTTGTTCAATTTGGACAGCATACTGTCAGCAGTTGAGGCAAAGGCACTTTCTTGCCACTTGTGGAGTTTCTTCAAGATCCATAGTCTCTGTAGTTTCTTCGATGCCCATCATCTTCTCTGTAGTAGATTGGTATTGCCAGGAGCAGAAATGTCTCATTATTAATTATTTATTAAAAAAAAAAAGAATATGTTATTAAGACATCTTAAATGCCATATTTTGTAGATCTCTATTTAAAAATATATGTTTGACTTTGATAATATGACTACAAGTTCAATTATAATGGACAAATTACTTCTTTTTTCTACATAGTTGGTAAAAATAACTTTCAAGGACTAGAATTTCCATTACATTGTTAAATAAGCTGTATAAGTACAATATCTTGAACTAAATTAGAAACTATGTACATTATATTTTAACAAATCCCAAATTTGTATCAGTATATAATATTTGTATACAATATACTGAAGCCCAATCCAATATAAAATAATTAAAACTAGTAATTGCTTTTTAGAAGTAGATTCAGCAATCTACTTTTAATCTTCTATCTATATCCTCCCTTTTTTCTTTTCAGAGCAGATTCAATAATCTGCCATTTTTAGTCTATCATATCTGTATCCCTTTTTTCTCCATTACCAATAACAACTAGTAACCAATTCCCCTAAACAATGACAAATATCCATATCCCAATGAGTGACCACAAACCACCCACCCCACTCCTTGGAAATGTGGACATCATGTTCTTAAAGTTACTTTCTGCTGCCTGGGGGCAATGGCATCTTTAGGGGATCCTGAAAAGAAAAATTGGGTTAATTGTCAAGCTGTATCATTTGTTGTCCAGTCTCTGCATAATGGAAAAGTACGGGACTTGTTTCAAGTTCTGGCTAGAGTCGTCTGTGAGGCTGCATCATATCTCTCAGCTGGCCTCCTGGAAATCACTCTGAGCAGTTAGTAGTCCAAAGCTGATCTTTATTTAGAATTGTTCAGCTTAATGGTATTGCCATAGTTCTGGTGAAATTGTTATTGTGGGGCCATCCTCCTTTGGGAGACTTCAAAGGTTGCTGTTAGGCATGGTCATGATTCATTGCAGAAAACTGGTAGACTCAAACCTGAAATTATGTATAGGAAGGTAGAGGAAAACTTTTTCTAGAATAAGTTAGCACTATATATATATATATATATATCCATTAATATCATGACAAAAACTTAAAAACAAATTTATATTAATCTTATAATTTTATATAAATATAATATGTATGCTTTAAGAAAAGCTGTTAAAGTCAATATAAAAACCAAAGGATTAAGAGATTAATGATAATACAATACTCCTTAAATATTTGTTTTTCTTCTGTCCCATATTAGATGTCTCTTCTGACACGTCACAGAAATTTTTAATTTTTCTTTAACAAGCATGCTTGAGTTTAGAGAAGAGTCATACTCCAACTCCAATGCCAGCTTTAATCTTTAGTTGGACTACAAAAAGACTATGTATAGAAAAGCATAAACAAACATTTGGAAAGATTTATGAAATTTTATCTTGTTGTAGATGTGATATAGGCCAATTTCCTCCCTTTCTTAGGACAATTTTTTCTGGATGATTTGTCTTTTTCAGATGTCTCATTTTATTTTCCTGAAAAGACAAAATTAAAACCCTTTCCCAGCCCTAATTTTGGGGAGGTTCTCTTTTGGCAAGTTATATCTGGTCAAATGAAAAGCATTTGTTAGTTTTATAGGTTAGTAGATTAAACGGCCATGTTGCTTGATAAAAATTCATCTTCTAATTAACCATCAGTATCCATAGTTTTTCTTCAAAAACCTCTTCTCAAATGTAACACATGTCCTTTTCCATTCGGAGGTCAACATGTCTTAGAAGTATACCAACTGATTTAATTCATTTTTTCTATTCAGTGTCTCTCCAACTGTTCCTTTCTCATTTGCATTTAAGAAAATGCAATCTTTAGCATTATGCAATCTTTTCTGGGGTTCTTTATCATCCCTTTCTGTTTATTTAGCATATCCTTTAGAGTTCGATTTGATCTTTCTAAAATTGCTTGCCCTGTAGGATTTGTGGTATATCTGTAATATGCTTAATATTATAATAAGTAAAAAACTTTGATTTTCTTAGAGACATATGCTGGAGCATCTGTCTTTATTTGTGCAGATATACCCACGATGGCCATAACTTCTAGCAAATGTGTAATTACTGAATCTGCCTTTTCCAAAACTCAGAGCAGTTGCCCATTGACAACCTGAATGACAAAATGGTTATATAAAGAACAAATAGGCTATTTCCTTATAATACTCTTGGCTTGTTGCCAAGTGATGGGGGGGGAAATCTTTTTTCAAACTTTGCTATTGACGTGTCATTTATGAAATACTGAGGCCCTTAGCACATTTCCTATCAGTAGTTGATAAATTTCATCATTACTTTGTGCTAGAGGGCCTGGCAGACATGTATGGAAACAAATGTGTGTTTTATATATATGGGATTTCTATTCCTGATTATGTCTCGTAAAGAATAAAGTCAATTCTGTATCATCTTGTAAAAATTCAGTGGTGTCTATATGTAAAACAACTCTGCATATTATGAATCAGTAACTATGTTGAGAAGTTCTTTATGATCCATTAACACCATGAGGATAACGTATAATTCTGACTTTTGGACAGAATTAGAATCTACTTTAAATTTTTTGATTTGTAACCTGCCTTTCCTGATTTATTTGCATCAGTATAGAATGTAGGGGCTCCAGTTATTGTGTTTCCCATACAGGTTGAGGAAGGATAACGTTAGTTCTCTTTATAAGTTGAATTCTCTTGCATTGTGGATAATTGTTGTTAATCTCTCAAAAAAAATTGCTACAAGCTCTTTGCCAGTGTTCACTGTCTTCCCATAATTTGTGAATTTCATCATTAGTAAAAAGCACTATATTTTCTGCAGGAACTATTTCTGCTAATTGATGAAGTCTCATTTTTCTTCTTAGGATCAATTCAGAGATCTTTTCCACATAAGTTTTTTTTTAAACTCAGTTCATGTGGTAAAAAAGATCCATTCTATGATAATATCTTCCCTCTACATTAACATTCCTGTAGGGTAAAGCTTAGAGGGTAATATGACTAAGATGTAGTTAAGCTTTGGATCCACATGTGCAATCTGTAATTCATCTTCCACAAATGCCAATTCTCCAGCAGCTTCAGCTGTTGATTTCCTAGATTATTTAAGTTATTGTTGCCATCTCATGTTTTTTAATTTAATGAATCAGTTGATCAGGTTTTATCACAATTTTTTTCATAGATGGGAAATGTCTCCTAGCAGTCTTTGAAAGTCATTAAGAGTCTACAGTCATTCTCTCCTAATTTGCACCTTTTGGGATCTAATTTTCTGTAAACCTATTTGATAGCCTAAATAATTAATAGAATCTCCTCTTTGTATTTTTCCAGGAGTATTTTATAATCTTCAACAAGTCAAAATTTACTTTACTTTTTCAAACATTCTTTCTAAATTACCTACATTTGAATCAGATAATAAAATGTCATCCATGTACTAGTATACTATAGATTGAAGAAATTGCTTATGTATAATTTCCAATTGCTGTTGTGTACAATATTGGTGCAGAGTGGTGCTATTTAACATTCCCTGTGGAAGAACCTTCCATTGATAATCTCTTAGAAGGCTGAGAATTATAAGTAGGCACTGTGAATACAAATTTTTCTCTATCCTTTTCTTGTAATGGTATATTAACGACACAATCTTTTTAAATCAATAGCTATGAGAAACCATCCTTTAGGCAATAGAGAAGGCAAAGGAATTCCAGACTATAAAGAGCCCATTGATTGTATCACCTCTTTACTGGCTCTTAAATCTGTTACCATTCTCCATTTTCCTGATTTCTTTTTAATAATAAATACATCCCCCCAAATCAAAACTAGATGTAAAAGAAAAACCAAAAACATACCTACCAAAAGAGAAGGAGAGGAGGGGGAGGAATGTTGTGGAAGTTGTAGTGTGGCCTATTGAGACACACAGTTTACCCTTTAGTTCATCTTTACTTGCAAGTGTTCATTGCCATAAGTGATTTTGCCATGTGTCTTGGAGATCCAACTGTTTTGGATCTGAAGGTTTGTCCTCTTTGCATGTTCTAACAGTTCATAGATTGGGTGGATGTTGGGTGGGCAAGCTCATAGCCTTGGTACTGGGCCTGGGTTATAGCTGGGTCGGTCAGCTTGGCAGCTCTCCTTCATCACTACCTGGATTAGCTCTCCAGCACTGCCTTGGCTAGCTCACCCAATGCAGCCTAAGCACCTAGCAGGGTCAGTGCTTCTGTTCTGTGGCCCTCAGAGCTGGGTCTCCCTCACTCACTGCCAGGTACAGCTCAGGTGTTTTGCCCAGGCAGAATGCAGGGCCCATTCTCCTGATTGTATTAGGGGGCAACAGGGTCAGCTCTAGTGTGCTGCCCAGGTGGTGCAGGGCCAGTTCTTCTGTGTACTGCCACTGATGTGTAGGGCAGGACTAGTTCTCTAACCCAGTGGCCAGCTCCCTTACTTGCCCCAGATAGCAAGGGGTGGTAGAGGAAGGGCATCTTTCCCTCACCCATGTCACTGAATGGCAGATGAGGGATTAAATAATTTTTTTAGTTGATCCTTTCATGGATCTAAGCAAGTTAAAGTGTGTGTGATTTTTTTTCTCCCCCCCCCCCCCCATATTATGCTCTTGCTTAAGTCACATTATACTTCACAGAAGCTCTGGGTATCAACTGCATACAGTGTTAGTGAGATTTATAATTAAGGCACAGACTTTTATTGAAATTGGGACTATTTTTCTTTAATTGAACTTTCAACATCAATCTATAATGTAGTAAAGTAACTTCTAGTACAAATTATGAATTGATTTCCACTTATGAGGGTTAGATCTGACTTTCCCATATTAGGAAGACTTATCAGCCTATTGACTGAATTTAAAAATTTCTCCTCGGTTTTCCTTTGTGACTATTCTTTTATTGCATATGAAAAAAGCCTTTTGCAATGTGAATAGAAATATACTAAACTTAAACAGCCATTTACATTTCTGTGGAAATACTTGTCTTCTATACCAGGCGGCATTCAGAACTGTCTGAGCTGAATATAAAGGTCTTGGAAGCACTGGACCTGTATAACAGATTGGTGAATGAAGCACCTGTCTATTCAGTCTATTCAAAACTTCATCCAGCCCATTACTCGTCTCCATCAGCTGGGGTTCCAGTGCAGGTGAGCGTTGCTTTTGAGAAAATGTTCATTTTTTAAGGTAAATGTTTAAGAGCATAATACTAAAGGTCTATTGCCCAATTAATAAAGTTAAAACTAGGGTTGGAGAGTTGGCTCGGCCGTTAAAAAAAAATTATGAAACTGTGTTAGCTTTCCTTCACTGTGATAAATTACCTGAGAAGAGTCAACTAAAAGCAGGTTTATGTGGCTTAATGATTTCAAATGTCTCAGTTCATGGCCAACTGGCTCCATTGCCCTGGGCCTGAAGGAGCATGTGTGGAGCACAGCCACCCCATCCTCGCTGTGGGTGGGAAGCAGAGAAGCAAAGGTCTGAGGCCAAGGTAAACCTTCAGAAGCCCTTAGTGACCTGTTCTCTCCTGTGAGTCCTCACCATGTAGCCTGATCAGCTATGGACTCACTACCAAATTGATTCCTGGTAAAGCTAATGCTCTTGAGCACCAAACATCTGGAAGCCAGCCCTCCCAACACACAGCCTTTGGTGTACTCACACCTCGACACTGAACTTTGGTCTTGGGAAGTATTATCTAAACAGTGTTTACTGCAAAGATTACTAGTGATTCCACAAATACATTCCAATTCATTTTTAACACAATGAAAAGATCATTAAGAAAATTAGGGGATTTCTGGTTCTTTTACCTTTGTAAGTAATATGGGCTATAAATCTTATAGATGTTAAGTCCTTTATTATAAAGTGTGGGTCCTTTTATGTCGGTCATGCTATATAAATCCTCTGGGTACTATTCAACAAGGAGATCAAATATTTCTTTAAAAACTTCTTTCAGGATTTCTCTTAAGTAATTATGTAAAAATTAGTTAATGAGCTTTTTTTTCTTTTTTTTATTTATTCTTCACTCTTATATTGACACCCTAGCTGAAGTTACTCCTCCCAATCCCTTCCCCAAAATGTCTATTCTAGATCCATTCCTCCTCCTCTTCCCTTCAGAAAAGGGCAGCCCTCCCAGGGATGTCAACCAAGTTACAGTAAGACTAGGTACATCCCTTATTAAAGCTAGATACGACAGCACCAAGCTACACAACCATAACATACATGCAGGGGACCTAGGTGAGACCCACACAGGCTCTGGGGCTGTTGCATCAGTCTCTGTGAACTCCTGTGAGCCCTGGTTTGTAACAAGTATATTTTTCTTGCCGGTCGGTTCCGTCGCCACAAGCCAGCCCCCAAGTAACACACAGAGACCCTGTATTTGATATAAAGTTGTTGGCCAGTTGCTATCATTTTTTATCAGCTAGCTCTGTCTTAAATATTAACGCATTTCTATTAATCTTAAGTATTTCCACATGGTCTCATCTTAGCGGAAAGACGGGCCTGGTGTTTTGCTCTCTAGTCTCTCCATGTTGACTTCTTCTTACTACTTCCTCTCTCTTCCTTGTCTCCTAGTCCCTCCTACCTTTTTCCTATTGGCCAACAGTGCTTTATTCATTAACCAATACAAGAAACATATTTACAAAATGACATCTCCCATCAGCCATAAGCTACCCATTAACAGTATCACTTTCCCAGTACTTTCCATGTTTTTGTGTTTGCCATCTGACATTAGAATACTTATTTTTTCAGTATCCCCAATTCTGAAATACATTTTCAAATTTTGGCCAATTAAATTTAAATTGAGCATGGATGAGCAAAATTCATGTTAATTTATGAAAACCAGTACGCAGTTGTGTGAAGGAAACACCAAAGAGAAAACGTAGAATGTGGGTGCATAAATTAGATGATGTAGCACAATATAATTGCTGAGTTTTGTTTTTGTTTTTTTTTTAATGGTTACTGTGGTAACTGTCACACCAGACAAGAAGCATTTGTCAAATATGCCATGCAGTGAACTTTCTGAAAATTATGTATGAGCTTAGAAAGAAAGGATTTCTGAGTACAGAAAAACTCCTGAAGTTTATCCACTATTACTTCCACTTTCAAAAATACATGTGTTGCTTCTATGAAAGTGGAACAAAGTAGAAATGTCTGTCCCACTGGTCAGTAGAACTGTGTGTCTGCTCTTTTTGTGCCTGTGAAGGGTAGCCATTCCTGTGCCTGGTTTCTGTGTTATAGTTGATGTATACCTGTCCTTTTCTTTTTCCAAGGTTTTACTTTTTTTCATGAAGCTTCTTAATATATTAATTTACCTGTGAATTTATTTGAAGTATCCAAAATCCCCATTCTGTTTTTAATAATGTATCTACTAAGAATGGATGGGGTTGTAGTACCATTACTGATGTCTGAGAAGGACACTTGGAAACTATAAACTGCTCAGGTCTGCTCTTACAGTTTCAGCTGCTTGGCACTGGGTTACTGGACATTGCTAAAGAGAGAGATAATGTCATTGCACTTAATGTAGTTTATTTGTCATGCCTACTATTCTAAATTTTAATGTGATCTTTGCTTTGAGCAAAACTGGACCAATGATTACTACTATATGATATTTACTAAGACACATGCATTAATTTGAATGCTGTTATAAGTAGGCAGATAGACTCTGTCCTTAGGGAGCTGTTCCTATGAAAATTACAGAGATATACATAAGAATTTGGTGGCTTTTAGAGGTGTCCTGAGGATGCATTTTGCCTTATCTCACAACTCCTTTCTCTCTTCTAAAAGCAGGTGTCTCAGGGTTTTATTATTGTGAATAGAAACCATGCCCAGGGTAATTCTTGTAAAGGAAAGCATTTCTGTAGATGGATATTTCTGTCCCAAATGGTCCTGCAACTGTTTAGTTCCAAATAAACACACATAGGCTCATATTCATTATAAACTGTTTGGCCGATGGCTCAGGCTTCTTATTGGCTAGCCTTCTCTCTTAATTATTAACCTATTTCTATTAATCTGTGTATCTCCATGTGGTCTTGGCTTACCGGAGAATGCCCTGGTATCTTTGCTTCCTGGTAGCTACATGGCATCTCCCTGACTCCACCTCCTATCTTTCTCTATCCCTGTGTTGATTTCCCCTCCTGGCTAAATCCTGCCTTTTCATTGGTTGAAACAGCTTTATTCATCAACCAATAAGAGAAACATATATCCATAGCATACGGAAGTACATCTCCCATCATATTTTATTAGGGCCGGCTTACAGGTTCAGAGGTTAAATGCATTATCACCATGGCAGGAAGCATGGCAGTATGCAGGCAGACATAGTATTCAAGAAGGAGCTAAGAGTTCTTTAGATTGGCAGGCAGCAGGGAGAAAGAGTGACATTGGCCTGGCTTGAGCATCTGAAACATCAAAGCCCATCCCCAGTTGACACAATTCCTCCAACAAGGCCACACCTCTTAATAGTGACACTCCCTGTGAGCCTGTGGGGGAACATTTTCATTTAAACTGTATCAGGAGATATGGTACATAAGACAGAGAAGGTCTGGGCCTCTGGCCCTCTCTTTCAACCTTCTGTTCAACAGGGAGGAATTGGAGGAGTCATCCTGGAATGAAAAGAGTTATTATCTTCATAGTGACCTAGAGTAATCACAGGTTTCCCTTCAAGGGATGGTTCTTTGGCAAGATGTATGTTAATAGATACTCTTGATAGATTTCAACTTTGTACTTCAGAGTAGTCCCCGCATAATCAAAGAACAATTAAACACAATGTAAATGTTCAGTACTTAGACACCATGAGTTGGAAGCTCTCCATGTTTTGTTCCAGTGTGGAAAGATTGGTAGAATCAGATTGTTCCCTAAATAATTAAAAATTGTATTTCCCTTAAGTCTTAAAGTTTTAGTTATGTTTAGTAAATTATTGAGAGTGCAAGGTGTCTTTTTTTTTTTTTTTTTTCTTTGATTAATAGACATACGCAGTTCAGTCGCATGGTGGGAACTACCTGGGTCATAATGTTCACCAAGTATCTGTTGCCCAGAGCTATGGCCTAGGACCTGATCCTATGGGCTCTCTGAGATCTCTGCCTCCAAATATGAGCGCCTCGGTAACAACACACACTGTTCAAACTCCATATTTAAGGTAAGTTTTGGAGAGCTATGTTAATTTTTCTTACTTTTAGAATGAGAACCTGCAGACTCTTCTTACAGTAATATTCCTAATTTTTGCTTGTGTTGTTATTGTTGCTTTTTGAGATGGGTTTCTTTATGTAGCCCTGTCTGTCCTAGAATTCACTGTGTAGACCAGACTGACTTTGATCTTGGAGAAATCCATCTGTCTGCCTTCTGGGTACCGGAATCAAACGTATGCTACCTCACCAGCTCTCAATATTTACTCTTTTGTTTTGTTTTTCTTTGAGACAGGCTTTCTCTATAGCTTTGGAGCCTGTCCTGGAACTCACTCTGTAGACCAGGCCGGCCTCGAACTGACAGATCCACTTGCCTCTGCCTCCCCATTGCCGGGTAACTCTACTTAAGTAGAGTTACCGAAGTGACTGTTACTATTCTCACTGAATAGAATGGTGCTACCTTTACTTCAGCTAATACCTTGATAGTTGATAAGATTTAAATCCACAGTTTAAGACCCTAGACAAAAATCTCTTATTTTTCAAGACAAGGATTCTCTGTGTAGCCTTGGCTGTCTTGGAACTTGCTCTGAAGACCAGACTAGCCTAGTGCTCTCAGGGATCTGCCTGCCTCTGCCTCCTGAGTGCTGAGATTAGGACTGTATACCCTCATTCCCCCACCCCTGCTCCTAAACAGTCTTTACTTTGTAGTAGTCTTTTATAGGGATTGATCATGGTGTTCTTAGCCCTGTGCTGTCGTTAGTTAGCCTAATGAAGTATTTTCAGGGTCACTTACCTATATGTACTCCTAAATATTTAAAAAAAAATTACCTTTTTTACTCAAAAGGCAGTAAGTTTGAATGGTGGACTTAAATATTTTTATACAAACATTACTCTGAGAGTCATGTTTTACATCTTCCTAACGATGTACTTCATCAAAGAAAACATGGATGGAGTATTATGTATAGTTGCTTTCTAAGGTCCCTTTTTAACTTAAAGTTCATGAGGAGGAGGTTCAATGACTACCTGAAAAGTAAATGAACTGTATATGTGGGATAATTACAGTTTTGTTATTCAGAGTCATAGGAATTATGAGAAAAAGCTGGTATAATATCAACATAACTCTTCATCTGTAAGCAACACATTTGGTGTGATTTAAAAATAAACGTTTCAGATAAATTATGTTGTAGTAGTAATAGGAGAAAAGCTAAGTCCTGCAATTTTGTGTGGTTTATTTCCCACTCAGAGTGTGAGTCAGCCAGTCTGTTTGGGTGATTGATCTGTAAAGTACTCAAGGCAGGATGCACCATTGTGCAGGTACACTGTTGTGCAGGTACACTGTTGTGCAGGTACACTGTTGTGCAGGGTACATGTTGTGCAGGGTACACTGTTGTGCAGGGTACATGTTGTGCAGGGTACATGTTGTGCAGGGTACATGTTGTGCAGGGTACATGTTGTGCAGGGTACATGTTGTGCAGGGTACATGTTGTGCAGGGTACATGTTGTGCAGGGTACATGTTGTGCAGGGTACACTATTATGTAAGGTTCACTGTTGTGCAGGGTCCACTATTATGTAAGGTTCACTGTTGTGCAGGGTCCACTATTATGTAAGGTTCACTGTTGTGCAGGGTCCACTATTATGTAAGGTTCACTGTTGTGCAGGGTATACTATTATGCAAGTACAGAGTAAGTGCATGCTTGTCTTTTTGAAAGTGCTGAGTTCTTCTCAAAGAAAAATTTAGGGTGTGCAGTGGTTTGTCTTGAACAGGGTTCTGCTCTTTGATGCAGACAAATACAGTTTGCATCTTTAGTACTTTCAATACTTTGAGAGAGAGGTTAAAGCCAGTTTAAGAAAGCCTTGTAAAATTGCATTTTGTTGTTGTTGTGGTTTTTTTTTTTGGGGGGGGGGGAAGCATTGCTGTTTTGTTTTTGTTTGGTTGGTTCTTTTGTGATAGGGCTTCTCTGTGTAGACCTAGCTTTGCTGGAACTGGCTCTTATAGACCAGGCTGGCCTTGAACTCACAGAGATCCACCTGCCTCTGCCTCCCAAGTGCTGGGATCAAAGGTGTGCACCACCACTGCCTGGTGAGCATTCCTTTTTTTAATGTGTATGTGTGTTTTAAGTTTACTATAATGTACAGGAGAATCCAAGATAGCAACACTTCATTGTAACTTGCCCAGAGCCTCGAGGTATAAATAAATAAATAAAAGTCTTAGTACTTCAGATGCAAAGGCAAGCAGATCTCTTTGAGTGCAAGGCCTGCCTGGCCTACAGAGTTCCAGGATAGCCAAGACTACATAGTGAGACTCTGCCCTTACAAAATATAAATAAATAAGGCAAGGTGCTGGTGGTACACCCTTTAATACCAGCATTTGGGAGGCAGAGGCAGGCGGATCTCTGTGAGTTGAGCACAGCCTGGTCTACAAGAGCTAGTTTCAAGACATCCTCCAAAGCTACACAGAGAAACCTTGTCTCAAAAACCAACCGAACAAACAAAATTATGTTAACAGTATGTGATGACTACATAAGCTCGAAATGGACTTTTCCTTTGCATTTGTCTTGATTTGTTGCCATAACTTAATTGTGACTTCCTTTGTAAAATTTCTTTTGCAGCACTGCACAGGACACGGTTTCCAACCCTTCTTACATGAACCAGAGCTCTCATCTTCAGTCAGCTGCTGGTCCAGCTGCTTACACACAGCCCGTGGGAATGTCAGCGGATGTGTCTTCTTACCAGAACACAGTGTCAAGTTTGCCACAGCTGGCTGGCTTTCCAGTGGCAGTTCCTGCACCTCCAGCCGCACAACCACCGACAACTTACCACCAGCAGCCTCTCCTTTAGAGACACACCAGGGCTGTTGGAAGTCCTTGTAGGCCTGTCACTCAACCTGCGGTTTCTGATCTGAAATATTCAAACTTTACCCTCTCAATCAAAAGGAACCATGAATAAAGCACAAAACCCCACCTTACTCTGAAGGCCATAAAAGGGTTGTTTTTCAGTCCAGTTCGTGTGAAGCTCTCCTTTTGATCAGAGGTCCCTTGAAGATGTTTCAGTTGGTTTTGTACTTTCTGGGCCCTGGATGAGCAGCCTTACAACACTACAGTGGTATATAAGATAGGAGTGTCAGACTTTTCCTTTATGCAGAAGGAAACCATTGTTTCTCTAAGATGAGATTTTTGAGTAGCTGAAGACCTTTAAGCATTTTTGTCTGCTTTTTTGAGGGGGGGGGGATTTTCACCACCCTATTATCTTACAAGATGAGCATCTTTTAGTGTGAGCCTTAAGCTCCTTAAATTCCAGTTGTGTTCACAGCTCTGTCACTTTTGTTCCCAGTGCTATGCTGAAGAATAATTAGCATATAATTGTGTACAGCAGCAAGAGCAATTTGGAAGGAACAAAAGTATTTTCTATTACTGACAGTGAAAGCCTTGTAAATGCAAAAGTGGCGAAGCAGCTAGTCTGTCTTGTGACAGCAATGGGCCTAGGAATGCCCCACACAATTTCAACCTTACCAGGAAAGGCATGCTGTCCCTCCTATTCAGAATGGCTGCTGTTGACCTTTGCAAGTGACTTTGGTCTTGTCTCTTTGGCTTTCCTTCCTGCCAAGTCCTCAGAGACTGCGCTTACTGCCTTCTTAGGGATTATCAGTGAAGTTGAGCCAGGAGACTGTTTTTATAATCTGATGTGATAGAAACCTTCATGGATGTGAAGTGTGAGGTGGGTGTGTTACTTTCTTACAGAAGTGATTGGCATTCCATTGGTAAGCTGTCATCGTGCCAAGCTGTTGAAAGAATTGTGCATTCCCTCAGAAGTAACCTTTTCAGTATCAGCAGGCAGTGATTTGGTAGAAAGTGCATGACCGACAGGAGGACACTAGGCTGTCTTTCTGATGTCAACATTTTAAATCAGTTCATAGTTCAAGATCCCACATACTGTAGGAGCTGATGATAAACCAATAGGATTTATTTTTTCTGAAAATTTTGCACACTACTCTGATTTTTTACATAACAGCAAACTAGAAAACATAGATGCACATGTTTCAGATACATATTTAGATCATGACAATATTCCAAGCTTAATTTTTTAAAAGTTAAAAATTTTGCTTGAATGCACTTCTGTATTTTTAAGCACTTAATCTTTCTATTAAAAATCCATTGGAAGCAGTTTGGAAATTTTGTCATTTATCTATTTACAGATATTTGATTATAATAAGTGTTCATTTTTCAAAGAAACCTTATTCTAGAACACACTACTGCATCAAGTGTTCCACACTGAGGAGAGCAGTCGGTACCTTCAAGCCTGTGTTGTGTGTGTGTGATGTCAGTACCAGAGACTAAGAGTTTCAGCCAAGCTCCATGTTCTGTTTTTCATGTAGCATTTCCTTTTGGGTGAATTCACTTGTGTACTTACAAGAATGTACTGCAACACAGCACCTTACGCTTTTGGAAATAATCTGTTCTTTAAAAATTAGGGAAATAAATGTAAAGGTATCCAGAGCTGCTCATGAACACATTTGCATAAATGGGCACATCTTACCTTTCTCTTCTGGACTGTGTTTAATAAGCTCATCTAATGTTTGTGCATTTCATGTTTGGTTCTTGTTTAAATTATAAAGACTTTATTCAGTAGAAGCCTTTAAGTCAGTGTAAATACTGCATACTCACTAAATGGGGACCAACCAGGAAAATTCAGCTGTTTTGGAATAATAAGACATGCAACATGATTTGTATATAAATAGTATATATTGGTGTCTGTGAAGTTTAATATATGCAGAAGTTTCTCCTCAAAATGATTTTATTTTTCCATTCATAAATTTGTGTTGCAGAGTTATTAGTAGAGTTATTGCAGAGATAGTATAAAATGATATTAAATCTGTATTGATCTGGTTTCAGTATTAATACAAAATGTAAAGATATTTTCTTCCCATGATCCTATGAACTGTACTTATTTTAAGATGTTTGTAGTTATTTATTTTCTGCCAAAGGAATAGTATACCTTCAGATTTCTACATTGGGTTCATATTTAATGTTTTCTAACAAAATTAATTTCATTTTTCACAAATCTTGATATATTAGAAAAATTCTTCGAAAATAGAATTTTGTGATATAAAACATCCCCTGAATATTAAAGTGGGATATGTTTGAGAAATGAACAGTCAGCCAATGTTCTTTTTATTCGGTAATTTGTGTATAAAATTACCTATACATTGTCTTTTTACTTAGCATCTAAAGATGTATTTCCATTATGGTATTTCAAGTACTTGATATTTGACTAATGATTGTACTGTATACTGAAGATAATAATAAAGTTTCATCCACATTTTGAAAATAATTGTAAATGTGGCTAGTCTAGGGATGTAAGCCAATGGTGGGGTTTGTTCTTCACATATGGTAGGCTTTATGTTTTACCCTCAATACCACAAAATTGGTGAAGATGGCCTTATGGATCCTTCCCTTTTAAAAATTTTGTGTTTAAGAGGGGTTTTGTCTTCGTATATGTCTGTGTACGACATGCATTCCTGGTTTCCTCAGAGGCCAGAAGAGGACATCGGCATCAGATCCCCTAGGACTGATGTGAGCCATCATATGTGTTGGCACTTAAAAAGGTCTTCTAGAGCTCTCCACCTCATCTCTCCACCCCTGGGATCTCTCAAAGCAAAGTACAAGATCCCCTACTTCTAGGACAGGGTTTCTTGAATTGTTGTCTTAGTGTTACACCAGTGGTTTTTTGTTTGTTTTGTTTTGCTTTTTGTTTTGTTTTGAGACAGGGTTTCTCTGTGTAGCCCTGACTGTCCTGGAACTCACTTTATAAAAGCAGGTTGGCCTTGAATTCACAGAGATCCACCTGCCTCTGCCTCCTGAGTGCTGGGACTAAAGATGTGCTGTTTTCACTGCCTTCTGTGTCTGGGGATTTTGAAGTCTGTTTTCTAAAAGCACTACCAAGCCTGGCTACCAATGCTAGTATTAATGCTAATAAATTATAAATAATACAGCACTGACTTAGTGATTCTACCAAAAGGTAGCTTTCTTCTTTATATCCGTTTTAGCTCACAGATGAAAGGGAGGACTCAGTTTGATTTTGTTGGTTTGACTTCATTTTTTTTCTTAATAAAGTTTCTGTTCCCCACCCCAACCCCTGAGGAAAAAAATTACTATAATTTGTGAAACTAAGTTTGAATTTGAGAGGTGTTTTTGTTTTTTAATCTTGAACTGAGTCTAATGACTTGAACTGAGTCTATTATTTACATGCTAGAGTGAGATGAAGCCTCCCTTTTATGTCAAACTCTTGTCTACTTAGATTGTCATGTGTGACCTTACTTGGAAATATTCTGAAGGTGAGGTTACTTAAAGATGTTGAACAGAAACCATTCCAACACAGGATATGTTGTAAATCTATGATGGAGTCTTCATAAGAAGAGGAAAAGGCAGGGCCCAGTAAATAAAGCCACGTGGAGTAGGAGACAGTCTCTGCTGCCACGAGTAAAGTAAGGACTGCCTGTAACTGTAGAAGCTGGGACGGGGATGGAACTTCACCCCGAGACTTTGAGAGACCATGCTCTGCAAGCATTGCAGTTGCAGACTTCTAACCTCCAGAACTGGGACAAATATGTACCTGTTAAAATTAAGCCTCCAAAATTATGGCACTTGGTTACAAAGTCCTGGGAGATTAACACATAGACAGTTCTAGGTACCCTGCATTAATGTTAATAGGTTTTCTGTCCTTCCCTCCACCCATAGGTTTCTCTGCCAATGTAGTAGTAAGCTGGATCAAGATGAATTGAAATAAGAACAGCTTTACCCAGGCAAAGCAACTCCTGGGTGGGTTCTATAGACAGAGATGGAGTTGAGAAAAGCCATGCCCACAAACAAAAGCAGGGAGACTCTATAGGTTGTAGGTGAGGGGTAATGATGTATTCCCCACAAGCTGGATTTGTGCTCAAGGATGGTCAAAAGCTGAACACTTTAGGGGGAACTTGAGTAGCTGGCAGCTTCAGGGAAGGAAGCTGCAGTGGCTACCAAGAACTCAGAACTGGGCTTTTTGGTGCCTTCTTACTCTTGAGTTGTTGGCAGGGTTTGGAGAGAGATGGCTTTCCAGATCATGCAGGGGTGAGCAAACAGCAAATGCTGGCACAGGAGTTGTCAGAGATGCATGTAGTTCAGTGGGCAGGTCCCCCCGCCCCCTTGCTAAACTACAATGAAAATGCATGATGATAGATGAATCTAAAACCCTTATTAACTAATCCATTTTAATAATGTGTTTCCCACCTCTGTATTGTTCCCTTTATGCCAGAGATGTTAACAGGTAACAAGATCACTGTTGATACTCTGCCCATCATTAGTAATATAAACTTACTGATGAATAAATATTAAAAGGCAAATAAGGAACAGAAATGTGGGTATACAAAAGCTGCTGAACAATGGAGATATATGGTTTAAAAAGTTTTTAAAAATAAAAATACGCCAGGTGGGTGGTGGCACACATCTTTAATCCCAGCATTCGGGAGGCAGAGGCAGGCGAATTTCTGTGAGCTAGAGGCCATCCTGGTCTACAAAGTAAGTTGCAGGACAGCCAGGGTTGTTACATGGAGAAACCCTGTCTCAAGAAAACAGGGAAAAAAAAATAAAAATATGAAAAACTTTCAAAGCAAAAAACCCCATATTTGGCATTAAGTATAAGAAGCAGTGCTCTATATGTTTTTAATTCACTGTAAACACTTTAAAACAATTTTAATGGGATTTTAAATATATACATTCCCAAGTCACTGTGAGTTTGAAAACTAGACAGTTTTGTGTTTGACTCTTATACTTAGCAGCTTTTACTTAACATGTTTCCTTGTTCTGTTACTGGTGACACTCAGAGCCCTGTGCTTGTCAGGGAAGTGCTTTACCTCTGAACTAAGCTTGATGGTTTTGTTAATTGGTTTGTTTGTTTGTTTGTTTGTTGTTTTCTCTCAAGACAAGGGTTTTCTGTGTAGCTTTGGATCCTGTCCTGGAGTTCACTCTGTGGTCCAGGCTTGCCTTGAACTCACAGGGCTATGCCTGCCTCTGGCTCCAAGTGCTGGGATTAAAGGGAAGGAGCTACCAGAGCCTGGTTTTGTTTCTATCATAGTATGTATCAATACTTCATTTCCTTTTATAGCTATATAATGCTGTTACATGTGCATATGCTGCCATACATAAATACACCACAGCCGAGACAGAGTTTTACATAGTAGCCCAGGCTGTCTTCACAGTCAAGATCCTCCCTATTCAGCCTAAATGGTGAGATTAAGCCTAGTCCCGAGATCAGAATTTGGTGGTACCTATGGACTCTGAGATTGTGTGGTTCTATCACACAGAATAGGTCCAGCACCAGAGAAACAGGAGCTCAGATAGGAATACTCAGTATTGTTTTATGAAGATTTAGAGGTGACATCAAGGCACATTTGTTTGCTAGTAGAAGGACTCTGTGTTGAAGTAGATGCAGGCACAGCCTGGTAATCCATATGAAAAGGTAGCTGGGGGTGGGGGTATCAAGTGTGAGCTCAGGTTTCTGTTGCATTGAATCCCATGTTGAAATGCTGATCTTATGCAGTCATCTTTCCCCTTTTTTTGTACTCCAGTGTGCTAGACACCCCCAAATTACTCATGCCTCGGTCATTTGGTGCTGTCACACTGTTTTCTTAGTGGAATACTTTTGCCCATGTAATGAGTTAAATGATGTCCCTGGTCCCAAACAATGCTATGCTGTTGAAGCAAATAATTATGCTTGAATAGATCACACTAGTTTGTGCTCTATTCCTGTGTCTCTCTGTAGTAGACAGTATAATTTGTTTTACTTAATATGCATTTCTAACCAGCCATCTCATTTAAATGATTTCATATAGAAGTCAGTTGACAACAAAATAGAACTTGCCTTCCCAGACTTTTCCAGCCAGAGATGACCACATGCATGATTTTTGACTCAGAAAGATTTAGGTCAGAGGTCTTGGGGAGTTTTTCCTAGGAGAAAAGAAAAAAGTTTAAAAAGAGAAGCTTTGCCTTAGCAGGTTCCATGCCCGAATATAAAGCAATAATAATGTGACCATGAGGGGGGTCAAGTCCTAATGGCTTAGAAAGATAACATCTCTGAATGGCTATCCCCATTCTAGTTTGGATTCTATAAGTGAGTGAAAATTAAAGATCTTATCTACGAATTTATTGGCCTATTTGATGTTGGGTAGGATTTTGATACTGCACCTGAAATTCCTAGCCTACATAGATCTGTAGAAACCTTTAGAATTTGGAGGCATATTTTAGTTTTATTCCCAGGGCTTGGCTCAGGCAGGTAATCTATTTGAAATGAATTTAGCCAAGAGCTGCACGGCACTGTTCAGTGCCTGATATTTTTTAGCCTGGAGTTTCCTTCGACCTTGTCTTATCTACGTGGTTGTTTACTGTCATCCCTTTACAGTTTTTTGTTGCATTTTGTTTGTGTGTGTGGTTGGAAGGAGATTGACATGCCATGCATGCCTGTGAAGGTCACACGACAACTTCGGGGAGTCAGCTCTTCCACCCTGTGTACCCAGGGGATAGAATTCAGGTTCTCATTTTTAGTGACAAGTGCTTTTACATTGTGAGCTCTCACCAGCCATGATTTTAATGTATCTCAATTTATTATAGCGTTTCATTTTATTTGACCTAAAGCGATATGATCTGTGATACATCTTAAATGGCTTAGAAATGGGAAATGTCGTTAAGTATCAAGAGACAAAGGGTAAGGATGATGAGGTGGCCCAGCAAACAGGTGCTTGCTGCACAAGTCTGAGGACGCGAGTTCAATCCCCAGAATGCACTTAAAGAGGGAAGAAAACCCACAATGATGTCTTCTGATGCCTACACCCATAGTATGATCCACATCCCCCCCCACATACACACAAATACACCACACAAGAATAATGAATACTTAAGAAAGGCAGCCAGGCTTCAGCTTAAGGCTCAAGAATGCCAATGTCTTATTTTTAAAAGTGCCTTACTGGCTCCAGTGTGCATCTATGTCCTTCTCTAAGCTTGAGAACTGCAAACAAGGCAGGAGCAGTGTGATGTGTGCCTCTTTCTGACGTGTGTGTGTGTGTGTGTTGCCTGCAGGTATGTCTGTGCACCATGTGTATGTCTGATGCCCACAGAGTCCAGAACAAGAGTGTCAGATCTCCTGGGACTGGTAACACTGTAAGCTACCATATAGATACTGGAAATTGATCCAAGTGCCTGGAAGAGCAGCCAGTGCTCTAAACCACTGAGCCATCTTTCCAGACCCACAAAACAAGAATATTAGTAGTAGGCATTTTAACATCATCCTGTATCTTAGTTAGGATTCTTATAAATATAATCTTCTTTAAATATCCTAGAAATCATTAGCATAATTCACGATAGACACCCCAAAATGGCCAAATGAAGATGGTGCAAGATGAGATCAAATATTGTAACTGTCTAGTTTAAGCAAGTTGCCCCAATTTTTTTTTATTGAGATTAAAATCAGTTCCCTCTTCCCTTTCCTCCAAGCCCTCCCATATACCCTTCCTTGCCCTCTTTTGAATTCATTACCTCCTTTTTCATTAATTAGTGTTTGTGTGCTACTACATACATAAATATATTCTGCTCAGTCTGTATAATGTTACTTGTGTGTATGGTTTCAGAGCTGACTCTGGTCTTGCTAACCAGTTGATGTGCTCTTCCCTGGAGAAGACTGTTTCTCCCACTGTCAGTATTCCTGTGTAGTGCTTGCCTAGGTTTGAGGCCTAGGCTTGTGCTCATTCACATTAGCATGTCTGTTGGTATAGCCCTTGCTCTCAGTTCATATTTAGGCAGCCATGCTAATAAGACTCCATCCCCACCACCACCACCAAAAAAAAAAAAAAAAAAAAAAAAAAAACCTCAGACAGCCCTGTCTGTCTTGGAATTTGCTCTGTAGTTCAGACTGGCCTCAAACTCAGATTCACTTGCCTCTGCCTCCCACATGCTGGGATTAAAGGCATGCTCCACCCCTGTCTGGCGTCTGGTGACATTTTATGAGTATAGCTTCTAACATTTCCAGGAGACAGTACTCATAGCAAACTCTCAGTTTTTTTTGTTTGTTTGTTTTGTTTGTTGTTTTGTGTGTGTGTGTGTGTGTGTGTGTGGTGTGTGTGTTTCTGGCTATTGTAACCTTTCCACTTTCTCCTCCAAAATGATCCCTGAACCCTAGGAGTTGTATTGTAGATGCATCCACTGGGACTAGATAGCCTCCACAACTCTGTATTTTGGCCAGTTATGGTTTTTTGCAATGCTCTGTTGCAAAATGTATTTTCCTTGATGAGGGGCGAGGGCTACATTTATCTGTGGATTTAAGGATACTTAGAATGTAGTTAGGGAATATGCTGGTTTAATAAAGTGATGGTGGTAGATTCTCCAAGATCCATGAAATCGCTAGTCTTGAGTAGTTGGCCAGGTTTTCAGTACAAAACATGATTTCCATCTTGTTGAATGGATCTTAATTCTAGTAAGAGAGCTAGCTGTTGGTTATTGCCAAGGTATGGGTGTCACTACTGCACACCCTATTGTTATTGTACCATTCTGGTCTTTATTGTGCTTCATAGGCATCATAGCTGGGTAGGACTGTTGGTTGCTTCCCTCTTTTGGAAACTTACTAACACCTTCTGATACCATCAAAGATAGTCTTAGGGAGGAGACATTCAGATCAGTTCTAGCCCAGGAGCCTCTGGGTCATGTGTCTGAAGTTTATGGTGTCTTAAGCAATAGGGACTGGGGGAAGGCAATAGGGAGTGGGGGGCAATAGGGACTGGGGGAAGGCAATAGGGACTGGGGAGGGGAGAGCAACCAAAGGCAATAGCAGTGTCCTATAATGTTTTGGGAGTGTATTGGATAACCCTGATCAGCAACTCAAAAGAGGACTTGTCATTCCTGATTTGGGGGATTTTGTTTGATTGTTGATGGCTCTTGAAGGTAACATTTATCAGCACAGATGGAAATTTTTATCTAAACTACGTATGTATATTTATACACTGACTTATGTGTATTATAGGTGGTTTTAGGTAGGTTAATAGCATGATTCATTAGTTCCCTCTTTTCTGCTTACATCTGGTACTGTATTTCTCTAGTGTCTGTCCTCTTCAGAGTCAGTATGTTCCAGATTATAGCTCCTGCTTTAGCCTGGGCTAGGTAATGAGAAGGCAGGTACATTAGAGCCACAGCCTAAACTACAAGCCAGAACACCTGGATACTTCATTTCACACCCCAATTGTGCCAGCTGCCACAAGGTACCTATTTGCCCCTGCACCAGAATTCTTTGGTTTACAATCATTAAACCTCCTTTTAGTTGAGCACCAATTGTGGATTTGAAAGACCCCCACTATGCATTTCTCCTGCTTGAGCTGCTTTTGCAAAGGGTCAAGGTGGGAACCAGTATAAGAGGGAACAAAGAGTCCTTGAAATGTCTACAAGTAGCAGGACTATCTGGGGACAGAAAATCCTTGAAATGTCTTATTGTAACACCAGAGTGCTAAAATAGTCATAACTGAATTCCTTGTACCTGATCTGAACAAACAACTCTGCCCCAGTCTGACCCCAACTGCTTTATTTGAGTGAACCAATGAAATCCCTGTAATCATGCATTGCATTTGCTTCTGTAAGCCCGCTTTTTGCTGCCCAAACCATATATAATTCTCTGAAGTTTTGACCTGGGCACGCTCAGTCTCCCAAAAGATTGAAGCGCCCACAGGTACCTGTGTGAGCAGTAAATATCCTCTTGCGCTTGCATCCAGTGGTCACTGTTTCGTCTCTCAGAGAAAGGGGTCCAAGGACACAGTGGGTCTTTCAGATTGAGCATCCAAGGCGGTAGCCACATTCTTGGACAACTCATTTAGCTTAGAGGCTGTCTGTACCGATGTGCTCATAGCCACAGCAGCCGTGACTGAATCCAGAACTGCAAAAGAGATAGCTGCAACTATGGCTGCTGTAATGCCAAAATCTCTCCCTGCAGCCTCTACCTCACTAGGAGTCACGCAATGTCTATTTAGGGCTTTAACTTGAGCTACAGTAAAAGAAGCTGAAATTACATATGTTCTCACAGACTCAGCCAAAGCCTTGATGACCTTAAAGTGTAAAGGCTCCTCATATCTATTGCCTTGGGCATCCTGGAAAACTGGATAGGTCAGGCTTAAGTCAGTTCATACGGCTTTCCAGACCTCAGGGCAAAAGGAATGCCCTGTACCTCGGCCCTGCCCTTCCTCACTCTGATCAGGAGAAGGTGCCAAAGGCATTGTTCTAGGAGGGTCCCTCCCCTCCCCACATCGCCATTTCTCCTCTCCCTTCCCCCTCTGCCCCTTAAGGGATTGTTTCTGAACCTTTTCTACGAGGGCTTGCAATTCTTCCTCAGAATCTGTTTCGTCCATACCTGACTCTCCTATGCTCTCAACCTCTTCTGATCTTTCTTCTTGTAACATTTCTAGCGCAGCTTTCCCTTTTTCCATCGCCTCTTTACAGTACCTCTTGTCTTCAATACAGCTACGCACTAACTCCCAAACAGGTCGGACTCCGGACTTTAGCGTCCCTTGTTCCCAAGCAAAGTCAAGATCCCTGCCTAACTTGACCCAGCACGCTACCTTGAGGTCTCCCGAAACTGAGAACCAAGGTGCAATGGCCTCACATTCGCTCAGGAATCTTTCTAGTGTGTTTTTCTTTATTTTAAGTTTCTTTGACAAAAGTAGCTCCTGAAGAGCCAGAAAAATTGGATGATACTGAGAAGTCCCCATTTTGAAAATTTTACTTTCGGTTCATTAGAACCTCTTGCTCAATGCCTGAGACTTTATTGCCGCTTATTTCCACGGTCTTTAACTTAGTCCCAATTTACCTGGGACTTTATTGCTCCTTACTGGAAACCTTATTGCCTCTTTACCGAGAGCTTTAAATTTGGTCCCAACTTAACTTGGGAACTTGCCAGCGCTGCCCTGACTGCAAGAAGTTCTGATCTGAAAAATTCCCCATATGGGCCACCATTTGTACCGCGCCTGACCCTCACCAGCAAGGAAGATGTGACTCTGGGAAGATCTTCTTAATGCAGTTTTAATCAGGATCCTTGAAACATGTTCTTCTGACCAGCGGAGCCCGGGGGACCCCTGCACAGGCTTAAATACACTTGCGCTAACCAACCCCAGTGAGCTACGTGGACCCTGCAGATAGGCTACTCTAACACGGAAACAGACAGGCTGAACAGACTTAACCAAATAAGGGCATGTTTACGCCAGAGAGCGCTCACCCTTGGGGAGGTGGAAGGCAGAAGCCAGCACCATCTTTAAGGCACGGCACTTCGCAGCTCTCTACACTCTTTTCCTCAGATTCCTAATTTCCTACTGTGGAATTTGTTCTAAATGAGTTACTAAATTTTATTGCAATTCTAAAATTTTAGGATTTAAAAAATGTCTTGATCTAAAAATAGAGTCATAAAAAGATTGTGAAGGTAGTGCAGAGAATTGAATTATCTAGTTCCCTGCATCAGCATCATACCTCACCTAATGCATTTACCTGCAGTTCTTTGTTAAAGGCTTATCTTTTATATTTATTCATATTTAACTATTTATTTATTTATTATTATGTCCTGAAGGACTATTCTACACTGAGGGTTATATTTTAATATTATCGTGTGTGTGTGTGTGTGTGTCTGTGTGTGTTATTTTTTTGAGACAGGCTGGCCTGGGCTAGCTCTTGCATTTGTGACAGTATTCTTGCCTTAGCCTCTGAGGCATGGAATGACACATCTGCCATCATGCCCAATTCAATCCTATTTTATTTTATAGCTCATGCTGTCTCACTGCTGACCTCTGAGAGATCTTATTGGTTGTTTCTGCATCCCTTTGATATACTCCTATTATTGTAGCTTTGGAGCTTTTTTTTTTTTTTTGAAAGCACTCCCTTGCCAGGATCATTACTTGTATTTCCTGCCCCAGTCCTAGAATCAGCAAATTTCCTGCGTGTCCTGGTTTCATTTCTTAGAATGTTATATCAGATGTTGTACTACATGTGTTTGCTCTACTGATTCTAGACCTTCATCTGAATTTGTTTTTTCAAGATAGGGTATCTCTGTAGCTTTGGAGGATGTCCTGGAACTCACTCTGTAGACCAGGCTGGCCTCGAACTCACAGAGATCCGCCTGCCTCTGCCTCCTGAGTTCTGGGATTAAAGTGTGTGGGCACTTCTGTCCCGTGTAAAATTTTAAAAGATGTGTGCACTACCTCAGATATATACATATGTACACATATTGCCATGTGTAATCACTAATACCTGTGTAAAGCCACATCTGAGTTTCTAGTTGGGTTGTATAATGTAAAAGATCTTTAGAGAAAGTCATATGGGGCTGGGGAAATAAATGGCTCAACCGTTAAAGGTTAGGCTCACAACCAAAAAATATAAAAAAAGTCATGTGGAAACTGATTTTGAGAGAAGCTTCCTAAAATATAATACATGTATATATGTACATAAAAAAAAGTTTAAATGGAGTTACTCTATAATGTGCCCTACTGGATACCATAGACTACACAAAAAAATCCCAGTGCTAGGAAAGAGTTACTCTTTTGGAGTTGTGGGCCAGTAGTATTCAACAAACCCCACAAGATTACATGCCATTGCTTTCAGTCACTCTCCACAGCTTGGCAGTAACACCCTATTGCTGACAACACCACGTGCTTGAATTACAGAACAGGGAGAAATCAATCTGACTTGGAAGCTTCATCGATACTGGCTAGCTTGCACAGTGCTGTAATATGCTATGTACACAACCATAGAAGAAAAGTTATCATCACTTTTACCCAACTGTGAGCTACCATAATGACCAGCCCAGCAACATATGCCCACTAGATCAGTAGTGGCATGGATATTATTGGAGTAACCAACCACCTTCTGGTTGAGTTTTAGGCATGTTCTACAAGATGGAAGCCATATACCTGGTACTGTTCTTGAGGTCAAGTACCTATACGCCTTAGGGGAGAACCTAATTTTGGTACATGGGTATAGCTTAAAATTACCTCCTAGTGATTTGTTGCTATACCTTTAGATTTGCAAATTTCTCAGCCTTCGTCATAGAAACTTCTTCCTGCAGTAGATGGTGATTAGCACAATGACACACAATTGGTCAAGGTAAAAATAGTCAGCCCTAAATGGGAAGTATATATCACACACCCTCCTCACATGGCTCAGGGCTCATTGTGAAAGAGGGGGCAGAAAGAGTGTAAGAGCCAGAGACAGTAATGACTACAACAAAATAAAACAACCAACAACAAGTTGCACCACAGTGCTGTGACAGCCTGCACAAGACCTATGCAAGCCCTAGCTACACCAAGTCCAAGCGTAGTGTGGGGAAGTGGAGATGAAATCCCATCCCTATCGGCAACTGACACCTGTCAGGAGAGGCAGGGGAAGTTTTTCTTTAAAGGTGCTGTTGCCTCTGATACGTCAATCACTTTCCAGGCCCATACCTAACAACACAAATTGGACTCTGTTTTTTTTAAAAAAAAAAAAAAAAAAAAAAGACACAAAGTTGGGTGAGAAGGGAAAGGGGAGGGCTAGACCTGGAAGGATTGGAGAAGGGGGTTTGAATATGAACAAAATACAGTGTGTGAAATTCTCAAAGAATTGATAAAATGTTATTAAATTATTAACTGAATTTTAAGCAAAACCCACATTCTGTCACCGAGCAGAAGATTCTCATTTAAATTTAACCCCCAAAATCAGTTTTTGCTTTCATGGATCAACCATGCTTTAGACTGCTGACTCTAAAATCCTCATCAAACCCAGAGTCAGGTATATTCTGTGCTAGACGTAGTTAGTTTTCTGTTTGCTCTTAGCTCCGTAATACATTTTAAATTATTATTTTTTAGATCAAAAGAATAAAAAATAACAGCTTAACTACCAAAGAATTCACATACTTTGCAATTTATCTAAAGGATATTCAAGATTTCTTTTTTTCAATTTTGTTTTGTTCAAGAAAAAGTCTATCTGTGCTGACCAGGCTGCTCTCAAATTCATATGCTCAAGTAGTCATCTTGCCTGAGCTTCCTGAATGTGCCACTGTCCCCAGATAATTTAGTGGATTTTAGTAAATGTACACGTGTGCAGTAGTCATGACATTTGTCTTTATAATAATGAGTTCATCTGAAAAACAAAGCCCTCTGAAGCCAGGGGTGTGGCTCGTGAATGAAACATTTGCTGGACAAGCATGAGGGCCAAAACTCAGATGCTTAGCCCCACATAAACCAGAGTTCAGGAGTCAAAGACAAGACTCCTGGACCAGGCTCTCTAGGTACCTAGATGATTCTGTGATCTCTGAGTCCAACAAGAGTCCCTGCCTCAGTAAGTAATGTGCAGAACAACCAAGGAAGACACCCAATGCATATACAAAAAAAGTATTTAATACCCTGTAGCTCTTATTTCTTGAACCTCTCCAACCCTAAGCAATCTTTAATCATTTTCTGTGTCTATAGATTTGTTTATTCTGGATATTTCAGAGAAAATATCCTACAAATGTGCAACTCTGTGAAAGCTTTTTTTTTTTTTTTCACTCACCATAACATTTAGAAAAGGATTTTAATTTTTTGGTGCATGCATGTTTTACTGGTATGCATGTCTGTTTACCATGTGTATGCAGTATGGTGGAGGCCAGAAGCAGTCTAGTTCCCCGGAACTAGAATTGCAGGTGGTTATTAGCTACCATGTGGGTGCTGGGAGCTGAACTCAAGCCCTTTGTAAGAACACAAATGCTTTTAACTGCTGAGCCACCTCTCCAGCCCCTTGCCTAATATAATGGTAGGTATTGTAGTTGGTGTAAGGTGGTAGCTGTCTCACATTGCTTTGTGCTATTATTATAGAATACTGGAGAGTAGATAATGTATAATGAACAATAATTTATTTTTTGCATAGTTCTAGAGGTAGAATGCTCAAGGTCAAGGTGCCAGCATCTAGTGAAGGCCTCCTGTGTCATCACATAGCTGAAAGCAGAAGGGCCAAGATACAACAAATGGGAGCCAAGCTAACTGCTTATAACGGCACCGATTCCATTCTCAGAGTGGAGCCCTTACGACAATATTATCTCTTAAAGTTCCAAACTGTTAATGCCCTTTGACCACTGATGTATCTTATCTTTTCAGTTACTTTGCCCACTTAAAAAATATCCAGTCCCACCATGTGGGTTATCTTTTCACTTTCTTGATTGTACCCTTGTAAGCACAAAACATTTTTATTTTGATTAACTCCAATATTTTTTTTTGGCATGCGCATTGATGTCATGTTTAAGAATCCATTGCCAAGTCCAAGATCATGAAGATTTACTGTTCTGCTTCCTTCTAATGATTTTTACATTTCTAGCTATTTTATTTGGATTTCTGACCCATTTTGAGTTTTTGTACACTGCTGTGAGATAAGAATCCAACTTCATTCTTCCCTGGTTCTTGTTTCAAAAGCCGACACAAGGGCTTTTGAAACTTCAGTGCCCACCCCCAGGGACCTACCTCCTCCAAGGCCACACTTTCCAATCCTTCCCAAACAGCTCCACTAACTGGGAACCAAACATTCAAATATAGTAAGACTATGGGGGCCGTTCTCATCTCATCAAGAGGATAGCTTGGTTGAGAAGGGCACCAGTCCCCTGGCTTGCCTCTCTGTGAGTAAGGGGCAAACTCCATCAGGACCCCAGTACTCTATATGAGGCTGTGAGCAACATAGAATCTCCATCACATGAATGGGGCTGGACAGAGGCTATCTGTACTACCTTGCCATGCTCACTCAGAGCTTAGTCCTAGCAACAGGTAGCTGGGGGAGGGGGTTGTGGATAACAGCAGCTCTCTCAGGAAAATTACCACACACACCTCCTCCAACTGGGAGCTAAGAGGAGAGGGCTCCTGTGTTTCTGACCTCACTCTCAGAGAGGGAAAGGAGGGGCAGCCCTTGACTGGATTGCCACAGACTCACACATTCCTTTCTGAGGTTCTGTAGATTTTTCTTAACCATCTTTTGCATAGTGGTATGCCCATCAGGGCCATCTCTAGAGGAGAATTAATATCTCACTGCTTTTGTAGAGCGGAAGTTATAAAGAGCTCCTGATGCTGTCTGGCTGGTGTGAAGTGTTTTGGTAGGTCATTCCATGAAACCGGGCAATGAGAAGCCAGAGCCTACACAACCATTTAGTCTGTGTGTATTGATGAGTTCTCAACTAAGAAAAGGGTTCCAAACTAAAACTGGATTGAGATAATGGTGACTAAAGTTGTGTGTGTGTGTGTGTGTGTGTGTGTGTGTGTGTGTGTGTGTGTGTCCATATTAGTAGATGGCCCTTACCAATAAACTTCATGAGGCATCTACTACATATAAACTATATAGACACCAATGAGCTAATTTAGAAATTAGATTTTCACAAAAGTGAGAGTTAATAAACTAAGGCAGCCTGTGCCAAATATCTAGAGAATAAATGCTCCAGTTTTTCAGGCACAGGACAATCCAGGACCTCAAGGGTCAGGGCAGATCTCTGTGGAGGAAGAGTGTGGTGTGTAGATGCGAGAAGGGCAGATGCCAAGGACACACTCCAAAGCTATGATGCTGAAGCAGACTAATAGCTGGGTAGTAAGTGAACCTACTTGCTTTCTGGGTTTGCAAAGAGAAACCAATTAGGAGGGGTGAGTTTTGGAGAATGGGGATATATGTCTAAGGCAAGGCAGAGAAGCCTAGTTGTTGGATCAAAGAATTTGGACTTTACCTTAGAAAATAGTAATTTGTGCAAAGTGGTTTCAGAGAAGTGGCTTGCCTATAGTGTGTAGATAGATGGATTGGGATTGTGGTGTGTGGTGTGGTGTGTGTGTGTGTGTGTGTGTGTGTGTGTGTGAGAGAGAGAGAGAGAGAGAGAGAGAGAGAGAGAGAGAGAGAGAGAGAGAGAGAGAAGCTTGGAGGCAAGGAGACTAGTTTTAAAACCCAGAGCTTGGATTAAGTGAAGGGGTGGGACTGTAAAGAAAGTGTGTAATGGACAGAAAAATATGCATGGGAGTTTTTTTAAATAAGTAAATAACACTATAATGCAGGGGAAGGGGGGCTGATTTAGCTATTTTATGTCTATTTCAACCACAAATCTATCCCGCGGTTACTATAGTTAGAATCTTTTTTTTTTTTTTTCGAGTTCACATAATTTTCTTCCCTCTTTATTACTTCAAATTTCTTCCTTCTAGGATCCTTGCTTTGAATTTGATCTCAAATACATCTGCATATGGCCGCAGAAGGAAAACAAGGTAGTGTATGGCTTCCGGATGAGTTTCTTATGGAAATAGCTATACAAATGGGAGACACATGGCCAACTCCTGCCTTTTAGCAGGTCTTGTGACCTTCAAAACTACTTAGGACGTGCTGGTCTCCAGCGGGGCTGTATTTCCAATCAGACCCCAGCTGACAGGCTCTCCCACGCCTGCCTGGGTGTGTGTAACTCGCGGCTCCTAGGGTAGAGTTGTTCAACCAATAAAAAGCCAAAACCAAACCAACAAACAAAAACCCAGTAATAAAAAGCAAATCACAAAACCCGGTGCCTTACCACAGTGGGGTGATGAGGAAAGTCGCGGAAGGAAGAGTCAGTCTTGTCCTTTTCAAATTCGAGTACACACACACACACACACACACACACACACACACACACACGCTCCACTCTGCCCACTCCCCGCCACACTGCACCAGCTTCCCTCCCCAAGTCCTGATTCATGAACCGTGCCACCTTTGTCTCATTTTAAACTGTGCAGACTATTTTAATCCTTCCACCCCCATCTCAGATTTTTTCCCCTGCCTCCAGCCTCTGGAAAGCTGCTGTCGAGCGCTCTCCGGGTGGGAGAGCACTTCTCCCTAAAGCTCGGCGGTGAGGCAAGGGTCCAGAAGCCCCTCGCCCGCCAGGAGCTCGCCCAGGGCGCGGGGGAAGCGCCCCGGTCCCTTTAAGGTGCGGCGCTCGGCGAAGTGCGGGCAGGCGGCCCGCGAGCCGGCGCGGGGCCAGGAGCCGGGTGGGGAAGTCCTGCCTCCCCCTCCGCCCGCACCGGGCCTCGCGGGGCCCGCACCCTCCGCCCACCGCACCGCCAGGGCCATGCGGCGCCTCTGAACCATGTCGTCCTCCTACGCCAAGAACCGGGCGGCGGACGGGCCGCACTCCCCCAGCTCGCAGGTACCGCCCCCTCCTCCACCCGCGCCGCCCCGCGCCCCGCCTTGGAGCCGCGAGTGCGGGGCGCTGGTCCCGAGCCGCGGCTCCCTCCTCCGCGCTCCCGCCCTCTCCTCCCCCTCCTTCTCTCCTCCTAGCCCCGCTCCCGGGCTCAGCGCTCGGGCTCCAGAGTCCGCAGCCTCCTGTCGCCGGTGCTGGGGACTAGGACCCCGCACCAGTGACGCTTTGTTAATGGATGTGGTGGGTGCTCCGGGGGCCGCCCAGCTCGGGGTGAGGGGTCGGGGGTGGGGGCGCTGGGAGGCGCCTGGGAGACTGGGGCGCGGGGTTCGGGGTCCCCGGGGCGACGTTCCCCAGGAGGACCCCAGCCCCGCATGCCCGCCCCGTTCCGTGCTGCGCTCCTCACTGGCTTCTTTCTGGCCCCGGTGTGTGGAGTTCAGGTGGCCCGAGGCACCACGACCAGGAGGAGCAGGTTGAAACGATCTGATGGCAGCACTACTTCCACCAGCTTCATCCTCAGACAGGTAGGAGGCCCGGCCGCCGGGAGCCCGCACCCAGCGCGGCCCCCTGCCCCGGAGTGCGAGTCTGGTCCGCGCCGCTCGGGGTTCGGGGCTCGGTCACCGTCCCTCTTCTCCCCGCTCCCCAATCCTGGGGTCCAGCCGACCTAGCCTCCGCTTCCAGCTCCGTTCTTTCTCTCCTGGTACCCGGGCTTCCTAGTGTTTGCGTCCCTAGTGTTCGCGTCTCTCTGTCGCTCCGGGAAGTTAGTTTGTGTTTGTGGACTTGGGATGGAAAGGACAGGGATATTGGTCGGGGAACTCTGAATTTGGGAGTTAAAGTGTTGCTAGCCCACCTTCGGTGCACCGAGGGACATGAGCGACCTGATTTGATGCGCGCTGAGAATTAGGCGATTTCTCCAATCTGTGTCCTATTTTGAATACTTGCACATTCTTGACAGAGTTCCCTGAGTTCTGGCCAAAAGAAAGACACTTTGAACAGAAAAGTTTAGTCTCATTTTGGCACCGCTTCATCGATTTCGCGTAATTACAGACTGCGGGGACAGAGGTCTGGTGAGACCTAAATAAGCCAGCGCGGGCGCTGTTCCCAGGGTCTGGCTGCCCGGCACCTCGCCGCGCGCTGAGTTTCAGGTGCTTTTCTCATGGTCGGGGCAACGAAGGTCGCTAGCAATGCTTAGTCCTCGGGTGCCTGTCACCTTGAGTAAGCAAATCGACCCTCGGTTTTCACTCTACCCAGTGCTGCCCATGAAACCTCCGGAGCCACTGGGTGCTCATTTGGTCCCTCTTTGGAGTGTGCTCCTTCCAGGTGGATTCAGAAGACTTTGGTCATTGCCCCAAGAAGCTTTTATCTCAGGCTCTGCCTTAGGCTGTTGGAGTAACCTTGAGAAATACCTTTCTCTCTAGGTCACCCAGGACGTGGTGTTCTGTGATTCTAATTTACTATGGCAGCCGCGGTGGGCTTTTTAAATAATTAGTTTAACATATTTCAAAGTGTAGTACTATTTAGACTGAAAATTGGGCTCTGACCGCTCTTAAAAGCATATTTGGGTAATATTTCCTTACACATTTGTACTTTCTGCAGAATTAGAACCTATGGCTTTCAATTTGTAACTCACTGTGGTGTGCCTGTGCCCTTAGCATGTACATTATTCAAACACATTTGTATTCTATATTCACTGTGAAAGCACACTCTGCCCTCTTTGCAGAGCAGGGGTTACTTGTGTATTTGATAAGGGGAACCCATTGCTCAGCTTAAAATATTTTTTAGTTATGCAGCTCTTTTAGTTCTTTATGTTTGTTTTGTAGGCGCTTATATTTGGTAGTGCTTTCTTATTGCAGATTCTTGGAAATGCTAATTATACGGTAGTGCATTCCATGAATTGTTTAATACTTTTGAATTTACACCATCATTGCACTACTTTCCATTCTGAGTGAGCTCAGATCGAACAATAGCCTTTCTAGCAATATCCTGTCTAATAGTTTTCCTTACTTATGTCAGTAAATGATTGAAATGCATGAGTGCATGCGCGCTCACACACACACACACACACACACACACACACACACACACACAGTATTGTAGAGTGGGCTGCTGAATGTAGGCTTAACAACATAACAAATACTACAAAGGTAATTTGGAGAGTTACTTAGACCAGTGCAAGTTCTGAGAATAAATATAGTTCATAAATCGTTCTGAAACTGGGTGTGCCGATTTCATAAAATGGCCCAAATATAGGAATTAATATTAATGAACAAAATGGAATTTCATAGCACACGATCTACTTTAAATTGCACTGTATAGACTTCTCTAAATGGTTACATTTCAGGAGGAGAGATTCATAATTTTTGATGAAATGAGTAATAATTGTGAACGGTTTTTAAATAGCATCCTTTGAATGCAATTGGACAGTTTTCTCTTAAATGCATACCACACACACACACATACACACACACGCACACACACACATCACCCTTTAACAGAACCGTCTAAAAAGTGACAGTAATTTATTAATATTTAAATGCTTGAAAATTTTTAAATTACATTGACTGATGATTGTGTGTGGGTGGTCAGAGGATAACTAGCCAAATCTCTTTTCTCCTTCCACTGTATGAGCCCCGGGGACTGAACTCAAGTTGTCAAGTAGTTGGCAGCAAGCATTTGCCCATTGAGCTCTCTCTCCAGCTTTTGAATTGTTGATTCTGTGAAGTGATGGAGTTTCCTGGTGATGTTCCACATTCTGTTTAACTCACATTTACATTTAATGGGGGAAGAACTTTCACTAAAAATATTTCATGTGTTGCTTCAGATATGGAAGAGTAGACACGCGTAAGAGGGCAGTTGCAAGTTTAATAATGGAAACAGTTTTATTTCCTTGGCCTGGTAAGCGTTTTGTTGCCTTTGTGTGTATATGCCCATGGAAGTGTTTGCACACACACACACAAGCCAGTCTGAAAACAAGGATATTAAAAAGGGCTGCCAGATCGTACAGAGCTTGGAAACCTGAGTGGGAATGAAGAAATGACAGATACACACGTGGAAAAGTTGGGATTGAGTGAGTTGTGCTTGCTCTGATAGAGGACACCTGCCACACTACTCAAACCATTGCATTTGGCACAAGAAGGAGAATTTAGCTAGTCTTCTGAGGTCTCTGTAGGGCGCAGTTTCAGGCTATAAACACCTGGGAGGAGCACGTTGTGGTCCATAGTTTCCACCTGGTCAATTGTTACTAAACACTCAGACTTGAACCAAAGGAAGGCTTTGCCATTTCCCCGGTCTGCTAGATTGCTAGCTCCCACAATTTAGGAGAGATGAGGGTTTGGAAGGAATCCAGGGAGCCACTCAATGGTTTCTTTGAGGAAAGGGGAGAAGATAAAATTTTTTTTGTTACTGAAAGGAGAGAAAGATAGAGTATCCACAAATGACTTACACCTGTGACCTTCTAAAGTGTACAAAGAATGATGGTAGAGGTCACCCAGAAATGGCTTACACCTTGACCTTCCAAAGTGCACAAAGTCTGATGGTGTACACTTGCTCTTCACACAGGATGAAATTCTAGACGTGGCTAAAGTTAGAAGGGAATGATGCTTTACAGCAAGAGCTTCCAGTGGATGCTGCTGTCCCAAGCGGGGATGGCTTTCTGCAGGTGCTCATGGGATTTTCTTCCAGGAGGTGTGCGATAGGCTGTTTGTACACAGATCTTGTATTTGGGACTCACTCCTTGGAGAAGCGCTTCAGCGCTTGCCTTGTGTCCAGCTCTGTGATAGACGCTGTGGGAGAAGAATGAAGAGCCTTAGATTTTGTACTCTACCATTTTCTTATCCAGTTGTGGAGACAGAGGGCTAGTTCAGTGAAGGTGACAGCTGGCAGGCACACTGATCAGTGACACTGCACTGAGGATTGCAGTGCCCAGGTCTCGCAGAACCTGTGTCATGAATGGCAGAGTATTGTTAGTCCTCTTTCCACTCGGGTTTGAAAAGAAAATCTGATGGAGGATAGTTTGTTGTCTTCTTGTTGAGTATACTTTTCCGAAGCCCTTTGTAGGGTCTGGTCTCTGTCTGGTAACAGCATCATCTCTAGCTGTAATCCCTTACATCTGGCTTCATAGCTTAAATGCATCATCCATCTGTCCCAGGCCCTTTGCACATGCTGGGCAACTAAGAGGAGGACTTTACCATTCTCTCGGCCCATTAGCTTTTAATAACCCCCGAGATCTAAGAGCTTAGATTTTGTGGGTTTTTTTTTTTTTTTTTTTTTTTTTTGACACTGTCTCACTCTGTAACATAGGCTAGCCTCAAATTCATGACAGTTCTCTGGTCTCAGCTTAAGAATTTAGTCTGACTTTTTTTCCTAAGCTCTCTGATTAGGTCAATTTTCTAAGGAGGTGCTTCCAGAAAAAAAGTGCTCATTTTTAGTAGCACCTCTCCATTGCAGTTCAAGATGGACTTCCATCTCTCTCAATGTTTGTCCCTGACTGACTTAAGTACCAGAAAGGTGAGGGGATGCCTGCACTTCATCTTTGTACCCTTGGCATTGAGCATCACCTGTTTCAATGCTTGCCCACTTGAATGAATGGAGAGGATGGACTTGGAATGAATTTTTGTTGAAAGGAAGTCACTTCCTAACAAACCTCCCCCACCCCAAATTTTATAGCTTAAAACAATTTATTTTGGAGCATTGGCCAGACAGCTCTTCTGCTTTGTGTGATGTTATGTGGGCACAGGGATGGTGGGGAGGTCCAAAATAGCCTCGAACACATGGTTGGCAGTTGGTGCTGGCTACCAGCTGAGAACTCTGCTGGGGCTTTTGGCAGGGGGTAAGCGGGGTGGGGTGGTGGGGTGGTTGTTCTTACTTTTCCTCCACCTGTGCCTTACATGGCTGTTTGAACTATTTGGTGATATGGTGGCTGGAGTCTAAGCTGGACCATCCCAAGAACTAAAGACTGCATCTGCAAATGTCTTTGGCTTCAGTTTCAAAAGCAATCCATCACTTCTTTTGTATTTCGTAAGGTAAAATAGGCTCAAGAGCCTACTCCACTACAAGGAGAGAAAAGGGAAAATACTTGTGTGTGTGTGTGTGTGTGTGTGTGTGTGTGTGTGTGTGTACAGATATGTGTAAGTTTGTGTGTGGGGGTATGTGTATATACAGTTGTGTGTGTGTGTATGGGTATGTGTGTATGTGTGTATGTGTGTCTGTATAGGTATGTGTACAGGTGTAAGTGCATGCTTGTGTGTGTTCATGTGAAGCTAGCAAATGAAGCTAGCAATCAACCTTAAGTACTGTTCTTCGGGAGTCATCCAACTTGCATTTTGAGAGAGGGTTTTTCATTGGGACCTAGGACTTGCCAATTAGGCTAGGCAGGCTGGCCACCCTCAGGATCCATCTAGCTCTGCATCCCAAGAGGGTCTTAAAAACAAAACAAAACAAAAAAACTTTTAAAAATGTATTTAGTGTGCTTTTAGGTACACATGTCTCAACACCCATGTGGAGATCAGAGGGCAATTTGTAAGAATCAGTTCTCTCCTTCTACCATGTGGGTCCTGGGGCTTGAATCCAGGTCATGAGACTTGCATTTCTTATTGAGCTATCTCACTGGCTGAGAGTATTTTTTCATGTTTTAAAATTGATAAGGGTTTTTTTGTGCCTGTTTGTCTATATGTGCACCATGTGCATGTATGGTCCTTCAGAGGCCAGAAGATGGCATCAGCTCCTTGAGGCTGGAGTTACAGGCCATTTTGAGTCTCCTGATTTGGGTGTTGGGAACTCAACCCTAATTCTCCAAAAAGGCAGGAGGTGGGTCATAATGGTTGAGCCATCTCTCTATCCCTGAGGGTATTTTTGATGTAGTGAAAAGGTCAGTTTCCATATGAGTAAAGAGAAATAGGTAAAACCAAATTAAATGCAGCATTAATAATCACATTGCAAGTTACAATTTTATGTGGCAGAGTAAAGGATAAATAAATGTTCCGTGTGTACAAGGAAGAATATTCGATTAATTTTATTTAAAGAATGTATTAATTGCATGTGTGGATGTGTGGATGTATATGTGTGTGTGTGTGTGTGTGTGTGCCTTGGTGGACTTGTGGAGGTCAAGGGTCCACCTAGTGGAGCTGTTTCTCTTCTATCTTAGTGTGGTTTCTGGGGATTGAACTTGGGTCATCAGGCGTGCATGAGAAGCCCTTTAGCTGTTGAGCCATCCCACTGGTCCTATTTGATGACTTTTAAACACACTGTCACTTAAGAATAGAAAGAACTTTGTGTAGTGGTGGTACATGCCTGAAGTCCCAGCTACTGAAGACACTAAAGCAGTAAAATCTCTTGAGCCTCAGAATTTAAAGACAGCTTGGGTAACAAAGTGAGACCCCCCACATCTCAAAACCAAAAGCAAAACAAACCAACAAAAAGTAAAAAACAGCAAACAAACATAAACAAAGTAGAAAGAGGCTCCACAGACATAATGACATCACATTTAGAAATGAGTGCTTGTGGGATTGCAGACATGGCTGCAGCCGTCTGTGGAAACCTCGTGTATTTTAGGGTATGCTAATCAGATGATCCTTACAATGACTCAGTGAACCCACATTGTATTTGCAGATGGAAAACATATGCAGATCCTGAGTTGATACTATAATAAAACAAGTTGGCAGAGCAATTCTTTGGGTTATAATTTGGGTACTGGTTACAGACACATTTCTCTGATGAAATGTGAGTTCGTCAACAGAAGGTACCTGCTTTTTGCACAGCTCTAAGAATAATGATATGCCTAGAGGCATGTAGATATGCCAAATTTATCCATAAACTTAGAATTGCACAGTTTTAGAACAGGAAGAGATTGCAGAAGTAAAAATCTTTCAATTTCTCGCTTTCAGATAACTAGAACATAGGCCCAACATAGTATGCGAGGGTCACACTGGTAGTTAGAGGTAGACCTGAGACAGCCTTGGCTCACATGACTTATTTTTACTATAACACAGTCTAACCCTGGGTGTTGAAGGTGGACACGGATTGGCAACTCAGGGTTCATGAAAGGATGTATGGGGTTCATTCCTCTTATAGCCTAGACTACACATTTATTTCATGAGTTCATTTAATTATTTTACATTGGAGGTAGGGAGCTGTATGTGTGTAGCTCAGGCTGGTTGGAATCTATATCCTCCTGTTTCCCCCTCCTCTACTGCTGTGACTGTAGGTGACTATAGTGACTAGAAGTGTCCTTACTCTGAAGGACAAGTATCCTCTGCAGGGTCTGGAGCCTAAGTGTCGTACTTGTTCTATCATGGATGGTCCTTTTTGTTTGTGGGTTCACAGTTCACAAAGGATTGATTATTTGTGTGTTTATTAAACTAGTCATTATATTAGTCTTGCCACTCAATCATACTTACTTGTGCCCCCCCCACTTGAATACAGAAACACGTTTAAGCAGATAATGAGAAAGATTAGAAACTGGGCCCTGAAATTAGTTACAGCGCGAAGCCACCATTGGTGTTTATTATTATTATTATTATTATTTCATTTTATTTTATATGTCTGGGTGTTTTGTGTGCATGCATGCTGTGTACCTAGTATATACCTGGTGACTGAGGGCGTGAGAAGAAGGCATTGGATTCCTGGAATTGGAGTTACAGATGGTTGTGAACAGTGCTGGGGAAACAAACCCAGGTCCTCTGCAAGAGTAGCCAGTGCTCATAACAACCAAGCTACTTCTTCAGCCCAAAGCCACCATCACTGTTACTTGAGAAAGCTATGGAGGAAATTGTCAGGCACTGGACCCAGAGGTATCCAGTTGGTAGGAACAGAAGCTATCACAAGACGCTGTGTCTGTCAGGGCAGCCACTTTGGGCAGAGGAAATGAAGAGTGACATCTGGTCTTTTCCTCTTCCCTGCAGTTGGCCATTGGCAGCCCTCGTGGGGTCCAGTTGGCCTGGGAGCTTGGGAAGCCATCATGCAGGCCTGGGCCATGGGGCTGGGGTGGGACGGGCAGAGAAGCCAGCCTTAATAATAAAGTTTAATAATAATAATCTTTATTATTATTATTATTATTATATTTTACCTATGGCACAGAAGATGGTAAAGAATTATTTTCATCAACAAAGGTGGAAGTTTCTTTCTTGTGCTAATAAGTGGGTCTTGCTTCCTAAATAGTAGAGTCCAGTTACAGAGACCTTTGGCACTTCCTTTGAGACTGTTGTATAGGGTGGAACTTCCAAAACTGCAGTCGGATCAAGCAAGAGATTGACATTTATTCAAGCTTTGGGGCTTGAATAAATGGAATGAAGTTTGTGATTGGAAAATCAATTACCCATTCATTTACTTACCTCCAAGTCTCTCTTCCCCTCTTTCTTTTTCTATGCTCTTAACACACGGAGCTCCTTAAATTTTATTTCTGTAGAATATACAACTATGTGTTCTTCAGTTTAAAACGGTAAGATTTTGTTGACATTTAGAATAAATTCTGATTTAAGCTTTGATCTTCTTATGAAATGAAAGGAAACTGTGTAGAAAGCTAAGCTGAAAATGAAGGGCTTTGCTTTTGCTCCCACCTGGTCATGACTCCACCAGATGTCCCACACAGCATTGCTCCTGGGCATGCTATACCTCCCCCAAGGCATCAAAACAAGGGCTGAGCTTAGGAGAATTTTGATTAGTCAAACCACTGGGTAGAAGTCTCTCTGGCCCAACTCATGAGATTTACCTCTGCGAATCAGATCTTCTATCACAGTCTCCTAACTGTGGCAATGGGGCTTCTGAGTGCATCTTTCTTAGAGTTTGGCCTTTCTTGGTTTTATTTTCCAACCTCAGACTCAGAAGCAGGTGGGCAGCTTAAGGCTCACTCAGCATTACTGGAGACTAGGAAATGTCTGCTGGCACTTGGGCATGGGACATGCAGCCCACATTCCAGTCTGTAGTACCCTCCCTGCTATGCTTTCAAGGCGTTTAGAGTAGTGCAGCCTGTGTTTGCTTATTCTTTGCCAGAGCTTTTTGCCCAGCCCGAGGGTATGTGCTGAGGAGGGGTTATAGACGTTAAACTATTGGTCCTCTGAGATTGTCTTTTAGTATGTGTACCTGGCCTGTGCCGAGACTTCTGGACTCTTCTGTCTACTGAGCCTGGTGTGTTATACAAGTGTTTCCTACATTAGCCACGGGAGGACAAAACCCGTTCAGATTCTTTAATTCCTTTCCACATTAGAAAATATCAAACTGCTAAGCCCTAAGAAGAGTCATGCTGTTAGCCCCATAAGAATATTCTGGTTCAGACAGCTGGCATTGTCCTGTCTTCTCAGTTGTATGCTATTATCCTTCATGGATAATGAAGTAGAATGCTGTGCTCTTCATTCTAGAAGACTGGAAGTTCTCACAAAAGCGCATCGAGAGTACAGTCCACATGATTTTAACTATGGGGGAGTAAGGGAGTCTTGCAGGGAGATAGGATCTATGTCGGCTTCCGGTCACTGCAAAAAAATACCAGAGATAGTGCACTTAGAAAGAGGAGAGGGAGCTCAGTGGTAGAGCGTGTTCCTTAGCATGGGCAAGGCTTGGTCCTAAGCACCAACACAGAGAAAAGATTGACTTTGGCCTGTAGTTCCAGAAGTTACAGACTATGGCCACTTGGCTCTGTTGCTTTGAGGCCTATGATGAAGCCCCACATCATGGTGGGAGACTGTGGTGTCAAGATAAACTCTTTGCCTCATGCCCCACACTAAAAAGAAAGGAGTTCTACGTCTACTGCAAAGACATTTCCCTAGTGGCCTAGAGCCTTTCCTACTGACCCCACTTCTCATAGACCCTACCACTCCCAAAAATGCCGCCCTGGGAACCAAGCCCTTAACACTTGAACCTTCAGGGCACACTTAGCCATACCATAGCACACCAGAAATATTGAGGCTTAGATCCATAAAAAAGCTACAATATAGAGTCAGTTTTAAGGGAATGGTTCTATTGCCTTCAAGTAACAATAACAACAAGCTATGTACTATGGCAACCTGTATTCCGATTAGAGCACACTGAAACATTATCAACACTGGCTTGAACATCAATAGCTCATTGGAATTCCTTTGTGGTAGTGCTCATATTTATTAGAGTAAACATGGGTCTCTGGAAACTTTCCTATTTCTTTAACATAACTTGATTATTGCACACATAAATAGAATAGAGGTAATTACTGGAATCTGAAGGATGGCATGCAGTAGTTGTATTTGAGATACTGAAAGCATTAATTAGGTAAAAGCTGTAAAACTTGTTTGACAGCTATGGAATCTTGGGGATCATCTTACTACTCATTTAGATGACAAACGGTGCCTACTTTATTTCTCACTTTATCTTCTTCCCTGTTGGTAGATGTATCTTTCTCCAGGGTGGCAGCTTAATTGCTGTAGCAGTATTTGTTTTGAAATAAAATATTTTATAAACATAAACTTGAAGAGAATATACATTTTTTTCCCCCCTGGGCTGCCAGGATCACCAGAAGTGGTAAACTTACGTAGCACTGATGGTGTCTATAAATGACACCTTTTCCAAACTTCTGATAGGAAGATTTTTAGTCATTTCTTTTTTAATACATAGAAAACCAGCAGTGGTGGAAATTCACAGTACCTTGTGCAAATTAATTCATTATTTCACCATCTTTTCAAATGGTCTACGGCTATTCTAAACTGCTCAAATGATGACTATGGTTCATAATTAAACAAGTGGGAAAAATGAATGTGTTCTTTAGTGGCTAAAGTCACATACCACTTTTGCATTTGCTCTCTCTCTCTCTCTCTCTCTCTCTCTCTCTCTCTCCCCCTCTCTCTCTCTCTCTCTCTCTCTCCCCTCTCTCTCCCTCCCCCTCTCTCTCCCTCTCTCCTTGTGTGTGTGTGTGTGTGTGTGTGTGTGTGTAGGAAAGGCAATCTATTTTTCTATTTTCATCACCCCACAACTTTGTCACCAGTATCACTCATGCCCATCCTTTTCCTTATCTCACTATACCTAGGCAACAGCTAGGCTACATTGTATATTCATCTGTTCTATTTCATGTAACTAAAGTTGCACAATGTGTGTTCTTTTGGAAGTAAGGACATGATCCTTACTTCAGGGGATCAGTGCAGTCCTGGAAGTAGTTTGTTGTGTTGATTGGTCATTGTAAATGGATTTACCTTTCAGAGATTCATGTCAGGTCACATGGTGTTGAGCGGGATGGAGCACTGTTGTGTTTATTTGGAGCTCCATTTGGATGAATGGTTGAGTGGTGATTTTTTTGTTTTTTTTTTTCAGAAACATTAGATTTTATGAAAATTAAACCCCTAACCCTAGCTTCATCATCAGGAGACATTCAATTTTTTAAAAATGTTTTTATTTTGTGGGTATTTTGCCTGAATGTTTGTCTGTGCATCATGTGTGTGCAGTGCCTGTCGAGACCAGAAGAAGGTGTGGGATCCCCTGGGATTGGGATTGCAGATGGTTGTAATCCATGTGGCTGCTGGGAATTGAACCTGGGTCCTCTGTAAGAACAGCCAGTGCTCTTAATCACTGAGCCATCTCTCCAACTTCAGGAGAGTTTTATATAATAGAGTTGTCCATGGGGTGAAAGGAAAGTGTCAGAGCAATAAAACCATTATCAATAATTTGTAATACTAGAAATACCTTGGGTACTTGCAATTCAGAATGCTTATATTTTATCTTTATTTATTATTATTTTTATGATAATCACATTGGGTAGTTATAATATTTCTTCCTGGAGGAATACCAGCAGGGAGAATGCAGAGTCTTGGAGTCCAGCTCTCAGTACAGTATTCTGTGGGAATGACTAGGGGTTCAGAACTGTACTGTGTGTGGCAGGTGCTGCTCAGTTATATTTCAGGACTTCCCTGGGGACAGAAGTCAATTATCAACACAGTTGTGTGGGAGAGAAATAGGTCAGCTGCAAATAGTCTTTGCTAATTTCAGAAAGCTTGAGGGGTGCTTTAGTTTGGGGGGATGTTAGATTGGTCTTCGTGTTTAGGACTGTGCTAGCGAGCACCGGATTTTCATGCAGGATTGTCATCGTGTTCTTTAATGTGATTCAGGACATTTCTTTTGTTTATGTAAGATGAAAAGTAAAAAGTAATGACCTTGGTTTTTAAACATTCACTGTGCTTTAGTATGTATAACAGAACATTTGCCACTTGAACCATTTTTAAATATGCAGTTCAAGTGGCGTTAAATCCATTCTCCAGTGCTTTCTTGTTTTTGGTTTTTTGGGGGTAAGGCTTCCCTGTATAGCCTCCTGTCACATCTCTGGCCCTTTTAAAGTAACATCAAAAACAATAAAACTCTCCAAACCATGGACGTTGGGATCACAGATCTCTGTGATCTGTACCACAGGGTGGGCTCCAGGCGGAGTAGAGGCGATTGGGAAGAAATGGGAAGAGCTCTGGAGGGTGGGTGACATAGTGGCAGAACTGACTGCACAGGTGTGGCTTCCTGCCCCCACGTACACATGTTCATACACCCGACAGCTTCCCTTTCCCTATGTTACCTGAAATGTGAAGAGTTAATGAAGAACCTGTTTAAAAACACCAAGCTTGTAGAAGTCTTAGGAGGCCCTTCTCAGAACTTCATGTATTATCACGTGACTTACTTCTTCCAATGCTCCTTTCACCAACATAAAAAACAACAACAAAACAAAACAAAAGGCCAATACAACAAAGTGGGTGGTTGAAAAATATAGGTCTACCTGCTTGAGTACATCTCCTGGGTCCTCCCTGTCCCCTTTGGCCTCTGTCACTTGCAGGGTAACCAAGCATACATATCATGTCTTGAACTCAACCCTGATTTCTTTCTGTCACTCCCTTTATCATAATACTACTCCTCCACTTTTTTATTAGTTTAGCATAATTTTTTAAATTGATTCTGTGGGAATTTCACATCATGCACCCCAATCCTGCTCATTTCCCAGTCCTTCCTACCTACCCTCTAGCCCTGTGACCCCCCAAAAGAAACTAAAAGATAAAAATTTATTCATTTTAAGATTAAAAAAGTATGCCAGTCATTGGTGGCACACGCCTTTAATCCCAGCTCTTGGGAGGTAGAGGCAGGGCAGATTTCTGAGTTCTAGGCCAGCCTGGTCTACAAAGTAAGTTCCAGAACAGCCAGGGCTACACAAAGAAACCCTGCCTCAAAAAAGAAGCACACATTTTGATGACCCTCTGGCAATGACCTGCCACTGCTTCAATCACAGCCTTCTCTTGTACCAGTCACAGCTGTCACTGTGCTTGTACCATTTTGTTCCTCATCTTTCCTGCCTCTCCATTGCATATTTGACATGGTGGCATTGGGTACTGCAGCCTGTCACACAGTCCTCCCTTTGACCAAACAGCTTTTACTGCAACGAGTCATTGGTCTGGTTCAGGGCCTCTGGCCTCTACTACACCATAGATACTGGACCCTCACTGAGGAATCATGTTGTGCAGAATCGTGGAGATCCCATGGCTGTGGTTCTGCAGGGCCTGCACCTTCATGGGCCCCAGCAGGTCATACGTGGGGTAGGTGGTGGGGTGGGCCAACTTAAGGCCCTGGATCTGGGCCTGCATGGTAGCTGAGCTGGTCAGTCTAGGTCTCTGCCTCCCCCAGCAGCGGATGAGGGTCGGGGTCAGCTCTCTGGTGTCCATGGTGCCCATGCCACTGCCTACAGCTTTCCCACCTGTGGCAGCTATGGAACACTTCTCCTTTTGATGATATGTATCTGTCAGAAGTCCCTGGAACCTCCTCCTGGAAGCACTCTCACACATAATGTTTCTCTTCCCTGGCCTGGCCCTGGCACTCTGCTCTGCCTTTTCGCTTGTCAAGTTCTCCTTTGTGTAATCTACAAACCCTTGTACCCTACCAGTCTATGTGTCTGCACCGACATCCCTGATGTTGTGTGTGGGATGGGAAAGAGGAGCTGAGGAGAGAAGTTTTAGGTGTCTGCAGCAGAGTGCATTTTAGGCTTGGCCATCTTTTCCACATGGGGACACAGGACCTCAGTGTTTTGCCCTTAGCATTCCTGGTTGATAATCTGCTACCCAGCCAGCATCCTTGGATAAGACTTCCTCCTCTCTGGGACACACAGTCCCGAGTCCTTATGTGGCACTGTGTATGCCCTGGGTCTCCTAGATCCTTGCTAGGGCCAGCTTCTGCAGCCTTGGCTGCATCTGTCTGTCTGTAGGGTTTTCCCTGGGGATGAAGCATCATTCTGCTTTTGCTTAGAACTGAACTCAGAACTTGCTTCCAGTAGCAGGTCTCCCACAGGGTGGCTTACTCACTCACTGTTACCTGTTAGGCTCAGTGGTTACCTATGTATAATTACCCTTGTGGTGAGGTAGTAGAAGAGGAAGGATAGGAGAAGGCAACAAGACTGGATAGGAAACCTTGGGAGAGGGGGTTTGAGGTGCCTAGGGAGATAGACAGTCATTGGTGGGAGCAAAGGAATTGCCTCTATCAGCCCGGCCTGTGTGGGTATTTCTTGATTAATGATTAACATGGGAGGGCCCTGACCACTTTGAGTAGTACCATCCCTGAACACAAGCCAGTAAGCTGTGCTCCTCTGTGGGGTGCGTTTTAGTTCTCGCCTCAGATTCCTGCCTTGGTCTCCTTCAATGATGGACTGTGGCCTGCAATATGTAAACCTAATAAACCCTTTCCAAGCTTTCATTCATGGCGTTTATTACAGCAACAACCAGACCTACACAGAACTATACACTCTCTCAAAAACCGATATACTCTATCTCAAAAAACCAAAGCAAACCACTACAAAAAAACCCAAGAAAGTAGAAGAGACCAAACTTGTTCTGTTTCAAGCTTTATTTTCTAACTGTGCATGTTAGGAGTCTTCCCACTGCAAAGGAAGAGATCCTGAGCAAAGGGTGGCTAAAGCAAAGCATAGAATTCTTGGTTCACACTGTGGAAGATCAGAACTGGATGTCATGTGTCAGGGTCTCTCTCTTGTCAGTCTGCTGTGATCTTGTCACTACATTCAGTGTGCAGCTGAGGCCTCCATTTATCCCCTCTCCTGGTGGCAGCAATAGCTGTGTGATCTCCCATGTGTCCACAGTCCTCTTATAGAAGTTCCTGTAGAATAATACAAGAGAGAAAGTTTATATCTGTTTTTTATGGAAGCATTTCCTGAGCCCCTTGAAGGTCACACTGGACACATGTTTCTTGAATCTCATTAGCTAGAATCAACTCTCATGAGCCACACTGTGTCTGTGACTGTGACATGGCCTTAAAGCAGTAATTGGCTACTCCTGATGATGAGACTGAAGTTGGTCTTAATCCAGTGGGGGGAAGGTGGGTAGAAAGGGCCAACTCATCAGGAGTAGGCCAGACTCAGGCAAGAAAGGGAAGTGCTCTTTATGCTTTCTTCCCCGAGGTATTGGATGGTTAAAGGTCATTTTAATTAAGCAAAACACATATAGACATCCTCACCATTTTATAGACAGTTTGATGTTGTTAAAATATATTCACATGGTTTGCACTACCACCATTACCACCTTGGTAGTAAATCCATCTTTAATAAGACTTTGTAGATAATCTGGGGCTGGGATTTCTGTCGGAACTGCCTGATTTAATGAGAGAAATGTGTGAAATGTCCTATAACTGAGTAAGCAGTGAACTGGGATTCCACCCAAATATTGACTTCGAAGTGGCTGCTTGAATGAATATGTCTTGGGCCTCTGAGGGTTTGACTAGGTTCCATCAAAACTGGTTGCTAGACCACTTTATGTCTGTGTCCACAGAGGGTGACCAACTCATCAATCTTGGAAAGAAAAATGATATTCAATAATGTAGGGGCAGAGAAGCTTGGTTCCTTTCATCTAAATTATATGTGACACAGGTGTCTTCAGAAATAAGGACCAGAGGCCTATGAAAGACCATTTATAAGCTTCTGTTTAATAATGAATGGGCAGCTGCTTGGGGCTGCATTTGGACCAAAGGGCATGATTTGCTATCATCAATTTGATAGGAAACCCAGATAACTTGGTCTGTGTTCTTGGCCTCTCTGTGTAACATCATTTCTCCTGGGTTTGGGGCTGAACTACTTTGCAATGAGGGAAAGAGCAATACCTCCTAGGTTTTACAGCTCTCATCAGAGGAGAGAAGTTTTCAATTCTGTGGCCCAACTTGGCAAGGAGGAGTTTTGGTGGTAAAGTGAGAGATTTTGTTTTGGTGATTTTCCAGTCTCCCTTATTTCAGAATTCTCAGTAGACCCAAACAGTCTATGCTGGGAGTATCATATCCTAAGCCCAACATAGGCTTTTGTAGAGAGCCTGTGTCACTTAGCTGCTGAGATGGACTGAAAAACTTTTTTTAGTGACTTGAGAACCTTAGATGAGGACATTCTGCTATGTAGCAAAGAGATGCTATGGAGAAAATCAAAGGCAGAAAGATAAATTTGGGGCAGGACTGGAATTTATAACTTCCAAGCATATGCATGAAAGGATGTGCAGAGAATAGAATGGGCTGTCAGGAGTGAAGTATTTGTGAAATGTGAGAAGATTCGCAGAGATGCATCCTGGAAGCTATTAAGAGGAAATCTGCTGAGGAGAAGCGTGGCTTCTGTCTGCCATTACAGTGATCACAGCTCCAGGAAGAGCAAGTAACTAATGGGGCTTTAAATCTGTAATAAAGAATAGCAGAAGCTACCATATTGGATTGTTGAAGGCCAGTGGAACCACAAGGTGGATACTTGTAATTGAAAACATTGCACAGCCTTTAATATTAACTTTACTGCACATCATTTATCTCTCAGGGGTCTGACATTTGCATGGATAGCTCAGCAACATGTCTGTTTCCCAGTAGATGAGGCAGGGATCTCTATTTTAAGCGACATTAACTATTTAATGAGTAGACTCTAGGAGATATTTTGAGAATGACATCATGTATTTTCAAACTTTCTTGGTATTTTGGATGGAATGTTTTTGTCTTCAAAGATTCATAGGTATTAAATCTATGAAAAGTTTGATGTCATTTGAACAAATTAGCCTTCAGAGAGTAATTTGTTATGGCCTCATGATGAAATTAGGACCTTTGTAAGAAAGCCATTAGAAATCCCTTCCTTTGGCTTGCAAGGACTCAGTAAGAGGGCCACTGTCTGTAAGCCAGGTAAAGGTCCCTCACTCAGTTGAATTTACCAGAATCTTGAGTTTGGACTTTGTGGCCTCCAGGATTGTGAAAACTTGTTCAAAACTCCTATCTGGTATTATTATAGTGGCTCAAGAGCCTAACAGACTGATAGACTTAGGAAGCTGGCACACTAGAGTTTTTATCATCCTACTCTTCTTCTAGTCACTAGCGCATGTTCTACAAAATCATATTTAATCCTGCCTTATTCTAGAAGGGATTTAAGTTTTCCTGCATAATATCACAAGTCAATGCCACGAAGCAAGAAGGAAACACAGATAAGACAATACATTTAATACATAGAATATATGGCAAAGATAATCTTATCCACTGGCTTGATTGTGAACTTTCTAGGTTATTTGTGAGATTTGAAATGTTCAGAAGTTAAAACATAATTATTTAGAAAAACTGTTAGTATTTCCTATTTTGAGACTGAAGAGAAATCTTTTCTGTTTTCAGAGTTGAAACTGTGTAAGATAGGTAAGTTATATTCTGAGTACTTAAACCCTATGGTGACCCTAGAGTTCTTTCATAAATCTTGCCATACAAATAATGTCTCTTATCATGCTGTCAGACAGTTCAATAAAAACAAATATGTAGCAGCTATTGCTGTAAATGCCACAACATCTTTGCTTCTCAAAGTGGCTGTCTGTTACAATTGCCAGATAGGTATAAAAATTCTTATGCCTGAACCATATCTCAGCCTAATTAAATCAGGTTTTCTAGGAGTGGACCTGGGACACCAATATTTTTCAAAACTTCTAAGTTTTGAATGGAGCTTTCTGGTAAGCTCCATTAGCCCATGGTAATCCATAGGGAGACTTCTGAGTGGCTCTTTTCAATCTGGATTTATTAGTCAGGACATGCTAGATGATGCTGCAATAACAAACACTTGTTTGAAACCACAACACAGGTTTATTTTTCACTTGTTCTACTTTGACTTTCTGGATTATCTGGGGGTTGATGTTCTCTTTCCACTAGTGTGACGACTCTGTTTAGTGACAGAGGAGGGATTGTTTGACGTGAAGATCATGTATTGACTCATGACACACTGCCTGGGAGATGCATGGAAACCAGAGGAGACAGTAATTTGTTTTGGTTTTTTTTTCACTTAACATTCCATAGGTAGGTGGGTGGACAGTTAAGGGTGGTGGGATAGTAATATTACAAAAAAGTTATGGTTCAGAAACCTACTTGTGTATGGTTCTGCCATTCTCACTGTCTGGAGTCCATTTAGGTCCACTGTGGCAGCTATTGCTGTCCCTATTTCCCAGGCAGCTCAAAGTGGGAAACAAAGAATAAGGAACTCCATTTTTTAAAAGAGATGACTAGAAATTAAACATATTTTGTTTGCTTGCAATATACCTATTTGAACTTTGTCATGACACTATCTCACCTTTCAAAGCAGGCCGAGAAATGTGGTTCCTAAGTTTCCATGTGAAGGCTGAAAATTGGGACAGATCTATTTCTGGAAAGAAGGAGAGAATAAATGTTGGGTCCAGCTAGGCAGCCTCTCTACCTCATCACAGTAGTGTAGTTTTAGCACAGAGATCTTCAAAGGAATTGCAGATGTCATCCTTGGTAATCAGCATATTTTGAGAATGCATTATGGGGTAGGGGTTTTGTCTGGTTTCTTTTTAATGCTGTCTGCAGCAATTCTAGAGGCATCTCCAAGGAACTCAAAGGCTCTGTGAAATTCACAGATGTAGATGAATGGAGAATTTACATATGCTGTAGAGCATCTGCCCCAAATGTTGATGCTCATAGAACTTTGTGATGGTAGTGGAGTGATGAAACTGAATGGTCCTTCTGTTCATTGTGCTGCAAAAATCCCTGCATCCTGGTGCCTAGTTTGAGCTACTGCTGTCTCTTAAAATCTCTGCAATCATCCTTCATTCTTCCCTAAGTCCATTCTCTTCTGTTTTATGATGTACCCATGAACTCTCAGCCTGTGGCAGCATGCACAAGACCCACACAGGTTCAAGCCAGAGGGGGTCCCAGCTCTGAGAGGAGGAAGTGGACACAGGGTTCCAACCCTAACCAAGAAACTATTTGTAATTGGTACCCATTGGCAATGAGGAAATCGGTTTTCTGCAATGGAGTCTCAGTGGGCATATCAACCACACTCCAGGGCAGGCCCTGGGGCCCAAGGATATTAGCTAACACAATAAAAATATAAAAATTTCATTTTTGTGTTATGTGTGTGTAATTTAGTTTTGTTTTAGCTTTTTTTTTTTTTTTGGTTTTATTGGTCTTTTTTTTTTTTTTTTCTTTTTGTTGTTTTGTTGTTCTGAGAGCGGGAAATATTAAGTTGGGTAGGTAGGAAAAAGGGGACGATCTGGGAGGAGTTGGGGGAGGGGAAAACATGATCAAAATATAATGTATGAAAAAAAATTGAATTCCTGTTTTATAACACCTAATGGATTTCAGTTGGGGATAAAAATGTAATCTAAATTTTTTGCTGTGGCCTGCAAGACTCTGTAGCAATTTTACTCATGCCAAACTGTTACTTCAACCCCAGCTTGAGGCTTATTCTTCTTCCTTCCCTTTGAATTATCAACATTAATCCTGCCTCTGCCTTTTTTATTTCTCTTTCCAGAATGTTCTAGCTAGCTTTTTAAATGACAAGCTCTTCCTTCCTTTTCCTATCTCAGCATTAACTTCATCTTTCCTGAATCCTCCTATGGCAATCCAGTCTGAGCTGACCCTCTTTGTATCACATTTTATTACTGGAGAAACTACTGTGTGTGGTTTATATTTTACTCCCTCAGTTCTGTCAGTCCTTACTGTAATAAAATTTTCAAAGATGCAGACAACTAGTATACCCTTTACATTCAGGTTGACAGATGAGGCCTCTAGAACCTAAGTGTTTAATAAATGTTGATTAGAAGATTAATAGAGTGACTGGATGTTTTCATCTGTAGTAGCTGATTAAGACTCTAGGTAGGAGGTTCCAACTCTATACTTATTGTCATTAATTATCAGCATTGTGTTAAGAATGTTTTTATGTTGATAATTTTCTTAAAGAACTGGGGTATTGGAGGCCGTAGAAATGACTCAGTGGTTAACAACACTTGTTCTTGCAGAGGACCTGGGTTCAGTTTCCAACCCTACATGTGGCTCACAACCATCCATATCTCCAGTTCTAATGATGCCCTCCTCTGAACTCCCATAGACACCAGGCATTCACAAGATGGATGTACGTATGTGCAGGCAAAACATTTATATACATATATCTTAAGAAATTTAAAAGTGAATTAAATTCTTACTGAAAAAAGAAGGTTTAGAGATGATCCAAAATGTGGAGGGAAGTCTCTTCAAGAGTAAATCGGGGTTATTAGAAAACATGCAAATGTATACTTATTATGAATCTATAAATTCAATCCTAAAGAAATAACTGCAGGATATTTTTGCATGGGAAAACAATTGAAAGCCATATAGTCACATGTCCACTGTAATAGTGACTACTGCAGCCCACTAGCTTTGTGCAATTTCCCTCCTAATCTGTTTTCCAAAATGATATACCCAAAACCAAACCCTAAACCTTGCATTAGGGGCCCTGGTGTCAGGGATATTTTCTGTAATTGTGGCTCCCTGTCCTGGATCTTTGTGGGGCATTTCTGCAGTGGCACTGGCCTGCATTCTTATTCATCCTGTAGCTGATGCTTTGGTCTTACTCAGAATCCAGTATTAGACATCTCAGTTCTTGAAGACCTGATCCTTTTGTCCCTTACTTTCTAGAAGGGGGTCTGTTGTACTCTGAAATCTGAGCAGAAGGTGGGGAAAGGCTATGGCAGAGAGGCCTGTGTGTGGCTCAGCCTAGACCAAGGTAATCTGTCAGTATGGCTGGCCAGAGCTTAAACCTGGGGTAGTGAGCAGAGTCAGCAGCTGGATCCCTAATGCAGGGTTTAGGATATCTCGGTAGAAAGTAGATTAGGAAGAAAATTGTACAAAGCTAGTGGGTTGTGCCGACCACTGATAGAGTGGGCATGTGACTACAGGAATTTTATACTGCTTTTGGGTTGGTAAGTGTCCCCCACCGTGCTGTCCCCTCAACTGCTTTTTTTTTTTTAAAGAACTCCCACCCACTCATTTCTTCACAACTGCGTAAATGTTACACCTTCTATGCAGTCTTCTCCAACACCCCCAGACAAAATTAGTTTCTTCCTCCCATAGTACATGCAGAGTGCCTCTCACATTGCTTTGAAGCATATTTACAGGTCTCTCCCATTGACGGTGAGCCCAGCAAGGACTTGGCTGTGTCTTAATTCTCCTCCCAAGCAGCATAGCAGAGCTGTTGGTAGGGTCAGCTGTGCAAGCAGGGGGCCTGGGGTATAGGTCCTGACTGTTCCTTTACTTTATTGGAGGCAGGATCTCTCTAAGTAGATCAGGGTGGTCTTAAACAAGCTATCTTACTGCCTCTTCTCCTGGGTACTAAAATTATAGGCGTGTGCCTAGCCAGGCTGCATAATTTTCTATCTATGTGACTCTGAGCAACTAAGAATGGTCCTGAGGTTTATTTTCCTCCCCTAGAAAATGGGGTGATGATACCCTCCCAGAAGGTGCTGTGAGAACGTTGAAGAATGAGATAACGTATGTGTCTACTGTGGGAAGAATATTTATTTTATTTGAAAGCACAACCCACTGTATATATTCCCTCTCTAAAATTATTGTTAGGCAGCGGAGGAAGCCACAGTCATGAAGGTCAGAGGACAATATTTGGAGCATGGTTCTTTTCTTCTATTTCGGGGATCGAACGCAGGTCATCAGACTTGCCTGGCAAAGCACTTATATCTGCTGAGCTGTCTCATTGATCCCTTTTAAAATAGACTGTGAGTCATAATTTATGTACTGAAAGTTCAAGGCTTCTGCAGGTGCTCTGTGCAAAGAGAACACGCTAGAGCAGCAGTTCTCAACCTGTGAGTCAGGACCCGTTGGGTGGGTGGGGGGCTGAATATTAGATATCTGTATATCAGATAGCTACATTCCGATTTATAACAGTAGCAAATTTACAGTTATAATGAAATCATTTTATGGTTGGGGAATCACCACAACGTGGGTGGTGGTGTAGCATTAGGAAGGTTGAGAATCACTGTCCTAGAGGGATGTTGGTGGTAGTGAGGGTACTGTTGGTGATTCTAAGGTCAGGGTGGGGTGGCAATGCATGGTAGCAACAGGGGGAATGGTACTGGTAAGGATGGATGGAGGTGACAGTTTTGATGATGGTGTTAGTCATATGGTAGTGATTGAAGTGTAGTGATGCTGAAGATAACTGCTGCTGCTAATGAAGGTGATGTATTAAGGTCGCAGTGGTCGTAATAGAGTGATGGTGATGGGAGTGATGGCTGCGGCAGAGGTGATGGTGGTGGTAATAGTAAGGGAGGAGGTGGTGGTTACAGTGGTGATGGGGTAATTGCACATGGTGGAGATGATGATAGTGGTGGTGATGGAAGGGAGTCAGTGTTGGTAAAACTGTAATGGTGGTGGTGGTGATGGTGGTAGTGTTGATAGCACTGAAACTTTGGAGGAACACAGTTTCTGGGACTGAGTCCTTCACCTCTGTTACAACCCACTAGCTGGATTCTTGGCATCCGATTCTTAATGTGATGTCCATACAGCTTTGCTTTGCCTTTCTTGTCGTTCTGAGCTCAGCTCCAGTCCCATAGGCTAGCTCAGGTCTCTTCACTTGTCTCCCCATACTGAACATTATTTGTACATCAGCCAGTTTCTGAGACCTTTCACAGAATCCTATGCTGCCTGCCCCACCCTCCCCTTCACACAGTCTGGCCCTAGAGCACCTTTAACCAAACTAGTTCTGTGATTTACTTAGGAAATGAGATACTTTGTTTGTAGAATATTGCCTCAAGTCACTCCCAAAGAGCACAGTTGGCAATGAAAAGTAGATTTCCTTCCTTCCTTCCTTCCTTCCTTCCTTCCTTCCTTCCTTCTTTTCTCCCTCCCATCTTTTTTTCTTTTACATTTATTTAGTGTGTGTATGCGTGCAGGTGTGTTTGTGTGTGTGATCAATTATCTTTTGCAGCATATGGGTTCTGGGAATTGAACTCTGGTCATGAGACTTGGCAGTGAACATCTTTACATGTTGAGCCTTCTCACTGACCATGTGATAGTAGATTGACAAATCTGCCCACACTATCTCTGCTATTGTCTTAAAAATATGTGTTTAATTATTTTCACAGAACGTTTTCATTATCCTGCCCTGTGTTCCAGTTTCTTAACATTTCTTAACTTGTTTGTTTATTTATATACTTAGCAATTCGCTTGTTTACAGTTCTGTCTAGGCTTGTTCACAATTTGTAATCATTGCATTCATCTGCTAATTTATACCAGGCTTGATGATGGTACTAGAATGTGGGGGTGGTGGCTAAATTCTCATGTAAACATAATAGAAGCACGATTGGCAGCTCACTCCAGGATGAGTGTGTGGAGCAGTCACTTTGAAAAGGAAGGCATTCCCTCACGCAGGGCTTGACTCAGGCAGGCACAGAGGTTGAGGTGGAGGGTGGCACTCTGATGGCAAGAAGATGGCCTTTCTGTCTTGACTGACTCTCCTTGTGCTTAGCTTTGCACCGTGAGTTCGCTAAAAGCAGACTCTGCGGCTTTCCTGGGCCTGACTGCCAAGTGTGCCAAGGTTGAGCTGTATAGATTACTTTCTCAGATCACTAACTTGAATGTACTGCTTTCCTATGGTATCCCCCATTCTGGAAAAACCTTAAAATTGACACTAGATTCTGGCCTAGTTGACCAGCAAACGCTCAGCTTTAAGGTCTAGTGTAGCCAATTACTAACATAGATTAAGTCCCTTGCTTACCTTTGAGTTTTTCTTTCCCCCCTTTGCAAAATGGAAATGAGTAACTGTAGTTTTTAGACTCTAACCATGCCCAACCCATAAAATAAATGCTTGGTAAGTATGGAACAAATAGATGGATGAATCAAGGCAAGTCAGTCCCATCAGTGCCCTAAAATGTTGACTTTGATGTTTCTCCTGTCTTTGTTTTGGTTAGAGTCTGGTGCCTGGAAGGGTTGAATATGTTCAATAATAACTTCTGGATTAGTAACTCTCTCCCTGAACCTAGAGCTTGCTTTTTCTGCAAGGCTGGCAGCCAACAAGTCCCAGCAGTCTTACGGTCTTTGCCTTCCCTCAGTGCTGGGATCACAGGCATCATGGGACCAGACTCACTTCTCCATAGGGGCTGGGATCCAGACTCTGACTCTTATAATTGTGCTGTGTTTTAACTACAGAGCCTTCTCTCCAGCCCTATATTTATTTGTTTATTTAAAAAACAAAAACAAAAGCAAAAACAAACTATTCTGTGGTGCTGGAGATCTCAGGACTTTCTGCGTGCCAGGCAAGTTGGAAAGTGTTAAATATTATAATGCACTAAACTAGCCATTGCACTATCATATCGTAATTGTTTGTAATACATGATTTTAGTTTTGTTCCTTAGTTCACCATAGACAATTTTTGTAAAAGCTTACGATAAATGTCTGCAATTTTTAGTGAGATATTCCCCCACCATGGAATAAACTACATTAACATTCAATATGACAAAATGTGTTAACACCTTTAATGTTCTAACAGAGTTTCCTGTAAGTTCATGGTTAATGTAAAAGTAACGATAGCCCCTAATAGTGCAAGTGGCTGTTTGCCAGATTCATGCAGCTCCCCCGGCCCCTGTGCTTGAGGAAGCCTTTCTCATAGTAAGGTTTTTATAAAGCAACTTTAAAAAATTGTTATATCCTCCTCAGCAGATGGGCTGACCGGCTTACAGTCTCCATGGTAACAAGGTTTCTGTACTTATCCCTTCCCCCCCTTTTAAAAATAGCCTGAAGTCACAGAAGGGAACTTAGATATTAATAGCACAAGAAATTTCAATGTGAACAACAGTTATTAAATATGCAGCCTTTGATTGCTTGATTCTTGATCCGGTGTCATCTGTGTGCTTCGGCAGCTGGGATGGAGCACTCTGGGATAAGAGCCTTGGTGCTCGCTCAGATGGCTTTGTGGTAGTCAGTGTGTTGGAATGCTTGGACACCCTGTTTATTGCATTTGTCTATGTGGGTGGGGCAGAAATGTGCTGAAGTCTGAGGACAACTTGTGGGAGACGGTTCTTCCTGTCTACCATGTAGGTTTCAAGAATTGAATTCAGGTAGTCGTATGCAGTGGCAAGCACCTTTTACCACTGAGCCATGTCACTGGCCTGGGACTACAGCCTGTTTAAATTAGCCTCTACTTCCTAACTTTCTTTCTGCTAGCCAAACTGGATGATGTATTTTATTCTACTTAGGACTCAGTGGCTTAGTAGTAATGAATTAATTTGTGTGTGAGACGACTCAGAGCTCTCCTTGCTGTGCAGTTTCTGTGTTGCTAGTGTTTGTGTTAAATCACTGCTGGTGTGTGCATGCCAAGTATAAAAGTTACATGTGTGAATTCATGTGACTACAGCTCATTTTGACTTGATTGGTATTTACATTAGTATCTATGACTAACACACATAAAACATTGAAAACCCCTCATCCCAAAAGAATTATAGCCATAACCCCAGTGAGTATATAAATTAGTCTTTAAAAATTGTATTACATTTTATTGATCAATTGATTGATTGTGTTTGTGTGTAGTGTGTTTGTTGTGTGTGTGTGTGTGTGTGTGTGTGTGTGTGTGTATGTGTGTATCATAGCCCAAATATGTAGGTCAGAGGACAATTTATGGGAGTTTACTCTCTTTCTGCTATGTGGGTCCCAGGGATTGATTTAGGTTATCAGCCTTGGTGGCACACATCTTTACTACCCCTTAAGACATCTCACTGGCCCTGTGAATTGTTCTTTAAGGCAGTAACTAGCAGGGCATGGAACGATAGTCTTGAAAAGCGGATGTATCCAGGTGTGACATACTTAATGACAGTCCTAATTGCTCAGGAGAGCTAGGCAGAAAGCCTTGAGCTCATCTGTAACTACCCTGGGCAATATAGTGAGAAAACTTCTATGGGAGAAAGAAAGGAAGGAAGAGAGAGAGAGAGAGAGAGAGAGAGAGAGAGAGAGAGAGGAGGGAGGGAGGGAGGGAGGGAGAGAGAGAGAGAGAGAGAGAGAGAGAGAGAGAGAGAGAGAGAGAGAGAGAGAGAAGAGGAAGGGAAGAGGAGGGGAGGGGAAGAAAGGAACTCAACATGTTCAGGCCTCATACAGAAATAAAAAATGAACTCACACTTAATTTTCAAATGTTTGATAGGGATTTGTGTCTGTAGAGGGTGTGTACACTTTACGTGGAGGCTAAATGTTGGAGGTTCCTCGGTTGTTTTCCACATCTTTTTTTGAGGCAGGTTCTTTTCATTAAACCCGTGTTTACAGGTTTGGCTAAGCTGACTAACCAACAAGCCTCGGGGACCTGTCTGCCTCTACTGCCTCTCTGCATGGGGATTGTAGGATTGCTCACCAAGTCTGTTGATCTCTTTCTTTCTTTTTGAAATTTCTTTTTGTAGGTTCTGAAGCATCAACTTGTGACTTCATGCTTACAAGGCAAACACTACCAAATATGCTAGCACCTCCCCAGAAAAATTAACTTTTAAAACAAATATAAGCCTAAGATGGTACATATTTATGAAGTACTGTGTGATATTTGAGCAGTCCTTATTTGGGGGTCTATTTTTTCATTTTGGTTTTGAACCTAGGGCCCCACGCATGGTAAGCACACACTCTGGTACTTAGCTTTACTGCCAGATCATTGGGTGTATTTTTACATGGCTGTTTTTGTGAAGCTCATTGCTTTTGAGCTCTAATATCAACGTAGGGTTTTATGTGTGTGTGTGTGTGTGTGTGTGTGTGTGTGTGTGTGTGTGTGTGTACATGCATGTGCATATGGGTGGATACACTTGTGTGTAGAGGGTGCCGTTCATATATATTTTTTTTGGAGACAGAGTTTGTCTTAATTACATTTTTATTTCTGTGATAAAATATCATGACCAAAGCAACTTATAAAAGAAAGTGTTTAATTGGACTTAATGGTTCCAGAGTGGTCCCAGATGGTAGGGTAAAAGCATGGTGACAGGAACAGCTGATTGCCCACCACATTGCCATCCACAAGCAGAGAGCAGCAACTCAAAATGGTGTCTTTTGAAACCTCAAAGTTTCAAATATGCCCCCAGGGACATATTTCCTGCAGTAAGACCATACTTCCTAATCCCCTCCAGACAGCCACCAACTGGAGACCAAGTTTTTAAATGCCTAAGACTTATGGGGGACATTTCTTTCAAACCCCCACAGGATCTCTTACACATTGTTTTGGAACTTGCCAAGTAGGCTAGGCTGGTTGACCAGCAACCTTCAGGTATTCATATGTCTCCACATCCCTAGTGCTGAATTGCAAACTCACACAACATCATCTTTTTGTTTGTGTTAATGTGCTTGTTAATGTGTTTGTTTCTTTGCTTGCTTGCTTGTTTTTTCTTTTACATGGGTTCCGGGCATTGAACTCAGGTCGTTGAACTTAAAAGGAAAGCACTTTGCTGACTGACCTACCTCCCCAGTCCTTCAAAGACAATTTTATTCTAGCAAAAGATACAGAGTAAAAGGGGATTTTAAAAATGTTTGTTCATTATTATTATTATTACGTGTGTGTGTGTGTGTGTGTGTGTGTGTGTGTGTGTGTGTGTGTGTGTGTGTATGCATGTACTCATGCCATCATGAGCATGTGGAAATCACAGGACAACTTTATGCAGTTGGGCTTTTTTTTGGATATGGGTTCCTGGTACTGAATTCAGGTCTCCAACATGTGTGGTAAGTGTCTGTTGTTGATGAGCTGTCTCACCCGTACTGAAGAACTTTTTCTTTTGAAAACAGAAATGAATTAAGCACATCTATGAGGAACCCTTTATTGTGATTTAAAGCTAAACTCCCATTACAAGATTATATGAGAATCTCACTTAGATATTTATTAAACATTTTGGGATTGGGCAGATGGCTCAGTGGGTGAGAGGACTTGCCATGCAAACATGCTCTGAGTTCAAATACTCAGCTCCTGTGTGGAAAACTGAGCATGGTCATATGTACCTGTAAGCATGCTACTAGGAGGGCAGGTGGAGGCAGGAGGGTTACTGGAGCTTCCTGGATACCAGCCTAGTTCCAGATCAGTGAAAGATGATGTCTCAAAGTAATTGGTTGAGATTGATGCAGTAGGACATCCAACATTATCCTCTGGCCTCTGTGTGAGCATGAGTTTGTAGCATGAAAAATAAAAGACCTAGAGACAGATATTGGGGTGGAAGCTTCAAGCCCCTAGCTCAGGCAGAAAGGGCTGATTGACCAGCTCTTGATCAAACCTCTACCTGCTGCCTCTCCTCATTGTAGCTGGAGAGAATCCTACTGGAGGCCTGGCTTCTATCTTTTATACCTCTCTAGTGCTGAGATTAAAGGCATGTGATACCAAGTGCTGAGGTCATCTTTTTGCGAGCTGTTTCTCTTAGCACTGGATCAAATTTGTGTAGTCAGTATGGCCTTGAACTAAAAGAGATCTGTCTACCTCTTAATCCTGAGTCCTGGGATTAAAGGCCTGGCTTTTATGGTTTGTGTCTGACTTTGCTTTCGGAATCCTTAGGCATACTTTAATAAGTTGTAAATAATATATCACCACATGAGAATGCACTCACATACACACATGCACCTCCCACTAGGAACACCCTAAGCCCCTCCACCCATTTATCATTGTCACACCACTGTATTCGATTACAGTGTCAGCTGATGGACTGAGCTGTGAAGACTGGGTGTGGAGGGTGTGTATGAAAGCACCATTTGCTTCTTCAAGGGGTGTTGTTTGTGTGCTGGTGGTGTGATTTAGTGGGAGGCTGTTTGGGGCCAAGCAGAAACTGATGTTGCCTGTATCACTGCTACTCCTGTTAGAGGACCAATTTCCTAGGAGGCTCTTGACCCATATTCAAGCACTCTGCCCTGTCCCCACAAACTATTGGGCCTGGCTTATCCTAGTTTCCTCTAAAAGCCTGTGTGTAGTTGGTATATTTGGGAAGCGACTCATGGAAACATGACTATAAAGTATAAAAAAACCAGTACTAAAATGTATTGATTACTTGGCCAGTCTGGGATCAACTAGCGATGGATGACACCATGCCTTCCCCAGGGGCCTTATGAAATACATACCAAGTCTCTTACCTTTAGAAATAAAGGCAAAGCAAACCCCTACATGTCACAAGTAAACCGAAAAAAAGTATCTACCTGGACAGGTAAGAGGGAAGGGAGGCATGGGTCTGGAACTGTAAGCCCCAAATAAACCCTCCTTTTGTAAGTTGCCTCAGCCATCATATCTTATCATACATTTAGAAAAGAAACCAAGAGTTGTTATAATTACAAATAATCTTAGAATATAATTTTCTTCTAAAAAAATAAATATTGCAATTATAAAGAGGAGGATAAAAAGCAAGGAAGAGAGAGGAAAAGGTTAGTCATGTAATTAAATTGCTTCTTGCTATTGCTTCCTAAGTGGAATATGGGCAAGTTAAACACTGTAATGAAAAGCCTGGGTTTCTATTGTATGCAAGTCTTAAAGTCTTGTTTAGAACAGCTCCTGTTCTTCTGGTCCTTTTCTCTCTTACTCAGGGGGGCATATGTTAGCCATCTGTCTCCTAACCATACCTTCAAAATGGATGCTGTTACCAGCCAAGGAATTTGATAGAAGTGAACTTTCTTGGGAAAATGGGAGGATTATAGTCCTTTTAAAAGTTGGAACACTTCTGGATTTTAGGATGTAGAAGTTACGATTACTATGGAAGTAAAAATATACAGTAAGTACCCATTCTGTGCCAGGGACTTGGCATACAAAGGTGAGTAAGAGTCAGTCCTTGCCTTAAAGAGCTGGTTATATGGTTTCACAGGTGCACTGTTGTGTAGCAGCTTACTGAGGACTGAGGGTCCTTTTAAACTTTTAGGCTCCAATTTTAGCCAGGGCAAATTTTTTTTAACAGGTTCTGATTCTAAGAGCAAAGTATGTTCTTTTGGCTCTGGTTTCAGAGTCAGGGTGTTTTTCTCTGGCTCTGGGTTCAGGGATAAATGTTTCTTTTGCTGGCTCAGGTCCCAAATCCAGGGTGTGTTTCTTTCATTGGCTTTGGGCTCAGAGCTGGGGTGCTTAGGGATCGTGTTAGGGCTACGGATCATGGATCAGCTTGGGTCTAGGTCTTTCAACAAGAGTGTGCAACGTGCCTCCATGTGTTTGGTACCATTGCTAATGAGTGTGTAGCTGACTGTTATGAAGCTTCCTTTTCTCTCCCTTTAAATCTTTTTTTTGAGAATTTTGTACATATATGCTATACATTTTGATTACACTCATCTCTACTTCTCTTTCCATCTCCAGCTCTCCCCGAGCCCTCTGCCATATTCCTTTCTAAACTTTATGGTCTCTCTCTTAAAAAAAAATCTCACTGAGTCTAATGCATGTTGCTAATGTGCATGGGGGTATGAGACTATCCACTGGGGCATGGATAATCTACCAATGGCCACCCCTCAAAGAAAAGTGACTCTTCTTCCCTCAGCAGCCATCAACTACCAATAGCTCCTCATCTGAGGACAGGGCCTCAGGATCCTCTCTCTACTCTATACTGGAATTTCGATCAGCTTGATCTTGTTCAGGTCTTGTGCAGGTAGTCAAAGTTTTAAGTTTGTGAGTGAGGTAGCCAGATCATGTCCAGCTGACAGCATTTCGCAACAGTACATCTCATCCTCTACTTCTTTCTTTCTCTCTCTCTCTTCTGCCATGCTTCCTGCCTGAGCCTTAGGCAAAGAGGTTAGCATATAGATGTTCCATTTGAGGCTGGGCACTCACAGTCACTTAGTCTCAGAACTTTAAGCAGTTATGAGTCTCTGCGTTGATTGCTGCATAATGGAGCTTCTCTGAGCAAGGTTGAGAATAGCAAGGATCTGTGAGTACAAATATTCAAAAGGTAGTCTGACAATGTGACCGCTTGGCAAAATAACACAGTAGGTTCTCACCTATAGCCTGTGACCTTTGGCTGGATTTCCAGTACCATGCTTTCTTTTTTTGTGTGCATATTTATTATTTGAGACATATATTCCCATGCTAGCTTAACATATATTTAAAAATTATGTTATGTATATAAAAATAAAATGAAAAAGGAGTAGAACTACAGATTTAAATGTCGTCTGTATTCTAGTGGGTCTCCTTGCACATGGAGAGCCACCATGTTGGAGGTGTTTGACTTATCTCTCTAGAGTTACACTTGTGACTGCCACAGATGTGAACTTTCAGATGTCTGGGTCACGTCAGTGCAGTCTTCCCCATAAGTAGACCTCTACTAGCCTCTGTATTATCTTGCAGACAATTGAGAACCTGTTCCAGCACTCTGCCACCCAGAGGTTTTGTTACTGCCTTGTCTGCTGAAAACTATAATGATTCTTGAACAGAGCTGTGTTTGCAGACAGGTTTTTTGTTTGGCTCACGATTAAGGAAAGAAAAAATATTTTGAATGACTGCCAAGATTTGAATGTTGGGGGCAAAAACAATCTGAATTTTCCACTTTTCTAGAAAACTTGTGAAGACTTAGCAAAAGCGTCTCTTCATTCTTAAGGGAGTCAGCTATTTGCAGATAATTAGTACTGCTTTTTCCAGAGTGGAATCTGCCCTCTTGGTCCTGTCACTCACCCACCAATGCCTGGCACCTAACATAGTGCCTCTGTTCATGCTACCAGTGTGTCTCCTGTGGAATTTAAGTGTTTTTTTTTTTTTTCTTATCTAAACTTTGCAAGTAACCAATAAGTCTTTCAAGGTTAACAGAGCCTTCTTGAGATTAAACTGCATGCAGAGGACATTCAGACTTCACCTGTGACAGATGCTTCTTACCTTGCTGATTTAGCTTAGAACTCCAGGCCCTTGACTAAGCATCCTCTCTGAAGTTGACATATGCAGTGCGATCTACTGTACTGTTTATCTCCTAGAGTGAGAGTCCTGGCCTTCAGATGTCTCCTTTGCCATTTCCTAACTGTGGGGTTTGGATTGTGTTTAAGTTTTTTTACTTAAAAAAACTCAGACTCAGTTTTTTTTTTTCCACTGGCAAAATGGAGATCATAACAAGTGACATTATCAGGCACATAATCAGCATTTACTATGTGCTGTCTGCTATTATTAATTAACAATTCCTCTTATTTGGCATTTAATAAGGATTATACAGGGGTTTGCAACCATGAAGAGAATATCTAGATTACAATGAATCTTCCAGTGTGGAACGATCTGTGTCAGTGTTCTCAAGAGTTAGCTAATCTCAAGTATGTGTGCATGAAATTCCCAGGACCATTCCACTGCGACCAAAGATGAGTCTAGCTTCTTTTCCCTTAGGGGTCAGGGCTGGCTTAATGTGGAGCATCCCAGGAAACTGCTTCTGCCCTGGCCTGCCTGCCTCACCCTCCTTGACTCAGCTGCTGATCTTTCTCTGCATAACTGACTGGCCCACACCCTACTGCTGATCTGAGTCCTAAGGCACTTTGGGGTACTTGTCCCCAAACTGGTATGCTAATTTTGGAGAAGTGTTAGCTTTCTGTCTAAATTTGATCACAGCTCACACCTCACATCTTGTCTCCTGTTCTGTTTCCTTCCTAATTTGTCATCATGTAGGTCTGTGCAAAACCACACTTTGAGGAAGTTCCTTCTCCTCCCCTGTGTCCTCAGCCAAATGTCTGCAATCTGTCCTTGGCCAGAGCACAGTCTCTTCTGGGCCCTGTTGCATGAGGCCAAAAGCAGCTCCTGGGATGGGCAGCTCCATGCTCCATGCTTCTTGAGCCTCTCTTCCACTCTTTGGAGACAAGAAGATTGATGTTGCCTTATGTCCACCTTGTTGGGCATAGATCCTGCTCTGTGTTCCATGCCCAGATTGGTGTGAACCACCTTGTCTGGAGAGCTGTATGTGTGTATGTGTCTGTTACAAGTGCTGTTCTTGGCAGCTTATTACATTTATGTATTTATTTGTTTACTTTGTGTGTGTGCATGCATACTCTTGCATGTGTGCTTGCACACATGGATCAAATAGCAAAGGATAACTTGTAGGAATTGGTTGTTATCTCCTACCATCTGAACTCAGGTCATCAGCCTTTGATGGCAAATGCCTTTATCCACTGAGCCATCTTGCTGGCCCATGTTGTGATGATTTAAAACAAGCTTCCTCCACACATATGGTGCAGATCATAAAGGAATGCTTAAAAAAAAAAAAAAAAAAAAAAAAAGAGTGAACTAGCTTCGTCTTCTTTTTTCCCCTGAGACAGGGTTTTTCTGTTTAACTTTGGAGCGTGTCCTGGAACTCTCTCTGAAGACCAGGCTGGCCTCAAACTCACAGAGATCCACCTGCTTCTACTGGGGTTAAAGGAGTGTTCCACCACCACCCATTGTGAAATAGCTTTTAAGAGTTGTTAGTAAAGCATTGATCAGTCTGGGCACCTAGACTCTAGGGGAGATGAGGGTTCGTAGCATCTTGGCTTCCCAAGACTGCTTTTCTACACTCTGTCTTATTTTTACTTTATCTGTCATGATGTGGGCCTGTGCTTATTTGTTGGGTACAATGAAAAGAATAGCTGACCAAAAATGTAGGACAAACTCCCCAAATACTATAGATAGAAAATGAATGTATCTAGTTGGTCTTAAGTATTTGCTGAAAATGAATTGCTTAGAGTATTAGAAATAGTCCTAATTGGTATTTTTAATGGTCATTCTTTTGACTTCTTGTTCTTTTTTCCATCGGAGCAGAGGACTGAACCTAGAGCAATGCTCTTGTTAGGTAAGCACTCTACCATTGAGCTAAATCCCCAACCACTTTATGGTCATTCTGTATTCTGCTATTTGAGACATTCAGCTTCCTCTGCAACCGTTCATACCTTCCTTCATGCTTAGGAAGCTAGAACCCAGAGTTTCTCTGTTGGACCTGGACAGAGACTTGAGCAAGGAACTCATGCAGCCTTGGTAACTCGGACTGACCAAGTTCCTCCTGCTTCTCACTGCTTTTCAAAGACTCAAATAAACCCTCTTAAAGTTTTCTAGTTTGTTTTTGTTTTGTTTTGTTTTGTTTTGTTTTGTTTTGTTTTGTAACAGTCCTGGATGTCCTGGAGCTCGCTCTGTAGACCAGGCTGGTCTCGAATTCACAGAGATCTGCCTGCCTCTGACTCTGGAGTTCTGGGATTAAAGTTCTGGGATTAAACACCGCCTGGCTCAAGTTATTTTTAAAAGTAAAATGTGATAGGTATAGGAGGCATTATTTTTTACTTTATAATGTCTGTCTAGTAAATATTCAGTTAGCAGTCTTTTTGCTAAATGGAGATATGAATGAACTGTTTGCTCTTTTAAAAAACAGTTTCAAATGCTTTTGACTAAAAAGTGAAACATTCATTTAGAACATCTGAGATAATATGAATTATTAATATTTCCATGTATATCCACATTTTCTGTGCATATGTACATATAGAGGCAAGTGTGTTTTATAGCAGTTTACATATTTCATTATTTGCTCTTTTCATATGACTGTCTATATGCATCTTTCCAGTTAACCACTGTTAATACAGATGTGTAGATGAAACATGGTTTACTTGACCAGCCCCCATTGCTGGTTGTCAATTTTCTACTTGTACAAGTGATGTTGATGTTTTGTTTTCATATAATAAATTCCTAGAATTCAAATTCCTGGACAATTGAATTAAAATGTGATTATAATGTACCCTTACCTCCCACTGGGAATCCTGGAATATCTAGTGATTCAGGTCATATACCTTTTAAAAGATGACTCTGTTTGAAATGCATAGCATTGGATTTATCAGAGCTATGGTTTTCTCTAGAGCCCATTTGAAGGAGTTAGCTGTTTGAAATGTCTGAGAACTTTATTATAAGTTGTAGTCCAGCATGGTGATTCTTCTGTGAATTAATAATGCATTAATAATTCACTTCAAATGTGCATCTTTTAGTGTAATAATGGTATGTAATGAACAGTCAACAAACATTTATCTAACCCTTACTGCTTAATCAGCTATGTATTGTTTCCTAAGGCTGTAAAGATGAAAAAGACTCAGTAATTTCTCCTGACACACTTAGTTTAGTTTGAGAAACAGACGTGGAAACACATAATTTTAAAACATGTCAGGTTTTATTATATTTTAGTGTTTCCTTTGGGGGGAAAAAAAACCCAGTACTCTCCTCCTACTACCTACTCTAGTAGAATACAGGGAGAAGAATGGCGACTCTCGAGAGACAGAGACACAAGGAAAGAGGCAGATAGACAAATAGAGACAGGGAGAGAGAGATGAGACAGAGAGAGAGAGAGAGAGAGAGAGAGAGAGAGAGAGAGAGAGAGAGAGAGCAAGAGAGAGAGAGCATTTTCACCAACTTTCAGTAATGAGTTTTGTGTTTTTAATATCTCACTTGTTCTTTGTATCAGCTATCTTTGGTTGCACGAATAACACACTATCTCACAATTCCCATGGCTTTTGGTTGAGCTAAGTCCTTTGAGTCACCTGCAGTCACAAGGCTGCATCAGGCAAGTGTCACCTAGGGTTAGAATGTCATCTGAATATCTATGTAAGGAAAACTTGCTTCCAAGCTCACTTATGGGGATTGTGGAAGGATGCATTTACTTCGGGTCTGCTAAACTCAGGGGTTAATTCTTGCTGACTGTGTGCTGGAGATCAGCCTCTAGCTCCTAAGAGCAGCTTCTTGAGCAGGATGCAAGTGGCAGTCTTGTAATCTGATCACAAAAGTAATGTCTCTCCATGTTGCCCTGTCTTATTGATATTAGAGTCATATTACTCAAGGGGTAGGAGGTTATCCAAGACCGGTGATTACCAGGAAGCAGGAGCACAGAGACTGCTTCAATGGAAGTTAGCATAAGGCATTTGGCATTCAGGTTATTGTTTGTGGCAGAAAGAAATGGCCACACGATGCAGAGTTAAGGATTAGAACTAGTGAAGGATCTACAAGGATGAGCACCCCTCTCTCTTAATCTTCTAGGTCAATGGTTCTCAACCTTCCTAATGCCACAAGCCTTTAATACAGTTCCTGTGGTGACCCCCAATCATAAAGTTACTTTCATAATTGTAACTGTTATGAATCATGATGTAAATATCTGTGTTTTCATGTGGTCTTAGGCAACTCCTGTAAAATGGCCATTTGACCCTAAAGGGTTAAAAACCACTGCTCAGTGCTTCAGAAACACTGGGCGAGCACTGGACTTTCTCCTAGGCTGGAATTGGGGTGCAAACCAAGGATAACTGAGGCATCAAGGGCAGTGTGCTTCCTTTTGGGTTATGATCACCATGGAAGTGGGAATGGAATGCAAGGCTTTCATTCACTCTGGCAGTCTGAACTGTCTGGGGAAGCTGGGAAGCCTGGGCTGGGGAGGCAATGTCTGGGTCTTCAGCTCTTTGGAGAGGGAAATATACTCTGGAGCATAAGCCTTTTCGCTAGCCCTCCGTTTTGTGAACAGAAAGCTCTGACGAGGCTTGACTGTATGAGTCACAGGCCATAACTGAAGCAAGGGAGCTGAAGAAATACTAGGGGCGTGAAATCTCCAGATCACTGATTTCTGAACAATCGTGTATATATTGATGGGTGAGCCAGTTGATAAAGAGGAATGTGGTGTGCTGGGATGTTGATCTGTGGTGTGTTAGGTCCCTGGTGCCTGTTCTGTCTGCTCTTACTGTGTGCCTTGATGGCTCTATTTGTCCCCACTCCCCATTCCTCTGTAGTCAAGGTTAGAGATTTCCAAGAGTGCACTTTCTCTGACACCCATTATTGTCTTAGCAACGACTTCTTAGGTATCTTCCTGTCTCAGAACCGGAGGGGGAGATCACCTGTCCTAGGCTTCAGAGTTATTTTAAAGGTTGATTAGCAATTCTGACAGCTTCCAGAAGCTTCCTGAGCCTAATAGCCCAGGTGTTAATCAGAGAGCAGCAGGGTGCAGTGGGGGTGTGAAAGGCCTCTTGTCATTGAAGCCTGTGGGCTGTGTCTCCATATCAAAAGAGTCTGGCCAGGGGAGACCCTGCTGTCACAGGAGAAAGGAAATGATGGCTGAAAAACATGCCTGGGAAAAGCTTATTTAAGGTATGACATCAATGCACAAGTAATCAAATAGAGGTAATTTATATTTCATCAGAATTAAAAAAGTTGTGCTGGGGGTGTAGCTGGGACATAAATATACATGACTAATTGTTACAAAGCCTCGGGTACGAACCCCAGCCTGAAATGAATGAATAAATGCATAAATAAATAAGTGAATGTTACAAACATTTCTAAATCAGAAAGACAGCAACAAAATGAAAAAACAACCCACAGAATAGGTATGATGTTTGCAAATGACATACCCGATAAAGGATTTATTCCTGAAGAATTCTACAGTGCAATAACAAAAGGGCGAGTAACACGTCAAATGAAACCCAGAATGGGATATGACTTTAAGCCAGTAGGCTGTTGTCTATGGCAAAAAGGATAATTTAGGGAAGAATGTGGAGAAGTTGGGATCCTTACCCTTAGCTATGAGGAGTGTGAAATAGTGTGGCTGCCTTGCACTATTGCCTTATGACTCTTAGGTACAAGAGAAATGAAAGGATATGTCCGAATGTGAGTCTTTATGAGATGTTTATCGTAGTAATGAACAAGCCAACCGCTTCAGCTGATGAGTGGGTAAATTAAATAGGATCTACTTTCCCTTCTGTTCTCATGTAGTCACTCAAGACAACTTCTGACACCAGTTGGTGGCAAGTGCCCCTACCCACTGAGCTGTCATATTAGTCCATGTCTATTCTTATAAAGGCGCCACAACTGTCACCTTTCGCTGTGGATTACAGCTTCAGCATGAGAATTGTGTGGCATCTCTAATTGTTTAGTCTATAGAAAGGGTCCTCTATCCTAAATATTCTAAAATTGATTTTGATAATGGCTCCACAGGTTTGCAAATATGCCGAAACCCTTGAACTGTTCATTTTAAGTGATTAGATTGAATGGTCTCTGAATAAAGCTGTCACCCTCCCCAGAGAAGTTGATAGTATAATGGAAAAGGATGTTGGGTAAACTTCCCCCAAGTTGTACACTTTTCATTAGGTTATTCTAGAAGGGCTTTTTGTTTTTTTTAGAAGTAAGTGTGCAGTTTGCTTTCCTAGACCTGGCCCCATTAAGAAAGCAGTGAACATTAGTGGAATGTTAATGGTCTGAACTACATTAACTTCCCATCTGGCCATCTCTCTCCAGGAGGCTCTTTTTATTTGATTGTGACTGATTAGTTCTGTTCCCCCGTTCATTTGTGCTGACGTGGCTGTTTGGAGAAAATTTTGTCTGTGGTTTGCTTTCAGCATCTGATCTCCCAGAGAGCCCTCCATTACAGGAGGTGCTGTCTCTAACAGTAATGATGCCTCTCATGGATCTGTGGAGGGTGAGGTTGGAGGGCACCATCTGGGATGGAATGGATTGTCTCTTGGTGACAGTCAGGCCCAGTGTACCATATTATTTTGGATTGCTTGGCATGAATGGGAGACTGAACCTGTAGCCGTCACTCAATGTGCTACACCCCGAAGTCCTGCCAGCCTGACTAGGATGAACTCAGGCAGAGGTTCTGCAGGTCAAGTCTCTGTACAGGGGCCTAGTTGTTCCAGATACAGTTCTGTGCAAACAGATCACTGAGTGGTGCTCAACAGAGCTTCCTCTTCTTAGGTACACGGTGGCCTCTTGTCAAGCCAGAATAGTCCTAACTAGGGTTCACTAGGTGGAATAGAATCACCCCCCCACCCTCCACCCCCCACCCCCCGTTTATTATCTCCTAAAACAGGGTCTTAGATTACTGCTGGGCAAGTCCTCCATCTCCACACAGAAGCTTCAGAACACATCTTGTCTTATTTTCCATAGATTTGAATAAGCAACTGAATAAGAATTTCAATAGATTTGAATAAGTAGACAGGATCTAGGGCTATGCTGCTGACCCTGTTACCTCTTACTATGAAGAAGGTGGGAGAGGGAGAAAGAAAAGGGAAGGAGAGGTTGGAAAGAAAGGAGCAAGAAAAAGCAAGAGTCAGTGAAGGGGAGGGTCACAGTTACACTTACACTGAGTGGAAAGAAATGAAGAGCTCTGCAGATGCAGAACAAAGGGAAAGACTGAATATGGTTGTGTCACAAGCTAGATGGCACGAGGAGCAAAGAGCAGTAACAGGTTGCTGCCAGGTGTTGGTCCACAAACGTTTTCTCTGCACCCCAAAGGAATTAGAGAACAGAAACTGGTAAAGGAAAATTGGTTAATTTACAGACTTATAATTTGGCCAAGTGGCTGAGATCTGGCTATCCTCTGCTCATGTCCTGGAGGATTGCCCAGGCCAAGAAAAGGGGGGAAGGGGGGAGGCAGCCGCTGGGTTGCTAGCCCTGCTGCCTCTCTCTAGAGCTGGTATTTCAGGGTCTAAGTGGAAACTGGTTGATTTCTCTTTGGATAGATTGTAATTTCTGACTGGGGTCTTGATCGCCACCTCCTGGTGGCTCCTCCTGGATTGCCCGCAGGTCCTCCGGAACAGTTGGGGTAGAAGAGAGTTCAGATGGATGGATGACAAATGGAGGGCCTCTCTAGCCTACTTGTTCTCAACTGGAGCGATTTCACTCCCCAGGGAACTTATAGCAGTATTTGGAGACATCTTTGATTGTTACAGGTAGGGGATGTTACTGGCTACTGATGTACACAGGTAGCTCTCTCATGACAGAGAGCTGGCCAGCTCAGGAATGTCAGCCCGAGAAGAGGAAACCCAGTACCTACTGAGTCTCTTTTAAGCTCAACACCTGCAACCCAGACAGCCAGAAACTTTTTCCTAATTGGGTGGCAGCACCTGGAGGCAGTTTGGTTCAGATGCCTGATCCAGCTCAGGCAAAAGGTTTGAGCTGGTTACAGATTTTCTGAGTTAATTATATTAATTTAAAAAAGCTAAGGTTGGATGAAAAGCAGACAGAATTTTCTTGTTTTCTAAATTTGCTGTGCAGCAGGCATATCTCACCCATTCCTTTATGAGGCTTCTCTGCCGGGGGGGAGCAGGATAACAATGCAGAAATAAGGGCCTCCAGTGGCCTACACATGGCATTGAATGAGTCTAACCCCATGGGTCATGGGAGAAATAAATGAGAAAGGAAATGAGTGTGAGATTGAAAGGTAAAAGGCAGATTTTTTTTTTTTTTTTTTTTTTTTTAAAGAGGACAAAATAGGTTGTCCTATTTGCAACAGTCAAGCTGCAGCCAGCCACAGCTGTAGGGAAGAAATTATGGAGAAACGATTATCATCTTAGTGATTGTTCTGTGAAATTGCTCCAGGCCAGAGGCACTTGCTGTAACAGTTTTATAATGTAACCTCTCTTTACCCTGCTGAGCCACGGAGCATGCCTGTGTTTCTAACGTTTCTCCAGTTTCTCCATGGGCAGCTCTGGCTCTCCTTTCTGTCTCTGCTCAAGTCTGAGGAAATGGGTGCTGTGTGTTCTGGGACATTCTAGTCTCTCCTGAATGGACAGATCTTCCCAGTAGTATAAAAATACAGTTACATAACCAGTTACCAGGTAAAACAGCCTCTGTTTTCCTCCTACCACTTATTACCTTTTAAGCTAGTCCATTAAAAAAGTGAACTCAAGTTCATCATTCTTCTTTGTGACTTGATTTCTTTTTCTATGCTACAATCGCAGTTGCTATTAAAGAAAATGTTTTTGTAGCTTCATCCATTTCCAGCTACTCTGAAGATCAAGACCCATTGATTTCTAATCTGCCTTCATTATTATAGTTACTGTTATTACTGCTTTTAAAGACAGGGTCTCACCATGTAGCCCTGGTTTGTCTGGAACTTACTATGTAGACCATGCTAGCTCCAGACTACAGAGCTCTCTCTGCCTGTGTCTGGCTCCCCACTGCTGGGGTTAAAGGCCTGCACTGCCTCACCTGGCTACAGTTCATTTACCAGAACTTTTTATCCTCTGTAGCTGAAATTCTGTCCCAAAGCTGGGGGAAACCTGCCCCAGTGCTTCCTTACTTGGGTTTTTACTCTTCAGTGAATCTTGGAGTGTTTGATGAATCCTCCGGTGTGCCAGCATTTTGAATAGGGAGCTGTGCAAGTGGGAAATTACCTGTAAACCAGCAGGCTCCACTCTGGGTCTTACCTTTAAAGGAATAATAGTAAAATATATGTAACCTTGCATTGGCCATTTGAACCATTGTTAAGTATAATTTACCAAGTACATTTCCATTGTGAAGCTGTCTCCTCTTTTATCTCCAGATAAAACTCTGAAAACTAACCCTGCCCAGACGTGACCCTTCATGCCCTCCTCCTCCCAGGCCTTCTACTTTCTCTCTGTAAATTCAACTGCTCTAGAGACTGCTGATGAGTGCAGTTGTAACATTATTTGTGCTTTTATGCCTGGCTTACTTCCCTTAATACAGTACCCTCCCAGTGTGTCAGTGCTATAGAATGTGACAGGGCTTCTTTTCTTTGAAAGGCTGAATAATATCCCATCCCTGTGTGTGCAAATTGCATGTTCTGTGCCCACTCACCTGCCAGTGGACATCTGGATTATCTCTACTTTGGCTAATTGTGAACAGTGATGCTATGAACATTTGTATTTCATAGCATTTAGTTACATGCATTGGGACTGGTTACTTTTGCTTCTTATCTTCCTCCCTGCCCACTCCAGGTCATCCTACCTCTCCATGACTCTCTTTCCCTTATTTCCTTTGATATGACATCATCTTAGCTGTCACACATGGCTCAAAGGCAGAAGTTTTGTAGCAGTAGGGACCAAGCCTAGAGCATTGTGCATGCTAGATAGTGCTGTACCATTAGGCCAAGTCACATCATTATTTATTATGATTTTTCCATATAATTATATATTTAGTTAACTGCATTATTCTAGAAAAGAGGGAGCCATTTTAATTAAGCAATTTAAAAGCAGGGTGTGGGGCTGGAGAAATGGCTCAGCAGTTAAAAGCATTGGCTGCTCTTCCAGAAGTTCTGAGTTCAATTCCCAGTAACCACATGGTGGCTCACAGCCATTTATAATGGGATCTGATGCCCTTTTCTGGCATGCAGGCATAATACAGACAGAACACTCATACATACATGCATACATTGATAAATTAATTTTAAAAAGCTGGGAATGGTGGCACATGCCTTTAATCCCAGCATTCTAGAGACAAAGGCAGCGGATTTCTTGAGGTAGAGTCCAGCCTGATCTACAGAGCAAGTTCCAGGATAGCCAGGGATAATCAGAGGAATCTCTGTCTTGAAAAACAAACAAAAGGACCTCCCCCCCCACACACAATTTAATTCTTGAAAAGTAGTAACAGGTTAATGTGTGAAAAATGCATTAGAAGCAAGTGAATTAGAGATATTCTATACAAATACATAAAAAGACCCCAAGTATATATGTGTGCATGTGTGTATACATGTATGTCTCTGTAGATATACTCATGATTTTTCTCTGTCCTTGCTTTGAGGTATTGGGGGCCCATGACTTCATTCATTTCAGGCAGGAACTCTGCCGTCCAACTATACTCCAAGCCCGTGCTCTTTTCATTGTAATTATAAATGTTAAAAAAAATCATTGTCATCCAGAAGGGGACTCTTGATCATTTCCCAATGATTGCTATCAGCAGATGGCCACACAGATGAACAGTAAATAACATAGTAAATGCAGCTGATGATTCAGATCAGTGGAACGGCCATCTAGCTCCTTGGACCTCAGCTTGGCTCCAAACACCGCATAGTTGGGTTTGCAGACCCACTCAGAGGACCGAGGGGCCCAGGCCTCTTCTGAAGCAGGAACTCAGAATTAGGGCTCAGAGAAACCCACTCCTGCTTGCTACAAAACTGTAAATGGAGAAGAGAGCCTTGGCGGTGCTCTGTGTGTGTGTGTGTGTGTGTGTGTGTGTGTGTGTAAGGCATTGAAACGGAAAGTGTTCTTGGGCGATGAGAGAGGAAAGGGATTCTGTATGAGTGCCAGCGGAGTTAGGGTGACTCAAATTGGCTTTATGATCTCTCCATCCTAATGGCCAGTGGTTTGGAATCTTATGGGGGCTTGTGTCTTCTTGTCATTGCCAAGGCATGAGACAAATATTGCCTCTAAAACAAGTCTCTGCTTCGCTGAGCCCTGCAGGTGGGCTGAAGTCTGGCCAGGAAAGAGGTGGACTGACGGGACTGTATAGTTCATGCTGCCATTCAGGCCTTCAACTTACCAGTTCTTAGGTACATCCCACAGGCCAAGCATCATTCTCAGTTCTGGGACAGTGAGACGGTATAATAGGGCCCCAGACCTTATAAATCCCCAGACCTTAGCACAACTGACTCTATGATGGAAGTACCATTCAGACTGTAAAATTCAACACATAGTACCACCTGCCAAAATGAAAACAGAGACCTAATCCATCATAGTCCACGGTTCTGGGAAAGTCTCTAGATGTACTGACCTTGCCTATTGGCTTCTGTAGTTCCACATCTGACTAACATCTTGTTAACTGAAATATGTCAACCCAAGATGTAGTTTGTGCTCAAAAGCTCACTCCAAGAGAGACTCTGGGCTACACTGGGATCCCAAACACCCAGTGTACTTGCCAGCTGGCTAATAAGGACTTTCTGTTGGCTTAAACCCATGTCTGAGCAGTCTTCTCTGGTGAATACCCCACAAAAGGCGGGTCCAGTCCTCCAGAGTTTGTGTTCTCATGGGATTAATTGGGGGGCCGATGCTGGTGTTCAGCCTTCTGTCAACTGGATATGCCTTCCAATGCTGCTGGAGAAAGTGCTATCTTTTCATCATGTGTAAAGTCTCTCCCAAGAGAATTCATATCCAAAGCTATTTTCAGATGGAATCTTTTTCGGTAAAATCATGCTTACTGAGGTGAGAGGGTTGTTTCCAGAGGTGTAATGTCTGGGTCCTTTGTCCAGGGATGCTTCTGTCTTGTTTCTCCACTCTCTAGCAGATCATGAAGTGCAGACCTTTCATCGTCATGGTTTTAGTAGAGTTTCCTTTAGCCAGTAGCATGGTTCCCTCAGTCCAGGCCTGACCATTTTCCACTGCCTTCTGTATTTCTTCCCATTCTTGTGTGATTATTATTTTTTTAACTGGATTTAATCATTGGTGGGAAATATATAGTCCACATTAAGGATTTCCCTTTATTTTATAAATATTTCCTTTGAGTATTCCACTTATGCAATGAAAATACTATGACATATAAATTTATGCATTATTAAACAGATTCTCAAGCATAAAAATCCAGCCTCGTCCATAAGCAAAAGGCAACTTCCTTAAACAGTTCCCAAGGGGGAAAGTTAATACATTGGGACTAGCTAAAGGGAACAGGAAAATGCATCCATCTTTCTGGGTGCCTGGAATCATTATGCCAAAGGCTGAGTTTGTTCCAAGACACTCAGTAGGCTTTTTTTTTTTTTTTTTTTTTTTTGAGGTTGAGATCCTTGCTGTGCTTAGTACATACTCTGTTCTTATCACAGAGTCTATGGAGAAGGTAAGTTCATGGGTTGCAACTGTTGCTTCATAGTTACAGAGGCTGAGCACTTTGCTGAGATGGACAGTGTAAGGTTGGGTCATAACACAGTTCTATTTATGTGGACATCTTATCTCTAGGAAATTATTATGAGAAAGCCAATTTGTTTCATGGGAAGCATGAGCCAGAGTTAATTACCACTATTTGGCACTGGCAGCATGAATGTTTGCATGTGAAGGGAGAGTTATATTTTTTTAGGGAAGGCCTTCATGTTTCATTAATCTTGAAAAAATCATTTAAAATGTAATTACCTGAAGGGCTTGGTGGACATGGCATCATATCTTTATTATATGATATGGTCCTCATCTGAGTGGAGCACATGATTGAGATTTCTAAATGCAAAGATTATAACTGTTATTGAGTTGCTTATGTAGGAGTCAGATAGCAAGAGAATTGGCAAGTTCCTGAGATAACAAATTATACTTTTACACTACTGTATAGGTTAGCTGTCTTGGTGTTTTTGATGCTTAAAAAAAAAAAAAAGCCTAACTAATTTATTCAGAATAAATGTAAATGAGGTTTCCCACTTAGTTCTAGTGAAAACAGGGCTGGAAATTGAAGGTGGAGTCAGAGTTTGTGCTCTTTAATGCAAAGCATATTAATTGTGCTAAATACAGTGAAGGGCCTTTTGTCTGTGAGCACAGATTCTCACCCAAGTGTGCAAAAGGTACAGATTGTCCTAAATGGCACTCACTCTGTCATCTTCACTTCCAATGCTTTGGAGGAACAAGCGTTGCTTGTTTATGTTCAGGTTCATGGCTTACCAGCCTTTGACTCCGTTTTTGAGGACTCGTTCGACTTCCTGAGAGCCTTACTCTTTGTGTGCAGGCCCCTGAGGGATCCCTGTACTTTTCACGTGCTGTGCCAAGTCTACCCACTTCCGTGCCCTGCACACCTGCTATGCTGTTAGTCAGCTTCCTGTTAAAAAAAAAAAAAAACAAACCCACACACAAGGTAATTAACTTCCAAAGAGAAAGGATGATTTTGGTTCACAGGTTTGAAGTTCCAGTCTGTGATAATTGGTCCCACCGCCTGGGAGCTTTTTCATAGCACAGTTCATCACGGTGAAAGCACATGGTGCTTGTGTCATACATGAACCAGAACAAAAGAGAGGGAGGAAAGAGCCTGGATTCCTCCGTTCTCTTGGAGGATGTGGCCCCAGTGATCTAAGGACCTTGATACTAGGTACCCACCTCTAGGTTTTATAACTTTCCATAATGCTAACCGAAGTCAAAGCCTTCATGGCAGAGGCCCTGGGCATGTAATGTCCCTTAGAGGCTCTGGACATACATGTCCCAGACCCAGACAGGAGCACATGCTCAGAATGATCAGCCAGGAATCCTTTTTTTTTTTTTTTCATTTTATGTTTTATTTTATTGATTTCATTTTACATTCCAACCACAGTTCTCCCTCCCACTCCTACACCTCATCTCTTCCTACCCTCTCTCACCTCTCCCTGTAGCCCACCCCTAGTCCACTCCTCCTCACAGGTAAGGGCTCCCATGAAAAGTCAACATAGACTGACACAATAGGTTGGGACAGGGCCTGGCCCCTCTCCCATACCGAGAGGCATCCCACCATAGGGAGTGGGTTCCAACAAGCTAGTTCATGTTCTAGGTTTGTTTTGTGGTCCTACTGCCAGGGGCCCCTCAGCTAGTCCAAGCTTCACAACCGTCTCCCACATATAGAGGACATATTTCAATCTACTGGAGTCTTCCACAGTTGTAGGTCTAGAGTCCATGGTTCAGCTATCTCTGTACATTTCCATCATGATCTTGACCTCCCTTGCTCATATGTTCCTTCCTCCCTCTCTTCGACTGGATTCCCAGAGCTTGGCCTGGTTCTTGGTTGTGGATCTCTGTGCCTGATCATCAATTACTGATGAGGGCTCTATGATGATAGTTGGATTATTCATCAATATGACTACAGGGGTAGGTCAGTTCAGGCATCTCTTTTTTTTTGTTTGGTTTTTTGAGACAGGGTTTCTCAGTGGCTTTGGGGGCTGTCTTGGAACTAGCTCTTGTAGACCAGGTTGGTCTCTAACTCATAGAGATCCTCCTGCTTCTGCCTACAGAGTTCTGGGACTAAAGGCATGGGTCACCACTGCCAGGCTTTAGGCATCCTTTCTACTATTGCTAGGAGTCTTAGCTGGGTTCCTCCTTGTGGATTCTTGGGAGTTACCCTAGCACCAGGTTTCTCCCTAAGCCCACAGTAGCTCTCTCTATTAAGATACTTTTTTCATTGCTCTTTCACTGCATCCCTCCCTGCCTAAGCCATCTCATTCCCTCCTGTTCCCATTCTCTTCTCCCCCTTAACACACCCACCCCCAGTGTGCTCTGTAGATATCATCTAATTTCCCTTCCCAGGGTGATCCATGTGTCCCTCTTTAGTGTCCTCCTTGTTACTAGCTTCTTTGGAGCTGTGGACTTTAGTCTGGCTGGTTATCCTTTGCTTTACATCTAATATCCACTTGTGAGTGAATACATACCGTGTCTGTCTTTCTGAGTCTGTGTTACCTCACTTAGGATGGTTTTTTTCTAATTCCATCCATTTGCCTGAAAATTTCATGAGGTTATCATTTTTTTTTTTTTTTTTTACCTTTGAGTAGTACTTCCTTATGTAAAATGTACCACATTTTTCCTTATCCCAGGCAGGAATTCTTATTAATAGATTTTTAAAAAGACAGGATATAGTGGCAGTACTCAGGAGGCTGAGGCAGGACGATTACCAGGTGCACAATCTGGGGTACATAATGAAGCCCTACTTCTCTAGAAAGACAAAAGGATCACAAAACAGAGTACAATGTAGCTGGAAGGTAAGACAGAAAGAGCCTATGTGAAAACAAGGGCATTCCAGGTCTCTGTATTTTGGTAAGTGAATAGAGCATAATTGTTTTGATATAATCTATAACTCTGGCAGACAGCAGGCTGAAAAAAGATCATGAGTTTTAGACTAGCCTGGGCTACATAGCAACACATTGTCGAAAACAAACAACAAAACTTAGAGGCTTTTTGCAAAGACTGTGTCATAACAAAATTTGTGAATAGAAGTGAATAGAATCAGAAAGCTATGCTTTTTTTTTTTTTTTTTTTTTTAAATCAAGGAACTATTAGCTTGTAGAATACCTCATATAAACAGGGACTGACCTGGGTTCTGGATTAGCTATTCTCTTTCTTCTGTGGCCATCCAGAGCCCTGGTCATTTAGACAGTAGAGTTAAAGAACAGTAGGGAAGTCATGTCTTCTTGGGCGAAGCCCTCCAGGTCTGGAGAGGGAGGGTTCTTTTTTGTCCAGAGAGTGCCCTGAGTTGGAGGCAGCTCTCTGGACTCACTGTTGCTTTGTGCCACTAATTTGGGTGACTTTAGCCAAGTCCAGCACCAGCCCAGTGTTCCCATCTGTGGACATGTGAACACCCATCTCTTACCCTCTCCTGGATCATTCTGTGTGTGTCTTTGGATGTGAGCAAGTTCATAGAACAGCTTGCTCCTATTGCCTGTGTCTTTTGAGAAGAGAGATTAAAAAAGAAACTCGAGCTGCCCTCTGTGCCTAATGAGGTGTTATGAAAGATGCAGGGCCATGAGGAAATGGCCAGCGGACAAGCCTTTCTTGGGTCCCTCCAGCTGCTCCTCCACTCCTCACCCCCATCCCTGAGTCACCTAAGCACTCAACAGCTCTTCCAGCACATTCATTATCTGCAATCAGACCATCCTGCCACTTCTGGTCAGCTGTCACTCAAGCCCCAGTTTGCTATTAGCAGAAGCTAAAAGTGGGGCTCTGCAGTCTGAAGGAGGCTCTGTAGGCCCAAGGCAAATGCAAAAACCTGGGAAGGGTCTGAGAAGGCTGTTGAACTGTTCTCAGCAGTGTGTGCACACTCCACAGTGAGAATTAGCAACCCCAGCATCACCAGCTTAGAGTCCCTTGCCTTACAAGGCTTTCTTTTGTGTGTTCCAACCACAGTCCAGTATCCTGGATGCTTTGAAGAATTTGGGAACTTTGCCACCAGCAGGATTTATGAAAACTACCAGCCCTCCCACCTCCCACTCCACAACACAACATGGTAGATCACAGTAGGTTCCAAACATTTACTTCTTTAGGGGGCCATCTCCTCCTCCCCGGTTTTCCTGGCCAGTGTAAATGCTGAACAGATTTCCTGGGCCCTGCATTTTGTCCCAGCCTCTTTGGGAGCTCATTGCCTTTTGCATCCAGCTGTTGAAGCCTGGTTCTGTGTCTCCTGCAGGCTGGGACTCTGCCAGCTCCCTGCTGGGACATTTAGTAGAGACAGCGCCAGGGATGCAGGGATGCGGACCTGCTGATGTGCTGACTGCAGGGTGACTGCCTTGGCTGACTCCCAGCTAAGTGGGAGAGGAGAATCCCTGTGGGAAGTACCCCTGCCTTCTGGTTTCAAGGGAGCTGTGGCTGCAATGGCCTTTGTCTCCCTCAAGTCCCTAGGAAGAGTGACATCAGGCACTTCTCATCATCATGAAAACAAAAGATCACTGGCGAAGGATACCATGTTTGTGGGATACTTTAAAATGTGTTAGGGTGCCCTTTTTTATCTTTCTTGGGCCTCAAAATTCTATAGATTAGGACATGAGATGTGTGCGCATTGAAGGAAGTAAGATTAGGGGAGGTGAGTTCTCTCCAGGGTCCATACTTGTGCTTCTTTAGCAAGGATCCCAAGGAGGATCTTTGTTTTGTCTTTTGCAATAGGAAGCAGAATGTCTCACATGCACATTCTTGAACTGTGCACAAAAGAAAACACCTTGATGTATTGTTAGGTATAACCTGTGCGTTACTATAACGTCCACCTTTAAGTACTCCGAGGAAAGTGAACAGAATGCCATAATTCCTTCCCAAACCAGGACTCTCAGATATGATTGAGAGTTGCTGAGTAAGTAGAATTCCATCAGTAGGCACTGGAGAGCCTGATTACACCCCAGTGCACGCACTTGCGTGTGTGCGCGCACACACATACAGACACACACAGATGAACACACACACAGACACATAGTTACATACATAGATACAGACATACACACATACACAGATGCACACATACACAACATACACACAGATACAGACACAAAGACACATATAGATACAGACATACACATAACAGTTGGACACAACACACATATAGATACAGACCTACACACACACACACACACACACACACACACACACAAACACAAACACAGACACACACTCAGCAGTGACCCCAGTAAATATGGTGTCAGTGTGCCACCTTGTGGCTCTGCTTGTCATAAATGTTTTTGAGCTAGAAACACCCAAATAAGGGTTCTGTTCTGGTGATTCATCCTCCCAACTCCAAATGAAAACTGAACCTAGGGCTTTTCAAGTGCTAGGCAACCATTTTACCACTAAACTACAACCCAGCCCTCTTTTGGCTTTTTGTTTGGAGGCAAAGGCTTACTATGTTGCTCAGGCTGGCCTTGAACTTGAAATCTTCTTGCCTTCTTCTGCAGGGTACCCTTGCCTTTTTGAGCTTAGTTCATGGTAGCTGCATTACAGGGATAGTCTGTCTAGCATAACCTAAAGTGTATGGTGGACTGAGTACTGCCCTGACATCACCTTTACTGACATTGGAAACTTGGCTTCTAGAGGTTCATCTCTGCATTGAAATCTGCCCTTCATCACCTTTGATATTTCATTTTCCTGTCAGTGCTCATACTGGAAGCTCAGGTCTTGCATATGGTAGGCTACATCCCCAGTCCTTAAAAATACTTTGTTGTGATCAAAAGCAGGTGACACAAATGTTACCAGCTTAATCCTTTTAAGTGTGTGAGGCTGTGTTAATCATAGGTACTTGGCCAGAAACACATCTCTATGCCTTTTCTTCTTACAAAACTGAAACTTTGTACCCCATAAATGCTTTCTCTACCCTCCCCCCAGCTCTTGGTGGCCATTGGTTAGTGTTCTTTGTCTAAGAATTTGACTGCAGCAATTGGGGATATTGGGAATTTAACTCTATGGCAGAATGCTTGCCTAGCAAAGACCTGGGGTTGGTTTCCAGTGTGAGGGTGGGTGTGGCTGCTTTAGAAACCTTATGTAGGTGACTCAAATAGTATTGTCATTTGTGTATGTGTGTGTGTGTGTGTGTGTGTGTGTGTGTGTGAGACTGACTTGCTTCACTTAGTCTAATGTTCTTGATCCCATCCATATAGTTAGTTACACATTGCAGACTTACCCACTTTTAAAAGGTTGAACAATATTATATTCTATGTGTGTCACTTTTGTGTTTTGTTCATGGACATTTCAGTGTGTTCACCTCTTGGCTATTGTGAGTAGTGCTGCAATAGGTATAGTGTGCATATCAGCAATCCTTTTACCCCTGCTGGTATAATTTAGCTTAAACATATAAAGGATTTAATTTATTCATTAAAAATAGCTACTTTGAAATTTCAATATTTATTTAATTAATTCACTTCTGTGTTTGTGTGAATGCATGTGTACACTTGCCGTGGTACACACGTAGATGTCAGAAGATGTTCAGTTCTTTCCTTCTACCACTTGGAACCTTGGCATCGAACTCATGTTGTCAGGCTTGGTTGCCAAGTGATTTTGCCCACTGGGCAGTCTTGCAAGCCCTTCATTTATTATTGTTTTCAATTCATCTATGGTTGAGGGAATTTTCTGTTGGTTTGTTTTAGGCAGACTTGTGGCTTGTCTAAAAGGATAGTATTAATCTGTTTTAGGTGCATGTTAATATTCTTAAGACATATAGAGAAAAGCTTCTGCCTCGTGTGATGTGTTGGGACATGGCTTATGCTGTGGTGGAGCTGATGCAGGCCTGACATTTTCCCCTCATTGGATGTTGGACTTAGCTTGTGTTACTCAGAGGTTTGGAATTTTTTAAGCCACTGGATTACAAATAATGAGGTAAGTCTATAAATGGGAAATGTGTTCAGTTAATAAAGGGGCCACTCCAATCCACAACTGTCAACAAGTTTGTGACTATGTTCCCAGGACTTAAGGCTGCCCTCAAATCTCTCCATACTGTGCGAACTCAAGAACCTGAGAGCCCAGGGGACCTCTTTCCCCTATCACTTTGGTGCTTGAACTGAAGCTTAGCTGGGTTTGGGAATGATGTAGAGTGTAACAGCTCCCTAAGAGATGCGGTCTCTCGGTCGTTTCAAGCCAGATTTTCTATTACATAGAAGTTAAGTAGAGTATAGCTCACTGGAAGAGTGCATTATAAGCATGTGTGAAGCCCCGAGTTCAGTCTCCAGTACCAAAATACATAAACAAAAAATGAAAAAGCCACATCTATTAATTAATATGGGAAAGAGTAAGTAAAAACCTACACTTGAGCTGGGAGATGGCTCAGCAGTTCAGAGCACTGGCTGCTCTTGTCGAAGACCAGGAGTTCAGTTCCCAGCACACACGATGGCTCACAGTCACCTGTGACTCCAGCTCCAGTAGATCTAATGCATTCTTCCGGCCCCTGTGGGCACCTGCATGCATGCATGTCTACAAACACGCAGACACAATGGGGTTTATTTCACATCTCTCTCTCCTGGATTTCACTCCGCTACCCAGGCTGGCCTGAAACTTACTATGTAGCTCAAGCTGGCCCCTGACTTTAGGCACTCTTCTTGCTTCAGCTACCTTGAACTGAGGTTGCAGGTGATAGCCATCTTACTTGACTGTGACATCAGGGTTTAAAATAAAGAGGGGGAAGCCAGAGTGAGGTTTGCTTTTACTTGAGGAGTTGTCCTTGCTCTCAATTCTGCTGTAACATGGCCTCGCTCCCTTCACACCATCACCCACATTTGAGACCCAGTCATGTCCTCGTGGAGATGGAGAGAACTCTCCTGATGCTACCATCTGGATCCCAGTCAGTGCCCAATATGGAAGTGTTTGCAAGGCCTACTGTGCAAGCTATGACTTCTGCTGAGATTTTAATTTGAAGTGAAATGTAAATGGACCATCCCTGTGCATTCTGACCATTTAACAGCCCTGTTGGGAGACAAATGATAATGAAAGAGCCACCCTGAGTCTGTTCTGCTCTGAAGCCTGACAGGGTTTACTTAGGAGAGAGCTCCTGTTTCTCTCTGTCTCTGTGTTTCCAGCTCTTTTTTCCTCTCACTCCCTCCGTCCTTCTGTCTTTCTGTCCAGCTGTCTTTCTCTCCCCAACACGAGAAGCTCTTAAACCTTATTCCTCAGGTGTTAGAAATCAAGAAATAAAAGTAGCATGTGACCCAGACACAATGAGAAGAAAAGAGCTGGTGCCACTGTCCCTCTGTCACCTGCATCTTTTTAATAAGCCAGGGTGGGTCTGTTGTCTCAAGATGAAGTCTGAGTTATCCTGTTCAGAGAAACTTGAAACATCACAGGAGCAGGAGGGAGGGGTTCTTGAAAAGATGGCGAAAGTTCACATTTCTTTATTTCACTCGGTTTTTCATAGTTCCCTGCCCCCCCCCACAGTAAGTGTTAAATATTGTAATAAGATTACTTAAAACTTCCTAAATAGAGGAGAATATGTCCCCTCCCCCTGCCAAGTTTGGCTCCTTCACCCTTTGAGAAAACGCTGTCTGTGCAGGAGAATTTATAAAAAGATGATCTGCCTTGGTGGCTGCTTCCTTTTTGGAAATGGTATTTTCTCAGGTCTCAGTGAATCTGCTTCTCACCTTCCATGCTAGCCATTGGTAGGGTAGAACCTTCACATGCTACAAAGGTGCTGGAGACCTCAGGAGTCTGATCTGCAAGGTTTCCTAGCAACCCAGGTTGCAGATGGATGGAGAGGCTGTAGGTGTCTTAGGTTCTGGCAAAGCCTCTCCTGTGGGAGGTCATGTGTAAGGGTGGCAGCCAGTCCACAGTGCCCAAGGGATGATTTAACCAGAACACTTGATTTCCACTGGGAAAAATGTTCTGTTTGGTAAAAGCAGTTATCACTATCCTCTTGCACCATTTTTCTCCTTCCTCACTTAACCTGTGTCCTGAACTTTCCAACCTCACACAGAACAAGCAGGGTACCACCCTGTCTGTTGCTCCAGCTTGGCATGGTATTTGCCTGGCTGCCTCCTTAGCCAGGCTACAACAGAAGTACCACCTCTGTAGGGGTTTTTCTCATACCAACCAGAGGATTCAGTTGGCTAACTTCAATCCCAAAAGTAACTCAGGTGTTCCTTACAAGCTGAGGCTTTGGTGAGTCCCTGAGTGAACCTCAGCCTCACAGTTCCTGTGTCTGCTTTCCTGCCCATTCTCCCATCTGGTTTGTTGGCGGTGCTGGGCATGGAACCCAGGGTTTAAAATATGCTAGCTCTACCCTAATCCCTTTCTGTCTCTAGCTCATAGTGTTGGGAGGCTGAACAGAGGCGCTGTCAACAGACTTCCTTGCTCTCTGCTTTGCTTATGGTGGGGTGAGAGTGATGCTCTAAGGGCAGAAGGGGAGTTGTGGTCACTGGTGGGCTCTGAACCTGTCTCCTTCTTCGAGTGCCTCATCTTTTGAGGGAGTCCATTCTAGTCAGGCTCTCCATATAGCCACCCCGACTAAGTTCCTGTAGTCATGCCCTCTCCTTGGCCCCTTCCTCTGGAGTGGGTATAGTTCCCTCTGAGCCTCTGAATTCTGTGCTGCTTCCCACCAGGAGTTGGAAGCTTTTCCCGTATCTTCTTTTTTTCAAGTGTATTTGTTAAATTACCCTGGACTCACTCAGTTTGCTAAGGCAATTTATTTCTTGAAGGGGAACATAACTTACTCCTAAATGAGCTTTGGGTGAATTAACCTCTGTACTTCAGTTATGTCCTGTGTGCCAAGGATGTGATAGAAGAAACTGTTGCTGGGTAAATGAGTCAGTCGGTACTGCACAAACTCAGCATGGCGTGTCCTGCTTGGTAAGCGCATATAGGCACTTGCTGTTCTTCTGAGACATGGCCATGACAGCTATGATGGTGATGGTGATGGTGAGGATGATGGTGAGGATGGTGTGAGGATGGTGGTGAGGATGGTGGTGAGGATGGTGGGTGATCTTGTTTACCTATGTATTGCTTTCCTTGTTCCCACAAGAGTTCATGTTCCTTAAGGAGAAGGCAGGGACTGCCCCTTTGCTTCTGTAGTGATTACTCTCAAGAGGCCCTCAATGTTGGAATGGTTTTGTGGTTATTGCTATTGTTTTAAGCCTTGTCGTTGCTCTGGGGCTGGAGGAGACAGAGATGATTCTTCCCCAGATGTCCCCCAGGCTGGATGATGCACACTCCAGGCCTCTTCCAGGCCTTTCTGCCTTCCCCAGTTTCCCATCACTATAGCTCAGTCTTTTTCCATGTGGGCCTGGCTGTCCTACATGGAACCAATGTCCTCTCTGAGCTGGACACAGAGATGCCTGAGCCAGAAATATTGGATGAGCTGGATTGTCCTGTCAGCCTCCTTGTCACATTTGATGGGAATGATTCATGTTGAGTTTAGCTGCTCTTTTGGGCAGTCCATTAGAAACATGAGCACAGACCTGCCTGCCAAGGAAAGGTAGCCATTGGGGAAATCTTGCAATTTCACCAGACGGTATGTAAGCCAGAGATCATACCATAAACCTGAGACCATTTTCTAGCAAATAGAAACTTTTGAAAAAATTAGCTAAAGGCTTCATGCTTTAAGCAAAAGTATTGTGAGTTGCATGACACCAGTTACATAGTTTGAGCAAATTGCTAATATGTATTTTAAGAATGTCTTTGGGTATTGCAGAAAAATAAAACTGACCCCTGTAATCTGTATATATGTCATACAAGTATTTTAAACATTAAATACATGAATATATGTTCATTTGGCTACCACATACCTAGAAACTGTATTCTATTATAAAGTTAAACTCAATATATAACTTACTGCACGTATAAAGTTGTATTGTAAGAATCAGTAATAAATTATCAATGATTTTTTTTACCGAGCTTAATATGTACACAGCAAAGCAGAATAAAGTGGCCCACACCTGTCTTATGGCTAAAGGATGATGATCAAGAATTCAAGGCTGCCTGGTGGTGCTGGCTCATGCCATTAATCCCAGCACTGGATCTTTGTGAGTTTGAGGCTAGCCTGGTTTACAGGGTGAGTTCCAGGACAGCCAGGGTTACACAGAGAAACCCTGCCTTGAAAAACCAAACTGAGAGAGAGAGAGAGAGAGAGAGAGAGAGAGAGAGAGAGAGAGAGAGAGAGAGGGAGGGAGGGAGGGAGGGAGGGAGGGAGGGAGGGAGGGAGGGAGGGAGGGAGAGAGAGACAGAGAGAGACAGAGACAAAGAAGAAATGTGTTCAAGGCCATTGTGAGTTCTGGCCTTTCTTGTTTGTATATCAGGAATCTGTCTCAAACAAACGGAAAACCCAAAGTGAGACTCAAAGAAAATTCATTCCCTTTGCCAGTTGGTGTCACTTACTGATTGTTTCAAGGTTGGCTCATGTCTGGGAATAGTTGGAATAGTTGGCTAACACAAACTCAGTGGTATGTATTTTTGTGAACTTTTGTTTTTGTTTCATTTTTTTTCTTTCTTTCTTTCTTTTTTTTTTTTTTAGCATTTTTTTTTTTTTTTTTTTTTAGCATTTTTTGTCTTACTGGGTTTTGATTTATTTCAACATCTGTTTTTGTGGGTCTTTGTGTGTGTGTATCTAATTTATTTTTATTTATTTATTTATCAATTTTGTTTTGAAAGAGAGAAAAAGAAGATGAACATACATGGGTATGGAGGTGCTAAGCATCTGGGAGAAATTGAGGGAGAGGAAAACATATTTAAAATCTATGGCATGACATTAGTTTTTAATTAAAAAGTCAATATTTATAAAGTAAGACTAGTTTCAAAACTTTAAATGAGCACAGGTTTTTAAGCTAAGTGTGGTAATTAGTGCCTATAATCCCAGAATCTGAGAGGCTGAGGCAGGAGAATTATTAATTCAAGGTTAGCCTGGGCTGTTCGTCAAAACTCTCATCTCAAAAACAGACAAACATAAATAAAAATAGTCAGCATTGGTTTTTATAAACTTTTTGGTTTTTCAATTTGCAAACTTTCAATACAGTAAAATTGTTTCTTAGATTGTGTGTGTGCTTTACAAGATCTCAATCTACCTTTCCTTATCCTCAAAACATAAAAAGAAAGGCTTGTTTCTAGCTGGACAAGTTTCTCCTTGGGGCTCGTTACAAGCCTATCAGTCATACAATACCACAAGTCTAATGTGCTTATAATTCTTAAGAGCATATTTTCAGGTATTAATAATTAAGAATTATTATACTCAGTGAATTCTTTTCACCTGAAAATACTTTACAGGTATAATCTCCATCATAATAAACAGAGTAGTGCAATGTCTTAAGGGTGGTCTCCCAATATCACCTACAGAACAGCAGTAACAACAGTTGGATAGTTTGGTAAATATACTCAATCAGTCCTTAAAATATTTTTTGAATCAAAACTCTGTTGAGTATTTAACAGGAGTGACACGGCTTTGTGTAGTTGCAATCCTGGGCTGTGGGATTTACTGAGCCACAGACTGTATGAAGGCCTGAGAGAGCTTTGGGAGAGAGGAGCAACAAAGGCTAGTGTGCAATCTGGAGGCATAATTCTTCACAGCCTTCCTGTACAAGTGGGGACAGTTTGAGGTTGTGTAAAGATTAAATGAATAAACATACATTAATCCATTGAACTTTATTTATTTGCTGCTAATGAAGCTCACACAGCCGGTTTAGGCAATCCCAGTTCCACATACAGCAGCCCGTGCCCTGATTATCCAGACGGATGACACTACGGGACTGGTTCCAGTGAAGAAAGGTTGGCAAATGCCTATGAGATGTCTAAGCTGATTTAGTTCACACCAGGGTTTATTGAGCAAGATTCCAGGATGACAGGAAAAGCTGGGCCAGCCCTCTAAAGCTGTGTACCCAGGACTTAGAGAAATTGGATAGTGCATTGAAACTAAACATGATGTTTGAATACTTTCTGCTAACTGTGTACTTTGGGTTAAGCTTTGCTGCCTGAAGGGGGTATAATAATGGATCCCCTCCAGTGTTGTGAGAGCAAATGAGCTGGTACACGATTATTGAGATCAGTGTCAGCTAATATTATTTGGCCATTTGTTAGCCTTCTGGTAGAAATTAAAACCTCTTTTTAAAAGTAAATTTATTATGTTACAGTCTCATTTAGCTTGTGCTGGCCTCAAATTCCTTTTTTTTTTTTTTTTTTAATGTTTTTATTTTTTATGTATACAGTGTTTTGCCTGTGTATATGCCTTCAGGCCAGAAGGGGGCACCAGATCTCATTATGAATGGTTGTGAGTCACCATATAGTTGCTAGGAATTGAACCCAGGACCTCTGGAAGAGCAGCCAGTGCTCTTAACCACTGAGCCATCTCTCCAGCCCTAGCCTCAATCTCTTTATGCAGCTGAGGATGACCTTGAACTGCAGATCCTCCTGCCTCCATTAAGAACTTATTAAGGTATTAAAATTGTGGTCCAGTGAGGGGGGCCCTTCAGGTGTCCAGGCAGGAAGCAAAGTGTGGAAAGGTGAGGATGAAAACCCTGTTCAGCTGACTTTGTCAACCTGGATCAGACTTGGGGTGTCTGTTGCCAGGTGGTTTGTCATCAGCATATTTAAAACAGTCCAGTTTGGGGGAAAAGTTCCCAGGCAACCATCGTTCCAATTCCAGGTGCACAATAAAGCTTAAGGTGTGGCAACCTAGAAACTCCTTTACAAAGTACATGTGACCACAAAGGGGGGGGGTTCCATAGCTAAGGGCCTAGAATCTAGGATGATCTCTGACTGAGACAGCACAGAGGTCAGCTGGCTATCACATACACTGACATTCTCCTGAGGATGGGTTCTATTAATTGGGAGCTACGGAGGGAGTGCCTGGGATAAACTTTCTGGGAGATTTGGACGAGATCTCCAGTTACTGCAGATAGCAAAAAGGTCACTAGTCATTAACAATATTCACTCCCAGCTTTCTGGGCAGAAAAACAGGTATTTTATTGTCTCCATTGAGGATAAGCCCTTGTATATTTAGCATTCTTGGTTTTTCTAGTGATCTGTGGGTGTCTTAGTTTGGGTTTTTATTGCTGTGAAGAGACACCATGACCCTGGCAACTCTTATAAAGAAAACAGTTAATTAAGGGGGGTGGCTTCCAGTTTCAGAGGTTTGGTCCATTATCATTATGGTGGGGAGCATGGTGGCACACAGGCAGACATGGAGTCCTACATCTTACAGGCAACAAAACGTTGACTGACACACTGGACGGTATCCTGAGCATAGGAAACCTCAAAGCCTGCCTTCATAGTGACACACTTCCTCCAGTAAAGCCATAATCATTCCAGCAAAGCCACACCTCCTAATAGTGCCACTCCCTATGGCATTATGGGAGCCAAATTCATTGAAACTACCACACTGGGCAAAAAGACTTTTGTGCCCCTGTGGTGACATTTTGTTTGTGTTTTAGCAAATAAAGCTTGCATGAAGATCAGAGCCATTAGTTAGCCATAGGAGCCCAGCAGTGGTGGCACATACCTTTAATCCTAGCACTCAGGAGACAGAGGCAGGTGAATCTCTTGTTAGTTCAAGGCTCTCTTGGGCTACACAAACTTGATCCAGTCTAAAAGAGAAACAGAGCCAAGTGGTGGTGGGTCACACCTTTAATCCCAACACTAGGGAGGTGGAGACAGAAAGGGATATGGCTGGGCAGAGAGAGGAATATAAGGCTAGAGAACATCAGAGCTCATTGCATTCAGTCTGAGGATTTTAGGGACAGGATTGCCCCTTTGGTCTGAGGATTCGGTAGAGGTAAGAACTAGTGTTTGGCTACTCTGCTTCTCAGATCTTTCAGCATTTACCCCTATATCTGACTCCAGGTTTTTTATTATTGAAACCAATTAGAATTCATGCTACATGTCCCCAACAACCCACTGAGTTAGATGTGCCACATTCAGTAATTGATGTATTAAGTTAATTGCAAATGAGCAGTTAGTTGTTGGTTTTTGTGGCCTACAAGGACCTTTTGATCCAGAGCTCTTTAGGGGAAAAAATTCGAAGCCGTGCAGGAGACTTGATGTCCAGTACCTGTGCAATCCAGGTCTCATCTATGCAACAGAGGTATTGGGCAAGTAGGAGAAGAGTCCTTCCTGCTCTGATAGTCTTTAGATCTGCATGTAAAAACCATTATGCAGACAGTTTCTATTTTTCTTTCTCAACATATTATTTTTTCAGTGTGTGTATTTGCATGTGCATGCATCCGTGTGTCTTGTTATGCTTGTGGGAGTCAGAAGACAACCTGTGGGAGTTGGTTCTTTCCATCATGTGGGTCCTCAGATAAGAACTCAGGTTGTTATATTTGGCAGCAAGCACTGCTACCAGTTGAGCCATCTTACTGACCCATGTGAGGCATTGGCATATGGTCTAAAATGATGTCACAGTCACAAATCTTCATAGTTTACCCCCAGCAAGGCTAGGTCCAGTCTTAACTTGTCTGGATAGTGGAGGGACTTTGCTTGGTCCTGTCAGAGCTTTAACTAAAGTCACTGAGTTGGAACCCTTGACCCCCTGGCTTCACAGAGACACAAGGCAGAGCTTGTTGCCATTGAGACAGCAGGAATGCAGTGGACTGACAGACTTTCCACTCATAGAAAAGAGCTATTTTCGAGTTATGGATGGTTACTGAAACGTCATTGTTTTCTTGCCCGATTATCTACTGTTAAGTCCTGGTCTTTGTTAAAGGACTCTCATCACCCCCACTGAGTTCCTTCTCACTCCCTAGGGCACTTGGGGACACTGACACCTTATGGTCCGGAGCCAGGTAGGTGAGAAAGCCCAGAACAAGGTTGTGGACAGTGAGCTCTGCCAAGTCCCAGACCAACCAGCAAACCACAGGGCTCTATGACCATCAGGCTGGGTAGTTAGAGGAGGCCACACTATGGCTTCAGTACAGGTAACACAGCACCTGTGAGTAGCATAAAACCTGAGGAGAAAGAACCTCTGCCTGCTGTCTGCTCTTCTTCCATCAGTGTTCCATGTTTCTGGTTTCCTAAACGTCCTCTTACCAACACGGCAATGGCAATTTAAACCATGCTTTATCCTCAGACTAATCCAGTCCTTACCTCCTTTCCCTTGACAAACCATATACCTGCACTTGCCAAGATTTTATGATGTGTTAAGTGTCCTGTGTAGGATGACCAAGTATCCCTAGTGCTTAGGGGTTTCTCAGGATATAGGATGCTAGATGCTAAAACCCAGACACTTCTGGACATCTCAGGATGGATTGCTATCCTGCCTTTCAGTCCTTTTTCTCTCGGGCAGAAAGTTTCTCAATAACAGATGTTATTTCTTCATCAGCAGGAAATCCTTTAACTTACTCTGAACATCTTTCCCCTGGAATGCTTATACCAGCCTTCCTGTGCCAAAATCCAAGGCTGAGCAATGACTGTACCATCTTTTCTACTTTGTTTCACACCTATGTCAATCCCAGAAGGCAACAGTGCTTGTAACTGTCCCCAAAAGAAAAGGAAGCTTCTTGAACTCAGTGACTCTTTTTCTGAAATTTCCCCTTAGCATCACAATACACATCTGTAGTGTGAACCCCATGCTGCCGTGACAAAATACTATAGCCAGGGCAGCCTGCACAGTGTACCAGGATTTCTTTTGGGCCACCAACCGGGTCCCAAATCATGGAGAGTTGTTATTAGTTTTGAGTGCTCAGCTTTATCTTCGGTTTTTTTTTTTTTTTTTTTTTTTTGCTAGCTCTTATAACCTGTTTCTTTCCATCTATGTTTTATCTTGAGTCTTTTCACTTTTCTTTCCTTCTGCATATCTTCCTTTCTCTGCTTTTCATGTCTGCCTGGCTGGTGGCTACCTGGCTTCTGGCCCTGAGTATGTTCCTCTCTTCCTTCCTCATTCTCTCCTCTGCCTACTCATTTTCTCTTTCTGCCAGACTTGCCTCCCCCTCTCCTGTCTAGCTATTCCATTCAGCTTTTTATTACCCCAATCAGGTGCCTCACACAGGCGAGGTGAAACAGCAACATATCTTTACATAATTAAACAAAGGCAGCAGAAACAAATGTAACACATCTTTACATTGTTAAAATACTATTCCACCACAATCCAAGATCATAGTGCCAGTGGACTTCATGTCTGGTGAAGCTCAACTCTAAATGGTTTACAAATGTGCCTCTCATGCTGCCCTCATTTGTTGGAAGGCAGGTGTGTGTGTGTGTGTGTGTGTGTGTGTGTGTGTGTGTGTGTGTGTGTGTCTTTCTCAGCTCTCTTTTAAATAAACGCACTAATCCTATCATAAGGACTATACCCACCCATGACCTGATCACCTTCCAAAGGCTTCATTTTTGAACACAATTATCTTGGGCCTTAGGATTTTAGTGTGATTAAAACAAACAGGCAAACAAACAAAATCCCTAACAAGTCAAAAAATAAGCAAAGGAACCCCAAAAACTTGTTGTATGAATTCACTGCCCAAGGAACCATGTTTGGTATGACTTTCAAAGAGTAAACATTCAGACTGTAGCAGACCCTCTTAGTGGTTTGCAGGCTGATCCCTATCTGCTTATCCTCACATGGTAGAGATGGCAGGTTCTAGTCTATTTCTCTCCATTGGAGGGAACAAATTCCAAGATGCCCTACATTTATGCAATTATTTTAATCCAGTTATCTTCCAGAGGCCTCCCTTCCAAGTACATTACATCAGAGGGCTTTGTATTTATTATTTCTGTTTCATTGTGACAAACCACTTATGGAGGAAAGTTCATTTTGGCTCATGGTTTCTGAGGGTTTCAGTCCACCATGGCAGGAAAGGCATGCATGTTGGAGGAAGCATCAAGGAGTGTCTGTCCACATGGCAACAGAGAGGCTGCAGGCAGAGCTAGATAAGGTAGTAAGTTTCTAAGGGCTGTCCTGGAGACCTACTTCCACCGCTTAGGCCCCACCTTTTAAAGGCTCCACAGCTTTTAAAATTGTGCCACAAGCTGGGACTCTAGCATCCAATGAGTGTATACTGGCATTTCAGATTCAGCCATAACAGTCTCCCGCACATGACTGTGGAAGGAAGTGACAAGCCACCGTCCGAAACAGCTTCACTTTCAGGTGACCAGCATACTCCATCTTTTTGGTCTTGGTTTTGCCTGGGTAGAAAGGCCCAAACTACTGGGATTTTTTCTCCTTCAGAGTTACATAGCTGCAACACCCTCCTTGAAGCTTCCTGAGCAAATCCTTCATGTCCCTTCACTAGCCTTTGTGTGCATCAGGAATGGCTGTGACATTTTTGTGTATTTGTCATTTTTCTGATGGCATCCACTTGGGTGAACTGCATTTAAACACGAAAGGCAGAGCCCCATTCTTCCTTCCTTGAGACTTCTGTAAAGCTCAGTGCAAGCTGTTCACCTTGTTGGTGACGAAAAGTGTTTTTGACCAAAATGGTGGTTCCCTAGTCTTAGTCTTGGCCCAGTGGCCAAGGCAGAGAATTAGTTAGTTCTTGGTTTCTTTCACAGGAAAGCAAATACAAATGACATGTCACATATATTGCATATTTCTGATGAAACAATTTTATCTTTATTTGAAAACCGAAAGTGTATTAATTTCTGTTGTGTTAAGCCATCCTGTCTGTTGTATTTTGCCATGGTTAAGTATTCAAAGTTGCAGCCGAAGAGCGATTTGTCTATCACCTGTAGTAGAACCAGTTGGGTGAAGGACTTGGTTTGTGCCTGTCTGCAGTCTAAAAGGGGGACATTGTTGGGTGTCAACAAAATGCACGGAGGCTCTGGCAGGACATAAAAATCTGGGCCACAGTAAAATGCTGGCTTATGTTCCATCTGCATGTTTTAAATGGTTTTAATTTTGCAATGCAGCTATTCCCAGCCATGCCCTTTGCTGGTCTAGAAATTACAGCAACAGAGAAGAAAAATCAGTTCAGTGTCCACCAGCCTGACTCCTGGAATTCCCAGCTCTGCGCTGTTGACTCCAGCTGGGAGGGCACCATGGGCATAGACAGCTGTTTACTGGCTCTTCTTTCCCACTGCTCAGACATCTTTGCTGTGTCTTGTGTAGTCCTGTGGAAAGGGGGGCGGGGTCAATCTCTCACCCGAGATGTTATATAAAGATCTTTATCTAAGGAGGTCGCTGAGGCAGACCCCCAGCACTGAGAAAATGGCTGGATGAGACACCAGCAACTGGTTTCATTTTTTATGGCAGTTATTGGCTTGACTAGGTCTTATTTTGAGTTTCTTGAGTGAGTACATGGTCTTTCCAGCAACTGTCCCTGAGGTGGGTCAAGAGGAAAAGAGGCAGGTGCATCAAAATGGAATAGCATTACAAGGGAACCAACCCTATCCTGCAGCCCTTCTCAGGGGACTTTCTCTGGTCATTGCCTGTCAGGACTTGATTTTCTATTAGAGTCTTGACTGGTTTTGTTCCAATTACATGGAGCTTTGTTTGAGGTATACCTTACCCATGTCTCAGGGCTGGTAACTGTACTGGGCAGGGGAATGATGGGTAGCTGTTAGTTGTGGCATGAATGCATCTACCAGCCAGATGACTGCCACATCTCTGATACTTTCTCTTTATGACATTCATTGCTAGTCCTTCTGTGACCTCCAAATCACGAGGCACCATGAGTGCATCTGTATTGGAGTAGCCTTTGCCTCCTAAAAGACTGGGGGTGTGGTTTCTCTTGAGGGCCATTAGTAATACTTATAATTTCCAGTGGTTGGGAGTCTATGCTGCAGGATATGTTATGCACAGACTTAAAATGACTACCTAAAATTTGTTTACCTTTGATAATTTGCTCAATTATTTTCTCTCTGTATATAACTTTCATAAGTAACAAGGAAATGAACTCAGCTTCTAAGATGACTTAGAGGCTTAAATCAATTAAGATATGTAAATGCTCAATAATAATGTTTAGTATGCGGAAAACATTCAACCACTGTTTACTATGGCAAATGTTAGTCTTCTCATTCATTTTTTTTTTGTTCACTCATTCATTCACACACCTATTTAGTGAGTGCCTACTATATGCCAAGAACTAGTCAAAGTGCTGGGGATTAGCAGTGGGAAATCCATATACCTTCATAAGATTAAAAAAAAAAAAAAAAAGCTAAATCAGAGTTGACTGTAGCAATCAGGAGCACAGTAAGAAAAGACACTGAAGTGTAGATACTGAGGGAGTGAGATAGGGTACATGTGTGACCGAGTGAAGTGTTGCAAACAGTCACAAAGCAGCATTGTGTCTGGTACACTTGAGGGGTGAAAGGGGTGGGTGGCACACTGACTTGGAGTGAGGAGGGGAGTATTTGTGGGTTTTGGGCAGAGGAATTAGGTGTTCTCTGTTGTTTTAACATGTCACCCTGGCTGCTGAATTGAGAATATTCCCAAGGGTCAAAGGGAGGATGGGAGCAGAGTGAATGCCCAGGAGGCTGCAGCTGTGAATATGGTAAGAAATGCCGATGTCACAGCCTGTATAACAGAGGTGTTGGGAGCTAGTCAAGTCCTGTACTATATTCATCCAGTATGCTCTGATCACTGTTTTTCCTCCCCCAACTCCTCCCAGATCTTCCTCTCTGTAGGTATCTTGAAGGGAGAGTCAACAGGTTTTGCTGCTGGATTGAATGTGGGAGATGGGAAAATTGAGTAAAAGTGATCTGAAAACAGGTGGTCTTTTTTCCCTTTTCCCCCAGTGACAATGGGAGAAGCAGGTTTTGTGCAGGAAGCGACTTTTTGGAGTGCATGTTAGTTTGATTAATTAAATATTCAAGTTGGATACGAGAGCCTAGAGTTCATGGGGGAATATTCAAGATGAACATACAAAATCATTTCCCTTGAGGGATGCAAGTAGTTGCCTGCAACCATTGATGTAGAAAACTTTATACATACTATGCTTTTCTCATCTGTAGATAGTTATAACATTTAATTTATAAATTAATTCTAATGAACTAACAATAACAATTAATAACACACTTATAATGTACTAAAATAAAATCACCAAAATCCCTACTCTTGTATGGCAGGACCATTTTTATTAAAGTAAAATATGGATTCCTTGAACATAGCAACTGTTATGCTGTGATATTCCATCTGGTAACAGGGATTGTTAATGGGTGGGTAACACATACACGGTGGATGCACTGTCTAGAGGGATGATTTGTTTCCAGGGTAGGGTGGATCAGGACTGGGAGATGTTATCACTACTCAGATAGGTGTTTAGATTTGTTATTGATGTTTCTGAATTTTTCCTTTTATGATTTTTAGGCAAGGTTGACCAGGAAGGTTAAAACCAGGAAAGGGAAACTGCAGAGCGTGGATGCTACTTTGTACTTTGTAGACCTCAGATGTGGCAGCTGACCTCCCTTTGGTATTTGCCATAGCTGCCCTAGACAGGCTGCTGCAAGCTCAGACTCACCTCAAGGGCATCTATTTTTTCTTTCTGCTAGCAGGCCTCCTCTGAACCTCACTGCTACCAGGCTACATAAGAGAATTAATCACCCAGGGAACCTTCACCCCATTGGAGATGAAACAAATGGAGAATGCTTGAGGATGCTTAGATGGCTGCTCAATGTGCTTTTCAGGAGAGCCAGCAGGACTGAGCCCCAGTTTCCCAGCAGTAATGCTAATGGTGCCCATCACACTGTTCCCCCTTTCCTCTCTCCCATTCTCCCCATCCCCTTCCTCCAGGTTCAGCCTTCCCATTTTGTGTTCAGCACATTTTAAGCTGCACGACTGGATTCTGTCTCCCAGAGAGTGAGTGTGGATGGGTGGAGAGCTGTGTGGGACAGCCTAGCATACAGATGGCCATCCTCACCCAGGGTCAGAATCACAATGCGGGCCAGTGCAGTAAAGCCCACCCATGCCTGGGCCTCTTTCTAGGTGATTAAACAGAGACCCTGGGGGTAGATCATGGTACCACTCTCCTGGGCAAGTGTAGTACACTGTTTGGATAGAGAAGCATTGGTTTAGAGACAGGGGAGGCAAAGGCCAAGCAAAGGGGACTAAGGAGAAAGAGGAGCCTGGAAGCCCAAGGAAAGTGTTCTCAGGAAAAGAAAACCATATCAGATGCTGTCAGTGGGTCAAGTTAGACAAACCAGAGACTTAGCCGTGATTTTAAAAAAAGGTTACTTATTTTACATTAATTTTTTTGAGAATTCCATTTATGACTACTACATTTTTATCATTTCTACCCTATTCTCTCTCCTTATCTCTCCTACTTATCAAATGCATTTTCTACTCTTTACTTATTATTGTTGTATAAATACACACACACACACACACACACACACACACACACACACACACACACCCTGCCAAGTCCATTTAGTGTGCTTGTATATATATGTGTTTATAGCTCACCACTTGAGATTGGGTAATCTCTAAGGGGCTCATCTCCAGAGAAGACAGTTTCTCTCTCTTTTAGCAGCCATTAATTTTCTGTGCTCTTCATTTAGGGGTGAGGACTCATGAGACAGACCTCGTTCACAGTGTGATGTCAGCTTGTGTTCTCATTGTGCAGGTTTTGTTTAGGCAACCATGCTGTTAGTTCCTGGGTGCAGCTTCCTTGTCACATATAGAAGACACTATCTCTTAGCAGATGTTCCGGTCCTCTGTCTCTTGTAATCTGCCCCCTCTTCTGTGATGTCTCCTGAGCCCTAGATGTAGGGTTGTGTTGTGTATTTACCAAGTAGGGCTGGGCACCCCACCGTCAGTTGTTCTCTGTATTGTGGCCAGTTGCGGTTTCTTGTAATGGCCTCTGTATGCTGCAAAAAGAAGTTTCTTTGATGCACGGTGAAAGCTACTGTGATCTTTGTGGAGGGGGAGGTGAATTTAAACACACTGACATCACTGGTGACCTCAATAAAACCAGTTTGGATGGGGATGTGAGCAGGAAGTTGGAAATGGAAAGACTGAAGTTGGCATCGGTCAACATCAGCAATAGGAGATGGAGAAATGCAACACTAGCTGGAGGCAGAAGTCAGACTGGGGGGCGGCTTTCACAGCGAAGAAGAAAGCAGAGGACTCAGAGAGAAGAGCTGGCCAGTGCTGGCAAGAGCCAGTGCATGAGAAAGGCCTGGTCTGCAGGGGCTGGAGAGTGGGTTTACAGTACAAAAAGACGGTGCTAATACTCTTGCAAACCGCAGCACAGCTATAGAAGTTTGAGCATGAACAGTGGCGAGTAATGGCCCTGTCTCATTCAGAGGTCACTTGTATGCATAGCTACAATGGGTCTCCTTGTGTCCTCTCCCATCCGCTTTGTTTAGCACAGGCTTAAGAAGAGCAAGTTCCATCCTCCCCCCTCTCTCCCCCGCCCCTGATTTTCATATACGCTCACATCTCGCACTCTGCTTGAGATACAAGTACAACCACCTTTCAATATGCAGGGGAGACAAAAATACATGCACACATACAACTCCATTTTTTCAGAGTAGGACCTCTAAGGTAAGGCTGAGTGTGTTCAGAAATTTTGTTCAAAGCCACATGGGGGCACCATTCCTTTAAAACTGAGGTGTTGTGCAGCCGATTTAGATGACGACTACAGAAGTGGTGGCCTTCTCATTTGATACCTGGAACGTTCTTGCTGTTTTTAAAACAGAGAGTTCTCATGTTCTGATAATATATTAGTTTGTGCCCCTCAGAGTATTTTAAACATTCTGGGTTCTTCATTTTTAGTGTAATTTGACTCAGGAGAGATTGCTCATTTTTATTGCTATTTCCTATGCATTTGTGACAAAGCAATCTTTGTCTTCCTCTTCTGCCCAGCGCTGTCAGGACATGCTATAGACTAGTGATGAATCCCAGTTTGCTCTCATACCTCACACATGGTATGTGAAAATAGATATTTGAAAGAATTTGGAAGAAATCTCTTTGTTTTTCTCATTACCCATCAGTCTTTATTTCTCAGCTCTCAGCTCTGATACTTGCACAGTTCAACATTTTATGATATGAAAGAAAAGTATGACATAATTTGTGTGTACCAGTGTGTATGCATGTGCATTGATGTGTGCTCACATGTGTGTAGATACAAACACCCATGTAGAGTTGATGTTGGGTGTGTTTCTCAACTGCTTCCTCTCCTAGTCCTGCTCCTTGTTGTCCCCTTCCTCCTCTGGTGGCTAGCTCTACACTCTGATCTTCAGGCAAGCTTTATTTGTTAAAGCACAAACAAAATATCACCACAATAGCATACACCTCTAACCTCAACCTCGGAACCAAGAAGGCAGAGACAGACAGATCCTGGATTTCACAGGCCCACCCATACTAACCGAATGATGAATTGCGGGTTCAGCGAGAGACCCTGCCTCCTGAGTTTGACCTCTGACTTCACCATGTACACACACAGATGTTCCACAGGTGTTTGTAAGTACACACACATGCACGCATGCACACACACACGTGAGAAACAAAAGAAAACTACAGTCAGGTATGGTGGCACATACTTGTAATATAATTTCAGCACTCCTAAGACCAAGATAGGAGGATTGCCACAAGTTTGAGGCCACTGTGTTCTACAGAAGAAATAGTTTAGCTAGGTAGGGCTACACAGTAAGTAAGACTGTCTCAGAAAACTAAGAAAGAAACAAATTCAAACATAAAAGGAAAGTAATATTGCAATTTAAGTTAATATTTTAATGCATGTACATAATGTATAATGACCAGATTAGGGCAATTGATGTCTAGCACCTCAAATATTTATCATTTGGGTTAAGAACATCCAAATTCCTTTCCATGGCTGTTTTGAAATATACAAATAATCATCACTCATCAATATCACATTTCTTATCCAACTTACTAAAACTGAAGTTTTTAGAAAAATTACCACACTAGGCAGACATGCACGACACTGTGTTTTTTGTTACACTTTGCCAAACACTCTGTATCCTGCCCTTTGTGTTCAGGGGACATTGATTGTGTTCTTTGTTGTCCAGCAGCTCTTGGTCTCATGTGCTCTGCCTTTTCTCTGATGGCCTTGGGCTGTTGTGCACTTCCTCGCTGCCCTTCTTCACTCAGTAATGAATGATGAACATTTGGGCTAACTGGCCAGAGTTCAGTTAGTATGAGCAGGTTGTGTAGTATATGTTTCTTTGAAGATAATGTGGAAGAGGATGGAAGGGATAAGATGCAAGTCATAAACACAGGGGTTGAGTTCATGGAGGAATTCAAGGCCAGCCTGGATTGCACAGTGAGACTGTTTGGAGGAGAAAGAGGGAGAGGAGGAAATTATTTTAAGCATTATTTTTGAGGCAGGCAACAGATGGAGGTGGAAGATCAGATGTGTGCATTTATAAACAATCTATCCCCTCCCCATTCAGGGTTTACTCCACTGTTTTTGGTGAGGTAACCCTTGGCTTTCTTTTCCAGGGTGCACTCTTCCTGGTGTACTCTAAATTTTAACCCTGTCACCAGCCTTGTTCTATGATTACTGTCAACAGTAGTTGTGTTCTTGAACTTGTCTCCCTCTTTATCAACAACCTATTCTGTAGCCAGAAATCAAAACAAACTCCCATTAGCTCCTTACAGTTCCTTTCACAAACTACTGCAGAGCTTAGGGAAGAGACAGCCTTTGTCCACTCTCTGCATTTCCTTATGTTTAACTTACTTTTAGAGAAGAACAGTTGGCTTCGTGCCAGTTACCCCACACCAAGATGCTCTCTGAAACGTTGTCGTGACTAAGTACCAAATTCTGAGTTCATAGAATGGAAGCATCTAGTCTTTCTGAAAATGTGCCTTACCTGGGCTTGTGGGATACTCCTTTGCCTTGGTTGGGTTCCAGCCCTTCCCACTGCATCTTCTGTGTTTAATGACTTAGCTTTTGTTAGAGTTCTCTGAGGTTCTGACTTGATCACATTTGCACCCATATTTTTGTTGGGTAACTCCCAGACCATCATTTTCTGAGTATTTTACTTTTGGGATCTTTTTTTAGAAGGGTTAGAGATAAATTAGTCTGTCAAAGGTAACCATCCATGGAGTTGAAGATTCTGAGTCATTCCAAAGCATCCTTCAAAATGGGAGCATCCTTTTTTGAGGAGGCTTTTGTTAGATAGGTGGTGATGTACAAGAAGTTGTGACTCTATTATAGGGACCAGAGTGACTAAGACATGTCTGTGGGTGTTGCTGTTTCACTGGCCAGATTTCATCTCATTACCTTGCTTCCCTTTTCACATATTGTCTTAAGGAGTTTTTAAAGTTAAACAGATGTATTTTATTTCTCAACCATATTTCTGGATGAAGCTTAAAGTCTCATTAGTGAAATGACTTTTTAGCTGTTTTATTATTGCTACTTGCCTAGTGTCTTTACATAGGCTTCTGTTTCCTGTAGTTTTGTGCATACATTATAACTTAACTTTTTTGTTTAGTATTGTTTTTTTTCTTTCCATCATTGGAAGAAGAAAAAATTCACCAGAAGAGAAAGGGGCTGGAGAGATGGCTCAGCGGTCAAGAGTTCTTACTTCTCTTGCAGAAGACCTGGATTTAGTTCCCAGCATCCACATGGTGGCTCATAATGATCTGTATGTAATTCCAGCTCCAAGGGACCCAATGACTTCTTCTGACCCATGGAGGTTTCTCTATGTATATGGTACCCATTCATACTCTCAGACCCCGCCCCCCTCATATACACATAAACTAAATGAAAAAACTCAAAGAACGCCTATCACATTGGAGGGTTATGGTTACAAGGCCTCTTCATAGCCTCTTTTCCCACTGTCTTGCCATAGTGCACTCTCTGCTGCTGGGTACCAGTCAGTTCTTACTTGGCCATCAATATTGACAGAACTCCTCAGAAGGAATAGGATTACAATATGAGTCTCACAAACCCGAAAGGGACATAGAAATGCTGGTGTGTTTCTTAGTTAAACCATCATGACCCTAACTCCCATTATGGGGAGCCCTTTCCTGAAGGGCAGACCCTATAGCAAATATGACAGACCAGGAACTCCAAGCTGCAGAGACATTGTCGTACCATGTACCATGTACCATGTATCATGTACCATGTACCATGTACCATATACCATGTACCATAGACTGTAAGTCCTCCAATTGGAGACACAGCACAGTGATTTCCCCCTGAATCTGTTAGAGATTTATGTACCTCTTGGATCCTCTCTGGCCTCTTAACACTGTTACTGCTTTTTTTTTGCCTAATGATCCCTCTTGATCCTTGGCCCTGCCACAGACACTGCTGACTTGGCCAGAATTTCCACTTCTGGGTCCTATATTACAGCAGCCATGTGCCTGAATTGTTTAACATTTCTAGAATATTAAGTAAGAGAACAGAGAAGCCTCCAAGTTTATTGAGGAACATATCCATTCTTGTTTAGTTTTTGTGAATGCATGCATGTATGTATGTATGTATGTATGTATGTATGTATATACATGCATATATGTTTGGTGACCATATAACTAAAGCCACTTACCACTTAAGCTCCCTTTTAAGTTGTCATTCTATTTCTTTTGATTTAGAGAAAAGCCTTTTCATTTATTTGTCTGTTTCCACTACTCATCCTTCCAGATGCCCACTGATGCATTTATCCACCCATCTGTCAATCCACCTACCACTTACTCACAGGTGAATCCATTCATATACATACCCATCCACTCATCATTTACATATTAAATACATCCTAAACAACTATGCTGTGCCATCATTGTTGGATACAGGGAACTCAATGTCTTATGTTGTCTTTCTTTATCTTTCACATACACTTCCAACCTTTTGACTACTTCTGACAATCAGAAGTGGAATTCAGAGATGCTTACAAACAAAGTGCCCCCCACACCAAGGTAGAAGTACCAGGAAATGGTTCAAAACAACTTCTGTCATCCACTTTTATCATGGAAAAGGAGTCTGGTTAAAAATCACCATCTGGGTAAGTATCCTGAAAAGCTTGCACTCTGGTAAAAAGTATTGCCAACTGCAAGCACTTACACAATGATGGCCCTTGCTCAATTGAAAAACAAGGTCTCTATACCACCATCAATGCAACGTACATGTTCTGTCTGGCAGAAGACCAAGTATGCTGCTCAGTAGATATTCCCTCTTACACCCATCAGAGCTCATCACCCGCCACATCTTTCCCTTTGACTTTACACAACAGCTCAATGATTTTCTTAGAATCCTTCTAGCTCAAGAGATATAGTGGTCACATTCCTGCTTTGTTGTTTGTTTTTTCAAGACAGGGTTTCTTTGAATAATCCTGGACATCCTAGAACTAGCTCTGTAGACCAGGTTGGCCTCGAATTCAGAGAGATCTGCCTGCCTCTGCCTCCCAAGAGCTGGGATGAAAGTGATGCATACCACCACTCAGCTTGCATTCCTACTTTTAAGCCCACTCATTTTCATAGTTATTTTAAATGGAAAGTTTTCTCAAATATTGTGTGTGTGTGTGTGTGTGTGTGTGTAACTTTTTTTTTTAACCATGTCTAAAAAAATAGCTTTTCTTTGAGGAATGTGGAGGATTCATTGTCTCAGCCTAGTTGCTTCCAGGTCTCAGAGTTTCTTTGGATGTTTTGGTTTAAGTTTTTCCTCTCTTTTTCCCTACTCCCTTCTTTTATCTCTCATCGAGGCCACTGCTTCATGGTGAGGTCATCCTGTGTTTCTTCCCCACTTTTGCTTCTAGTCTCTAGCTGCCTGGAAACCCACATGGCTTTTAAAGGAATGCATGTAAAATGAGAAGCAATAGACTTTGTCCAAAGGTCTGGGGAGAGTTCTGAGGCATAAAATAGAACAGAATTATTGATTTTAAAGTTTTATTTTCTATTTTCTCTGTGCAGAGGGCATTCTTTGAAAGGCCGTTCTGTTTCTTAGTTCCCCACCACTTGGAGTTTGATTTATGTCTACACATCTTCTCTACAGCTGAGTTTGAATGGGTTATTATTCTTCAGGTGTGGTCTGTAGAACCACTTGGGTCAGAATCACTGCAGGTGATGCAAAAACACAGATGGTACTAGTGGTACTTCAAGTATGTGCAGTCAGAGCTTCCAGGTGCATGGCTCAAGAACATACGTTCCCATCAAGCTGCCTCAGTCATGGGTGTACCCTGCATTTTGAGAATGACTGAAGTGTGGTGAGATGCATTTTTAATCTGAGTTAAACTTGAATTAAATTTCCGCCAGGCACAATCGCTTGGGAAATAGATTTCTGGTTTCAGAATATTTGCCTGTCCATAATGAGAGGTCTTGGGGATGGGACCCAAATCTAAACACAGAATCGACCCATGATTTGTCTGTGGCCTTATATACATGATACATACAGCCTGTGGGTAAATCCATTCTGTGTTTGTAGTGTGCCTGGATTGTAGCATGAATAATAAGAACCCAGAGACAGATATTGGGGTTCAAGCTAAAGATCAGAGAAGCAAAGCAGCCAACCACTAGAGAGTTCTTACCTCTACCAAGGCTCAGACCAGAAGGGGTAATCCTGTCCTCAGCGTGACTGCAGACCAAATACTCTGCACTCCTGTCTCCACCCCACCTTATATTCCTCTCTAGTGCTGTGATTAAAGGTGTGTACCACCACTTCCTGGTCTCTATGGCTGACTAGTGTGGCTAGTTTTGCACTCTGACCTTCAGGCAAGCTTTATTTGTTAGATCATAAACAAAATATCATCACACTGGATTTTCAGAGCAATGCACCAGTTGAAGTGAGTCTTTTCACTCTAGAATTAGGATGTGTGTGATGTTACTTTTGTTGGTGTCTTAGTTAGGATTTCTATTGACATGACAAAATACCACAGCCAAGGACAACTTGGCAGAGGAAAGGGCTTGTTACAACTTATGGACCACCTGTCCAGGGCTGGTATGCCCCCACCCCCCATGATATAGACCCACCCACACCAGTCATTAATCAAGAAAATGCACTGACAGGCTTGCTTACAGGCCAATCTGGTGAGGGCATTTTCTCAATTAAGGTTCCCTCTTTCAAAATGACTTCACCCATGTCAAGTTGTCATAAACTAGCCAGCACAGTTGACATTCAGGAGTTTTTGGGTTTTGGGGATATTTTGCATCTGAGATTTTAGATTGAGGCTACTTGACCTGTAGTCAAGTAAATCCATAAGATGCTCAGGGAAAACTCAGTGGCTCAAAGTGCAGATTCTGGAAATGGGCTGCCCGCCTTAAAATCCAAGTTCTGACTCTGGAAATGGGCTGCCTGCCTTAAAATCCAAGTTCTGACAATATCCTACTAAATGGTGTAGGATATTGAGCATAAGCTCCTTGTTCTCCAGTTTCCCTGTGTGTAGAATGGAGATGATAATATACCTACCTCACAAGGTTGCTGTGCTGCTAAAGGACATAAACTTTAGAGCCACAGCACACAGTGAATGTTAGCTATGATAGCTAGTGTGCTTTTGTGTGCTATAGCATGCTATACCTACAGCGTAATTTTTGTGGCTTAGCCCAAAGCAAAGTTACTGCCTAATGTATAAGCAGATCTTTCCAGTCACCTTTGAGCCTGAACATGTGTGAATTAACACACACATGTGGCATCATGAATGACATGTCGTGACCTGGCTTGACACAGCACAGCTGTGGGTCTCCGTCATGTTGACAGTTGTGCCTACCTCTCGGCAAGCAAAATGTCTACGTTTGAAGGCATATCACTGCTATAAGTCTTAATATTTTATAGCAATCTTCATGTCAAACTGTGAGACATGCAGAAGGCTTCAAACCAGAGCAGTGGCTTTAAGTTGAAACAGGGAGAAGGGTTCTTCTACATACATCAAATTATGCAGTAATATGGATGAAATTCTTTACAGAGTTTTACTGGTTTCTATGGTAACTTGAATTCAAAATAGGGTCTTAGAAGCCTCTTCAGGGCAGGGAGGGAATGCAAGCTTCATTCCTCTTTAGTAATAGGATATATAGTTTTGGCAGAGTATTTTCTGGATGGGATATCTGTGAGCTGTAATACCATTACTGGCTGTATCAAGTTTGTAGGTTTTCCACCCTGCTTCTTCCTGTATCTCTCAGTGAGAGTTGCAATCTGCCCTGCAGTGCTCACTATGCTATGAATAGCTCATGTTTTGCCTTTTGCTCATAACAGATGCACCATGTATTTTTGACACTTTTGACTAATACTAGAGTAATTAGTAAGAAAAGAGAGCAACTGTATACAGTTCCCAGGTTAGCAAGTCAATCTATTTTTAGGAGCAGCTGAAGAAAATGCTTTTGAGTAAATAAATAGTTTTTTTGAACACACACACACACACACACACACACACACACACACACACCACCACTCCCAAATTGGATTTCATGAGCAAAAGGAAAAGCCTTCTACAGATACTGACAATTGCAAGTCATATTGAAGATGGGCAAGGCTTTCTTGCCATTGACAGACACCTCTGAGAGGATCAGTAATCACAAGGTTTATCCATCTCTCATCTTCCTGCCCATTGTAGGACTGATGCAGGTCCTCTCCTTTCCCCTTATCACCTCCATCTTGGGCCTGGATGGCAGAACAGCTCCAGTGTACAACATTGTCCATCATTTTGGTCCTGGAGAAGAGCATAGTGATGTATCTGCTAGCAGGCCTACAGGCACTTTTGCCTACAGCTCATACACCATGTCTGGACCATGGGGTCCCTCCTGCAGGGAGAAATCCTCTGTGGCAGAGACAGGAGAGCCTATATATGATGGAGGAGATATGTTTCAGAGATGGTAGAGATGAGAATTTAGAGGTGAAAGAAATGGTCTATTTAGGGTGAGGACCTTTCTAGATTCCCTGTATGAAGCCAGTGGAGTGTGGTTACTGTCACTAGTAATACCGTGGCTCCATGGTAAAGCCTGTCCCTTCACTCATACAAGGCATTGTTTGATCCCCAGCAACACAGACAAAGCCACTCACTCACATAGTTCAAATCTAGCTTTCTTTTTATCTTAGAATTAGAGAAACTATTCTTTGTGAAAGATCACAGCATATTTTTTACCTTACAACCCACATATTCCTCTTGTTTGTGTGTTCTTGATTAACATTAGTTTGGATAATTAAGTTAAGCATGCAAATTCCTCATTGTAGAACATAAGGACTACGTGAATAATTTCATAATTAGTTCTCTGAGCCATTAACCCCTCCCCCAGAAGATGAAAATGGCCAAGCAGGCTGTTTTCTTATGGTAGTTTTCTTTATTGATTTGAAAAAAAATGTGGCTCTTTATGTTGCACCAAAACTATTAGTGTGAAAGAAGTTCCAGAAGAGGCCTGCACTGGACCAATGGCATTTCTGAGGCATGCTATGCTGTTCATTGACATGTTTGAGCTGGACCTGAGCACAGCTTTGAAGTTTTTGCACTGTGCTCTGCTTGCCTATTTGTCTAAGCCCTTGAGATGCGACAAGGACATAGAAGTAGTCACACAGAACAGGTTATTACAGGAAGACAGCCAGACCCAAGGGAAACCTTCATTGTGAATCAGTCCCCAGAGGCTCAGAAAAGCCTCCTGGGGCAGATGGAGTCTTAGATGCACAAATACCAGTTACACTGCAGTGACAGACATAGAGCACATATGTGGGGGTCGTACCTCAAGGGTGTCACAGCCTATGGGGCTAGTGTGCTGTGGGACATTCTGGAAGACCTCTGGCTATTTGCCTATGCCTCTCTTATCACAGTGTCTTGCATTTCTATCACAACTCTTCAGTCATTCTTGAAAGTAATTGCTCCCAGTCTATGCCACCTGAGAATTGTCTTGCAATGCTAAGTGACAAAGCAGCACTATGAATTGTGGGATATAGGACAGGAGCATGACCTAATTCTACATGAACGTATGCTGGGACCCTTTGTTCTGTGTGACACTACTCTAGGAGAAAACTGAAGCTGCCTGCCTGCCCCTGGCATGCCTGCTGCCTTAGGTGAATCTACTGTCCTGTCTACACAACAGAGTCTGATTATCACATACCACATCCTAGTATCTCACAGGGAGGTGCTGGTGTTTCCCCAATCACTTAGGAAAGGCCTGACTCATTTAAGCAGAAAGCTGATCTCCAAAAGAGATGTGGAGACCAAGTGAAAGAGTCCATTGATTGTGGGAACAGAGAAGCCTGAAACAATTGGGACAAATTGGGAAGTCTGTAGATGGTGACATTCCCATCCCACAATGTATCAGGGAGAGGGTGATGGGGGATTCCTTCTGTATATATGTTTCTCTTATTGGTTGATGAATAAAACACTGGCCAATAGCCAGTACAGACATGAAGATAGGTGGGACTAGGAGATGAGGAGAATTCTAGTGAAGGTAGGCAGAGAGGGACCAGGCAGAGTTGCCATGTAGACCATAAAGGAGTAACAGGGCAGGGCATTCTTCAGTAAGCCAATACCATGTGGAAATACATAGATTAATAGTAATGTTTTAATAATTAAGACACAGATAGCCAATAAGAAGCCCTAGCAATCGGCCAACAGTTTTATAACTAACTTCTGTGTGCTTTTGGGAGGCTGAGAAGGGTTGCAGGACCTGGAAGGACAATAAAAATGGCAGCAACAGAGAGGGGGTCCCCTTGTAGTGATCAGGGTCCTGTGAGTGAAGCAGAGTGAGTCTCACAGCCCTGACTTGGGAAGGGTGTCTTGCACAGGTTCCTAGAAAACTTCTTTGTGCTGGGGAGAACATGGGGAGACCTCTCATGTTGCTGAGGTCTTAGTGCTTGAGTTTTGTCTCCTTCTGGTCTTTTCTTGGGAGTTTCTCTGTTATGTAACATCTAGCAGTTCCATTCTGGAAACTTACAGGAGACAGGGACTTAGTTAAGCTTCCCTGCAATGCATTCTTTGCCATGTGGTGGTCTCTCTCATTATCAATTCTGTATTGCCACATTCTCCAGCAGGTAGGGCTGGGGAAGGGCTGGGGAAGGGCTGGGGAAGGGTTGGTCTAGCAGGTCTCCTCCTGGGGCTGAGTGGGATTGTTAGTGTCCTCAACTCAGACCTTCCCCCTCCTAGTTACTGGGGAGAAACACATGCTGAGCCGGGAGACTGTCAAAGCAGGATCTCTCTTTATTCTATCAAGGGGTTTATATAGGGTTGGGGTAGGGGGTGGAAATCTTAGGATGGGGTAAGGTGATGTGAGGAGTGAGAGCCAATAATATTCCACCAAGCTAGCAGTTAGCTAGGCAGGGGGCAGTCTTACATCAGACCTTGCGGAGTCACTCTCACGCGGAGGTTACAGGCCAAAGACAGGTAGCCAAACTTTAACCAGGCTCAGGAGGTTCCACTGGGCCTTATGTCCCAGCCTTTTTAGGCCTATCACTGTATACCTACTTTTAGAAAGGATATTTTATTTTCTTTTAAATTACATATATATGTGCATGTCTGTTTGTGAGCTTGTACATGAAGAGGCCAGGAGAGGGTGTTGGGTCTGGAGTTACAGGCAGCTGGGAGCTGAGCTGTAGTGCTGGAATGGAACTCTCTCCAGTCCTATCCTTTAATATTTAAAAAACTGTGTGTGTGTGTGTGTGTGTGTGTGTGTGTGTGTGTGTGTGTGTGTCCATGCCACCACAGTGTGCATGTGACTCCTGCCCATGAGGTACAAATCTCTGGATCCTTAGCTCCACCTTTCACAATCTTGGGTTGTTGTCATTCTTGCTTGGGTAGTGATTCTTGTGGAAGTAGATACTCTTGGATACAGAATCCACCCCTTCCAGTTGCAGGCTGGGTGGCCATGTGCCATTTATTCTCTGAGTCTCAGATTTATCTACCTTTGGAATTAGAGTCATACACCCCACACCCATTCATTGGTGACGGGAGCACTAAAGGTATGATGGGTCATACCAAAATCAGTATGTGTCATAGCATCTGCTCTCAGCATATTTATTTGTTATGCTTTTATTAATTCAGGATAATATTACTTCACTGTTTTGGAATCTGTATCATTTCTGTGCCCCTGAATTTGAATTAAACTTAAGTCTTAAAAATCTTTCCCATACTCTGGATTGCTAAACCTACCAAGTATATTCTGTTAAATGTGTGCAACAAGTATCTCAGCGTGGAATGCAAGGACACATGTAATACAAGTGGTACAGTGTCTAAAATATGTTAAAAAGAAGAAATGTTAGCCACAATTTTTATTATTGCTATTTGTTTAACAAGCTTAATGAAATGGTTTCAGATAAAATGTGATCCAGTCAATGAAGATTATTTGCAGAGCTGACAGAGAGAGGACAGAGGGGAGAGAGAGAGAGAGAGAGAGAGAGAGAGAGAGAGAGAGAGAGAGAGAGAGAGAGAGAGGATTCTACTTAAAGCTAATGTTATAGGAAGGGTTAATGACTAAACATAACAGCTGCTCAGGAAAACTTTATTCCTTCTGACACTGCTCATTGGTCATGTCTGCTTTCCAATATTTTAGATGTATTTTTATTATTTTAAGATATATATATATATATATATATATGTGTGTGTGTGTGTGTGTGTGTGTGTGTGTGTGTGTGTGTGTGTGTGTGTGTCTTTAGGGGACATGTGCACCTGTGGGAGTGCAGGTGCCTTCGGAGGCCAGAGGCATTGAGTCATCCTGGACCTAACCCTAACCCTAACCCTAACCCTAACCCTAACCCTAACCCTAACCCTAACCCTAACCCTAACCCTAACCCTAACCCTAATTAGACATCAGATGTCTGCAGAGGGAGGCTGAACTGAGACTGTTTCCAGCACTGACTGTGTTTTCCTGTTTTGTCTTGAACACTCAAGGCTGTAGTGGTAGCAGTATATTCTACACCAGATCATTGATAGCGCAAATTGTTGCTGTGTGTACAGCTACAGCTGAGGTCTTCTTGATGTCCTGCCTAGTCTCTGCTTCCTACCCCCAATAAACTTACACATTTAGAGTAGTTTTAGATTTACAGAACAATCATGAAGTCATCACTGACGGTTCCAGTGTGCTATACTCCATTTCCCACTATCACTTACTGTAGTGTGGCACATTTTTTACAACTAGTGAATGGGTGGTATTGATGCATTACCATGCTTCATTTCCTTAGCTTTAGCTTAGTACCCACAACCCCTTTGTTTTGTCCCAAGGTCACATCCAGGATGCCACATGATATGTAGCTGTCACATTTGCTAGGCTACTTTTGGCCGTGACAGTTTTCTCTGTCCTATTTTTCCACCTGCTTTGAGCTAGTTTTTAAAAGAGATGTCCTTTCGTGGCTCAGGGAAGTTTGGGATGGTGATATTCATAAGGATGTTAAGCTCCCTCATTAATCCCTCTACCAACAAATACAGAGTACTAATGGATGAAGTAGCTGAACCTGATGAAAGAGTCACAGCACACTGGCTTCCCTGTCTCATGCCGGGAAACTTCACCCTTTAGTTTCTGAAGATCCTCTGGGGATCTTGTTAAAATGCAGTCTTGTTTGCTGCTTTCACTGCAGGGCAGAGACTGTGGTTTTAACAAGCTCCCAGGTGCAGCCACTCTGCCAGGATCCAGACCCTACACTTAAGCAACGATCCACAAGTGAGAGCCCGGGGAAGCATGGAGGAGGAAGTGGTTGGTGGGCTGCATGCCTGCCATCAAGATGTTTGTGACTGAGAAAAACAGGAAAGAACAAACCTCAGAGGAAAAATAAAGTTAAAGTGAGGGATAGGAACAGTGTATGTAAGTACTTCCTATCTGTCAGCCTGACTCTTATTAAGAAAACAAAAAGAGTTGGCAATATTATGGAGAAATTGGGGCTTTTATACATGACTGGTAGAAAGGTAAATGGTAGGGCCTGGAGAGATGGCTCGCGGTTAAGAGCACTTGCTGCTCTTGCAGAGGACCCGAGTTAGATTCCCAAAACCCACATGGTACATATGTGGTATATTCACATACATGCAGGCAAAGCACTTATAATCAAAATTAAACAACTCTTTAAAGAAGGAAGGATGAAAAGGCAAGGCCATTTTAGAGAATGGCATGGGAATGTCTCAAAAACTTCAACACAGTTTTCCTCTTAAAATATTGAATACAAATTCCTTGGCGGGGGGGAAGACCAGGTTTGTACTTGGAGACTCAGCCATGCACGAGGTTGAAGCTGGACGATTGTTTCAACCTAGGACTTGGAGACTAGTTTGTGTGACTTGGAGAGGCAGCTGCAAAGCAGCAACAACAAAATGAACATAGAATTCCTATCCAAGCCCACAAACTTACTTCTAGATGGATAATCGAAAGACTCAAAAGTGGGAGGTAGAACAGACACATGTGTACTGATGGTTGGTCATAGCAGCAGTCATGTGAGCCAGAGGGGAGGGAAGTACTTAGAGTACCCACTCCCAGATGAATAGGCAAAGAAAACACCATGCACGCACATAAGTTATTGCGCAACCTTAAGGTTTCTGACACATACTACAATATGAACGACCCCAAGAGAAATAATCTAGTCACAAAACAATCGGTTTTGCAGGATTTGGCATAGATGAGTGTCTTAGTTAGGGTTTCTATTGCTGTGCTGCAACACTGACCAAAAAGCAAGTTGGGAAGGGAAGGGTTTATTAGGCTTAGACTTAGGCATTGCTGTTTAGCACTGAAGGAAGTCAGGACAGGAACTCAAACAGGGTAGGATCCTGGGGGCAGGAGCTGATGCAGACGCCGTGGAGAGGTGCTTCTTACTGGCTTGCTTCTCATGGCTTGATCATCTCACCTTCTTATAGAATACAGGACCAACAGCCCAGGGATGGCACCACCCACCATGGGCTGGGCCCTCCCTCACTGACCATTAAATGAGAAAATGCCTTACAGTTGGATCTCAAGGAGGCATTTCCTCAACTGAGTCTCCTTCCTCTGATGACTCTAGTTTGTGTCAAGTTGATACACAAAACCAGCCAGTACAAGGAGGTATCAAGTTCAGAGGCAGAAAGTAAAACAGAGGTTGCCATTGTCTTGGGAGGAGGGGATGGGGAATTACTGTTAAATGTGTTCAGAGTTTCAATGTGGAAGATGAGAAAATTTCTGGAGATGGACAGCAATGGAAATTGCACAAAAATGTACAAGTCTTTAATTCCCTTGAAATGTACATTGTTCAAGCAGCACTGTTTCTAGTGTGTGTATTCTACCACAGTTTAAAATGGGCTTAGAAAAGACACGTGTATAAAATGTATAATGGGTGGTAGAGTTGTTGGGACAGAAGATAAAATAATGTGGTAGAGCATTCATGAAACATGGGCAGTGTGACAGGCACGAAGTGCTTATAGCTTATTTCCAGCAGCACTGTCAACTAGGCACCTATCAGCCTTGCTGTACAGATGACAAGATGAGGAAGGGTCACAGAATGGGCTTGGAGAGTTGTTTCGGTCAGTGAAGTACGAACATCAGGACCTGAGTTAGAAAGCCAGGCATGTTGGTGTGTCATTGTAACCCCAGTGCTAGGGAAGCAGAGACAGACAGGACCCTGGGGCTCCTTGGTTGACAGCCAAGTCTAACTAGAGAGCTCCAGGCTAAATAAGAGACTTTTTCAAAGTTCAAGATGGTAGCTCCTGAGAAATGGCCTCAGGATTGATCTCTGGCCTTTACATGCACATTTTAGTGTTACAACAGCAATATCTGCCTCGTGTCCTCAGTGGTCAGCAGTCAGCATACACTGAAGAAGTACTTTAAAGAAGGGTGACAGGGGCAGTTGTGACTGTGATAAACCGAGGAAAGCCCCATTCAACCAAGATCTCAGTGGCTTAGGGCAATGATAGGTTTGGGCAATAGTGAACTTTGGAAGGTCTTTGAAGTTGCTTTATCCCCGGTGGCAGACTGTGTCATGGGCATGCAAGACCATAAGACACGTGACACGTGTCTTCCTGGCTGTGCCAGTAGGGTGGGAATGAATGTGGTTTCACCAAGTGCCTTAAATATTATGTTTGTAATGCAGCAAAGATGGGCAGAGTGAACTCTGATGACAGGCACCATTTTGAGCACTTTGCATATGTCCTCTAACAGCCCATTCATAGTTGTTACCTCTCTCTGCCTTTGTGGAAATGGAGGCCCAGAAAGGGTCAGGATGGTCCCAGCAGAAATCCAGGGTGAAGTGGCTGGTGTACTTGTACTGCTAATTAACTCCGTCTTCCGGATGTTTGTTTGTTTGTTTGTTTATTTATTTCTCCACAGCCCTGTACCTGAGTAATTTAAACAGGAACCACTAGATGTCACTACCCAGTGCTTCTTAAAAGTGACAGAAGCAAGGGCCTTCCTAGGGCAACTATCTCTACCTATTGCTTCCTGTTGGAAAGTGTCACCCCAACCAGCTACTACAGTGGCTTGTCTTTTTTCCCACCTTGTGTCTTAGCTGACTGTCTACTATTAGGACCCCACTCTACTTGTGGGTTTACCTTCCTCCTACACCAACTATGTGTGCAGGAGGGGAGAGACAGAGTTGGCCATGGTGTGGAGGTGGTGTTTGGGGAGTGGTATAGGGAGAATAAGGAAGGGAAGGAAGGAGGAAGAGGGAGTAAGAAAGAAGGGGTGTTCTTCCTTTTAATTGATCTTATGAATTGTACTAGTGCTATAATTAGGGCTTTACTGCCAGTGCTTGTAGCAACAAATATATGCTTAGCTGGAGCAGCAATGGGCCTTGCAAATTGTATCAGAGACCAAGGTGTACCTGGGCAGGGAGGAGAGAGGATCTTGTGCTTCTTGGTAGCAGAGGGTGACAAAGGATTTCGTGCTAATGGCTTTTACAGAGCAAAGGAGAGGAGAGGGGTAGGGGAAGCTTCGTGAGGCCCTCAGTAGGGGAAAAATCACCTATTCAGAACATTCAGAACTCGCTTGTTCAGAATATGCGTGCTCTGCTTCCAGTGCTGCAGAAGAGAGTCACTTTGAGCAAATCAGTCATGTAAGGCTGTCCTCTTCCCCAGCTCTATAACCTTCTCTCTCTTCTGTGCACTGGCTGGGAGTTCTGTAGATCTAAATGCCATCAGTTCAGTGACAAAGTACTTTTTTATCCCAGTGCATCCAAGGCAGGAAATGAAGAGAAAGTTCCTTCCAACATGATGGCATGTAACTCAGACAAATGTCGAGCAGGGAGGTGGGGAACCACTCGGGAAAAAAATGTAGAGCTTTTACTGGAATTCACCTCTTTGGTTTTGGACAGGAGGGCAAAGTATAATAGGTGTATTGGGAGCTGGTTGAAAAATAGGGTGGTGAGAACAGCCACAGAAAGCTTTGTGAGAATCTGGAAAATAAAGAGCAGATGAGTGTCTTTATACTATAGGAGGACCAAATTTGTGTTTCCTACTAGACTTGGAGATTGAAATTGATTTACAACAAGCTCAAAAGCATGCTTCGCCTCATGTTTATTGACAGAATGAACTTTTAAGAATATTTGTTTTATTGTTTAATTATGCATGTGTCTCTGTGTGCATAAATGTAAATACATATGGGGGCAGTTGGAGTCCCTGGAGCTGGAGTTACAGATAGCTTCAAGGTGCCCAAGAAAGATGCTGGGTCCTCCGAACAAGCCTTAACTGCCGAGCCATGGCTCTTGCTCCCAAAAATGGACCTTTTAAAAAATACATTCTATCTGTTTATTGAGTATGTAGGTGTCTGGGGCACATGCATGACATGGCATGCATGTGGAGGTCTGAGAATAGTTTGCAGGAGTTCTCTTTTCTCCTCCCACTACGTGGGCTTTAACAGCAAGTGCCTTTAAATCCCTGAACCATCTCACTGGCCTGACAGAACAGACTTTGAAGTTTTGGAACAACATAGTTGTTGCCCTGAGAAGCTTTCCTTTATATTATTAATTCAAGGGAAGACTTTACATTAATCCCACAAATTGCAAATGCTAAACTATTGCAATAGGAATACTGCTAACATTAATCTTAAGCCCTCTTCACTGGTTGTAATCAAAATTGCTTCCATCTGAGCCCCAAGTCATTGCCAACACCACCCAGAAGGGAATAAAAATCCACCTTCATCCTGTGGGTGGTAGCACACTCCTATAAATCTCAACATTCAGGAGTTAAGGCAGGAGGATTGCTGTGAGTTTGAAGTCAGCCTGTGCTAACCAGTGAGTTCCAGGTAGGCTGGGCTGCAGAATTAGTGCATGTCTCCATCTCTCTCTCTCATGCCATGATGATACTAATATGAAAACAATAGCAACAACAGTAATGTCCACACTATAATCTGAACCATGTCTTATCTTATGGGACTCCACTTTATTTCTGTGTATTGTAAAGGTTGTAGAAAGATGAGCTCACCAAAGTCTAGCACATAGAGGTTAAGTAACTTGGCCAAGATAATAATTATCTAGTAGGATATGTTGCATATTTGACCTCAGATGAATTCTAATTAAGGTGAATAGATCCCATAAATATTTTGTTTTGGGGGAAGTACTTTAAGCATTTTTCAGTGCAGCTGTTAGAGCACTGTATTACCTCAGTGTTGATGTACATGTCTGCAAAAAATACAGCAGGTACATCTCCAATTTGTGTCACTTAAAATTTATCTTCCTTAAAAATGTATGTTCCTAATTCATTGAAGAAGTGCCAACATATATGTGTAAAGCAAGCAGAAAAGGAAGGAAGGAATAACTAACATCTTGCCACTTAAAATACATTGTTGTCATGCCAGCCAGCTGCTGTCAGGATTGTATTAGCTGCATTTAGAAAGGTGTGTGGTTCCTGGAGACAGTGAGATGCAGCTTTGTCCTGCCTTCTTCCAGGCACTTCCAAAGCTACTTAAGGGTGGAGCACAGCTTCTTTTGCAGCCTTGTACTGTATGTGAAAGCATTGGGTATCATGAGCCACTTTTTAGGTCATTGCCCTGCAGGATAACAGAAGCTATTTCCTTCCCTCCCTCCCTCATTGCCCTTTCTGTGTTTTGGAATAGTGTCCGCTATTCAGTAAGCACAAGAAGCCTTAGCCATTGCCATTCTCTGATCTCAGTATGCTGCCTAGGATGGCCTTGATCTCTGGGGCTCAATGTATCCTCCTGCCTCTGCCTCCTGAGGCTGAACGCTTGCTTCAATACACTTGGATAGAAGCAAAATTTTCTAGAACAATTATGCCTCATGTTTCTCTGGTATCTTGTCATCATTCCCCGGATGTGAGCCCACACACTGCTGCTCACTTTACTCAACAGTGCCTCAGCTTCCATTCCTGAATTCCTTACCTGCATCCCAGTGTGATGGCAGCTCCATCCTGGATGAACTCGGCCTTAACTAATGGGGCTTTTGCTCATGCCTTGGCACCCCAACTTCAGTGTAAACTCTGGAAGGTAGGATTTGGGGGTCTAGGTCTTTTGCACCTTACTGTTATTGTAACTGGTCTGCCAGAAATATACTCGTGACATCAGACTGTTGAAACAAAGGATCCCAAAGAAATGGGAATGTCTCTGGGAAATTCCTAGGAAAAGGGAAAGATGCTAGCCCAGAGGGGGAACTTGTCTCCTGGGAAGAGCTTTGACACAGTTCTAGCAACTTTTCAGACCATTTTACAGGATGAGGCTGAAGACCAGACAACAATGGTCCAATGGCTGGTAGAACCACACCTTGACCAGGACTGTTTAGATGTGCATGTCCCCTATTTAAACTGTGATGCCACATAAGGTGAGGAAACAAAGAAGGATTTGGCAGGGGGAGGTCATTGAACCTCTTTGTCCTTTTTCCCAGTGTCCTTTTTCCCAGGCTACACTGAGTATATTTCCCTTTTCTGATTTCTACTGTTAGTTTGTCTCTTTTTATTGTGCATTGAGGACCTGACTTGGGGCACAGGCTGTGAACTCCAAGTTCATTAACACTATCTCCTCCACTTTCCCTCAGCAAGAATCCCTGGGCCAGGTCCAATTTGTTCAGAGGCTGGCTGTTCTGAAGATTCAGGCTGTGTTCTAAGTGCATCCTCCCGGGCCGGGTCCAGATTGCTGTTAATTACTCTAACCTTTGGCATGTCAGGCAACAATGTGTAAAATGCAGGTCCTAATGGCACTTACAAGGTAGATTTGTGGAGATGATTCAGTAAGGTGCAATGAAAAGCTTAGAATAATACTTGGGACTGTGTAAGCATGAAGACACCTTAGTCTGTTCTTCAGTAACATATGACGATAAGAGGCTGCAAGCTTACTAAGAGGCCACTGGGTCAGTCATTGTGGGATGGCTGTGTCTGTGCTGGCACAGGGCATGGCTGTTGTGTTTCTGTTTACTCCCACGCCACTTCACTGTCTCTGTACCACTGCTGAGGGGCCAGACTTGCTGGGGGACAAAAGTGGTGCAGAGTGCCACTGCTGAGAGTAGGATGGCTGGGTGGAAGTGGAGAGGTGGACGGGGACATCTGAAGGTACCAGGTTCCTAGATGAGGCGACTAAGATCATCAGTGACACCGAGTCTGATGCACATTGTACTGGTTAATTGTTGGGTGCCATCTAAGCTTGTTGAGAACAGACTCTGGGACGGAAGAGGGTTTCTTCTTTCAGACCCTAGTGTGCTTATTTTGTGTTCTTCAAGGTCCCTTGTTCTGGGGATGGGCTGGTCCCCAAACTGTAATAACAAAAACAACAACTGAGAGTATTGAAAACACCATGTCCTTGACAGCAGCTAAAAGTAAATCATTTCCAACCAAGGTTACTATTGTTTATCCTGCAATGTAAGAATGCCTGTGGTGGGAATGGGAAAGGGAAACTTCAGCCGTGGGAGGCTCCTCTGTGAAGAGAAAGCTTAATCAGGAATTCCGGCTGACTGCTTCAACTTCTCCAGTTGATTTCTGTAGGATGCTTGCAAGTCCTTGGGTTGATGATGTCACCTCTTGATTGTGCTCTTAATTGGGCTACTCCAGGTGTCTTGGCATTATGATTGAGTGTCCAGTTTGATAATGTTTTACCATCTATCTAATGCTTCTCCCTGCTGCTCACTATCTCTCATTTGCTTTTAATTGCTATATCCTTAATAAACTCACTCATTCATAACTGGAAACAGTGCTATCGTTGATCATCTCAAAATTATATAGAACAACTGAGAAGGAGATCCTTTGGTAGAAAAGGATTGAAGAGACTAATACTGAACTTATCTAGACATGCTGAGTGTGTGTGTGTGTGTGTGTGTGTGTGTGTGTACACCGAAAACAAGTGACAACAATAGGTTACATTTGTGGAGTAACACATTCTGGTCTCTGTTCCCAGCCTACCAGAGACTCTAATTCACCTATCTCTACTACAACATAATGAAGAGGGCCCTAGATGCAGACTAGTCAAATCATGTGTGTAAGGCTACTAAATGAGATCAGACATATACATTTCCCACTAATCTCCCTGGTCAGAAGTTGGGCAGGTCTGAACATGCAGGTATAGTAAGGAATGATGTTGCCAAAAAAGACCCAAAGCTTGTGGTGTATGCCTATGATTCCAGTGCTTGGGAGGTAGAGGCACAAGAAATAGGAATTCAAGACTACCTTCAGCTACATAGGACATTTGAGATCAGCCTAGGCTACATGAGATCCTATCTCAAAAACAAACAAATCTACAGGTTACCTAGAGTACACATCTCTGGATTCAGTTCCCATGGGAGACTCTAAAGAGTGATATGGGTGTTGGCTGAAAAAAGCTCCTTTTCTGGCATAAGTGAACATTATAACTGAAGGTGCAAGGTTGCCATAAGATGTGACTTGTGGGGAGCAGTCAAGTGAAGAGGGTAACACCATTATTAAATTCTTCAAGTGAAGTCCACAGTACTGATGATATGTTAGTTTCATCTGGTCCTCATGTCTCCTTTTAATCAACAAGGATTCATTATAATGCTTGCAAACTCCTTAAATTAGCACTCTTGATGGTAAGTGGGTGGGAAGTGTTACTGTGGAGGGTACCTAGGAAGAAATGGATGTGGGACTATAATCCTAGCTAGACATCCCCTAACAAAGTATATGCTAAGTAGCATAGTATAACACAATATTAGTTGTATTTTGGAGTTGGGTTAGTAATTTTCAATTAACTTTTAGGGTGGCATACCCTATCCTGAAACAAAGCGAAGTGGCTGCTAATGATTTATTTTCTACTCTACGAGCCACATTAATTACACCAAGAGCAGGTTGGACACTGTGGCTCTCAGCTCTTGCTGTGCATCAGAACCACTGAGGAGCTTGGAGAAATTGCACACTTTCCCCAACTCCTGTCGGTTTCAGTTCAGTGAAATTAGGATAGATGTGCAGATGGAAGAGTGGACTATTTGTTATGTTGACTAAATGCATTGTTAATATAGATGTGTTGTCAAATTGAGAGACTGATGTAAATATTTCTCTCTCATTCCACAAGCTCGAAATAGAAAGTGTGGCATCCATAACAGAACTGGCAATAATAAAGGTACATTTAAATGACAGGAAATTTTAGCACAGTTCTAGAGGATGTCAGAAGATGGACTTAGATTAGGAGACTAGAAACCCCAAAAGGAGCTGGTTGAGAACGGCCTGAGGCCAACACCATGCTTGGAGACTTGGTGGAGATACACTGCACTGTCTAGAGGCCGTCAGGCCTCCAAGTGATTATCATGATAATTAATTAAAGGACACTCAGTTCCCACCTAGTTTCATTTGCTAAGCTGCTCATGACAACATTTGTCCCCAGGCTAAAACTACAAGAATAAAAGTGCAGGGGGTGGGGGCGCTTCAGGACTTCTGCAAGAAGCTGCTAGAGCACAAGGAGATTGACAGTAGTCTTAAGGAGCTAAGGGAACAATTAAAAGAACTCACCAAACAGTATGAAAAGTCTGAAAATGATCTGAAGGCACTACAAAGTGTTGGGCAGATTGTGGGTGAAGTGCTTAAACAATTAACAGAAGAGAAATTTATTGTTAAATGGCCCAAGATATGTCCTAGGTTGTCGTCCGTCGTCAGCTTGAGAAAAGTAGCTGAAGCCAGGAACAAGAGTTGCTTTGGATATGATTACACTAACCATAATGAGGTATTTGCCAAGAGAGGTGGATCTTCTGGTTTACAACATGTCTCATGAGGACCCTGGAAATGTTTCTTATTCTGAGATTGGAGGGCTGTCAGAGCAGATTTGGGAGTTATAACAGGTAATAGAATTACCTCTTACAAACCCAGAATTATTCCAACGTGTAGGAATAATATCTCCAAAAGGCTGTTTAATATATGGACCACCAGGCACTGGGAAAACACTTGGCACGAGCTGTTGCTAGTCAGCTGGGCTGCAACTTCCTAAAGGTTGTACCTAGTTCTACTGTAGACAAGTACATTGGTGAAAGTACTTGATTAGAGAAATGTTTAAATATGCCAGGGACCACCAGCCACACATCATTTTTATGGATGAAATAGAAGCTATTGGTAGCCGTCGGTTTTCTGAGGTTATATCAGCTGACAGAGAGATTCAGAGAACTTTAATAGAGTTACTAAATCAAATGGATGGATTTGATATTCTGCATAGAGTTAAAATGATCATGGCTACAAACAGATCAGATACACTGGATCCTGCTTTGTTTTGTCCAAGAAGATTAGATAGAAAAATACATATCGATTTACCAAATGAACAAGCAAGATTAGATATATTGAAAATTCACGCAGGCACTATTACAAAGTGAAATAGATTATGAAGCAATTGTAAAGCTCTCAGATGGCTTTAATGAGGCAGGCCTGAGAAATGTTTGTACTGAAGCAGGTATGTTTGCCATTCGTGTGGATCATGACTTTGTAGTTCAGGAAGACTTCATGAAAGCAGTCCAAAAAGTGGCAGACTCTGAGAAGCTGGAGTCCAAACTGGACTACAAACCTGTGTGATTTACTATCAGGGTTTCGATGGCTGCATGACAGACATTGACTTAATGTAAAAATAAAGTTAAGGAAAACAATGTATGTATTGGCAGTGATCTCATTAAAAGTGAATAAACATGTATGAGCAACATTAAAAAAAAAAAAAAGAAAAAAAAGTGAATGCGTTGAGTTGGAGTCTTTGGTATTGGCACCAGTTGACAGAAAGAAGCAGGTGGAACCTTTGCATTTCCACAGGCATGAGGCTTGAGAACTCCAAAGCGAGTTCCTTCTACTTTGGGGGGAAGGGGCAGGCCACCCACTTGCTCCTTACCCAAGGGGAAGCCTGGCTCTTTACTTTTCTGTCTATAAATTGGCGGACTCCCATGTATGTATTGGACCTGAAATCAGGAGAGAGGCCAACTATAACTATAGACCTGGTACATGTGCTGACCATCACACCATCCTGATAATTCACATTTGGCTCAGACAGTGGTTTCTTAGCTATGTCTATCACTGATTCTGCTGGATGGACATATTCATTGCCTGTGTGTGTGTGTGTGTTGAAATAATGAGAATGAGGGCGGCAAACATGGCTGATTTCTAGGTAGCCTTCCTCACCGGTGTATAAAATGACATTGTGGTCTCCATTTTATAGATAAGGTAGTTAGGGACTCTGTCAAGTTCATACATGGCAGAGTTAAGGTGCAGATATGTGGGTATTTGGGTAAAAGTTTTCGTATGCATCAAACTGATAGATTAATGCATCTGAAAGATAGTGAACAGTTTTGTGAAATAATGGCTCCTGAGTAGGTTAAAAATAAGGAGGGGGGTGTTATCTGGTGGTGCTGCTGGGCATGGAGCATGCTAAGCACACTCTGCCACTGTGTGTCTAGCCCTAAAGGATAGTCTTGTCAGAGAAGAAGGTGACTTAGGAGTTTGATTGTGAGTGGGTGGTTGTGTGTTTCAGCTTCTTGACACTACTGTAGCAAATCAGAACAAAGTCAGTAGTGTAAAAACAGTTATTTTTTTCACAATTCTGAGGGCTAAAAGTTTGGAATCCAGTTGTGAATAGGGTTGCCTCCCTTTAAAGGCTGTTGAGGAGATCCTACCCATTTTCTGGTGACTGTTGACATCACTTTCTTCTTATGTCTCTGTCACTTATGCCTCCAGCTTCCCATCATCTCTACGTTTCATCTTCCCTCTTTTCTCCTGAGAATGCTTGATAGTGCATCTGTGACCTATTCCTAATCCAAGATGCCTTCATTTCAACAACCTTGACTTTAGTTAAGTGCAAATCCTTCCTTTACTCAAATTAGTTTTATGCTAAGTTGACACAAGCTAGAGTCATCTAAGAGGAGGGAGCTTCAATTAAGAAAATGCTTCCATAAGATCTGGCTGTAGGCAAGCCTGTAGAGTATGACTGATGGGGGTGGTGCCACCCCTGGACTGGTGGTCCTGGGTTCTATAAGAAATCATACTGAGCAAGCCATGGGGAGCAAGCCAGTAGACAGCACTCTTCCATAGCTTCTGCATCAGCTCCTGCCTCCAGATTTCCACCCTGCTTGAGTTCCCATCCTGACTTCCTTCAGTAATGAATAGCAATTTGGAATAATAAGCCAGATAAACCCTTTCCTCCCTGACTTGTTTTTGTTCATGGTGTTTCATTGCAGCAATAGTAATCCTAACTAAGAACAGACAAACAGAAATTTAAGAAGCTCTTAGCCTTTAAACCCTATGGTATTTGCTTCTTCAGTCATTGGTATGAATTGCCCCTTGAGACTATCTCTGTGGTATTTTTCTAGACTACTAACAAGTACCAGATGCCAGTGGAAAAATGGGTTCTTCCTTTTCCTCCCCTGCCTGTCTGTGCTAAGGTTTTCTATGACTCCATCTCTCCAACACCTATGGGCATTTCAGTCTCGGAAAGTGCTATTCAAAAGAGAGGAAATCAAATCAAAAGCATTCTTCAGTGTTGGAAAGGAATGTCAATTTTGCTCAGCTCCAAGGTCAGAAAGAAGGGGAAAACTTCTGTGGAAAGAGTAGACACTGGCCTATTTCTTTTTGAGTTACCAAGATTCTTTAGTTTGCAGATGGAAAAAAAGGGAAAGCCAGGAGGATTATGTAAGGTCACTTGGCAAGTTGTAGGCTGACCCAGCATTAATACCCAGGGTTTCTGGGTCCTCAGTGCTGAACCTCCAAGACACAATGCTTGTCAGGTTCATCCTCCATTAATCGTTGGCCGTCTGGGCAGTGCATGAAGGTCACAGCCAGATGAACACATAGGAGAAGTTAAGTCTTGATTTGCTATATTTGATCTGAATTCAATAGGCAAGTGGGAGAAATGGATGCTGTGCTATGTTATTCCAGCTGTGGTGTTTGATGTAAGCAGGTGGCCTTTGAAATTCCATACTAGCATCAGTTATTGCAGTGCCTTCCCTGAACCCAGGTAAATTTCTGTGGCTGGAATCAGAGGATAGAAAGAAAACAAGGTCTGGGGAGATGGCTCAGGGAATAAAGTACTTGTCCTGCCAGCATGATGACCTGAGTTTAGATCCCTAGCTGGGCATGGCAGCATTGTCGGGAGGAGGACATCAACAGGGAGACCCTTGGGACTCCCTGGAAAATCTAGTCATGTTGAAATTGTGGGCTCCAGATTCAGTAAGAGAACCTATCTCAAAAAATGAGATGGAAAGAATAAGATCAATGGGCATATTGATGTGGGAGGGGGGATTTTTGCAGAGTCACACTCCTACACAAAAGAACTACAGAAATATGACTCCTGGGAGGAGAGTTAGTGTGTCCCTGGGATGAGCTCCTTATTGGTTGTCCAATAAGAGCAGTCAGCCCTGAAATTGCAAACAACAAAAAATGGATTTAGCAGATTCTATGTGTATGTGTGTGTGTGAGAGAGAGAGGAAGAAAGAGAGAGAGGGAGAGGGAGAGGGAGAGGGAGGGAGGGAAGGGAGAGGGAGAGGGAGAGAGAGAGAGAGAGAGAGAGAGAGAGAGAGAGAGAGAGAGAGAGAGAGAGAGAGAGAGAGAGAGAGAGAGAGAGAGCCTGTGTGTATGAAGCAAATATGATCAAAGAGAAAAACTATCAACTTGAGAGTGTGGGGTATGGGGGTACGCAGGGGAAGATACTTTTGAAGAAGTGGAGAGAGGAAAAGGTGGGAAGTGATGTGATTCTATCTCAATAAAATACATTTTAAAAGTCATTCTAATAACAATAAAAATAAGATGGAGGATGATAAATGGAGATTCAGTGTTGATCTCTAACCTTCACATGGGATTTCGTGAGCAAGTGTGCTCCTCACCATATGGACATCACACACACACACACACACACACACACACACACACACACACACACACACACAAACCTTCTGCATAAGGACCTGCTCTGACTGTATAAGTAAAAGCAACTGCAAGCAGCTGCACTTTGGCAGACTTTGAACTTCTTTGAGAGCTCAGCTCTCCAATAATTTGGTAGATATAAACTGTCTTGGGGACACAAATATTTAAATAAGCCAGTTCAGGGACAATTTTTCTTCATCTCAAGAACCACTGATAGCTCTAATGGGCACTACTGGGTGAGTGGCGTTCCCAGCTCCAATGCCAAGCTCTTCCAGGATGTGGACTTGGAACTGCTATTGGTGTGTGCACCAGTTCATGTATAAATTCGAAGGCTTTTCTTTGGCTAATGCTTATTCAGTCTAGTGTATTAACCTCCCCTTTGTGTCAAGCATGTCTCTGAGCAGCTATCAGCCACAGATCTTATACTCAGATGTCCATGAGGGATATTTTCTCATCTGACCTCACAATGACCTTGGCCTTGTGGTGTAGTTTCACTGCCTGAGAGCCTGAGAGTTTTCAAAGCACATTTTAAAGTTTTTGTTACACAAGGGGCTGAAGAAAACTCCTGGTATGTGTCTAAGGGGAGAGTCACTTTGGCAGTTTCCTTGGCACTGATGCTTGCCAACCTCTCGGCACTCACGGTTGCCAACTCAGAGGGCCAGCAGTACTTTAGAATGTGTTTTGTTGAGTATAAACTTTGGCAAATATTACATCCAGTTTCTGCAAATTTATCTAATTCTTTGTTTGATCAGCATGTGGCCTTCAAGTCTAAGTCTGCTTCCTGTTTTTGCTGGGACACAAAAATCAGATGGATTTGCAAGCTGGGAGGAAAAAGGTTTGAATGTCCTGTCTGCTAGTTTGTATGAAGATGTTGTGAGGTACCCTATGGAGGAGGGGCCCTTTTCCAGATCACAGGTGAAATATAATCTGTATCAGGGTATTTGCCTTACTAGCCTGTGTGTGCTTAGGTGCATTGCTTTGGGCTATCAGTTCATTTCAGCTATAAAAATGGCCCCTAGCTTATGGTGTGTGTGTGTGTGTGTGTGTGTGTGTGTGTGTGTGTGTGTGTGTGTGTGTGTGTGTGTGTGCATGTGTGTGTGTGTCTGTGTGTGTGTCTGTGTGTGTGTCTGTGTGTGTGTGTTAGCCTTCAGAGCTAGCCTTTTCCTATGATTCCTTCCTTGATCCCTCTTACAGTTTGTCTTCTACTTGGCCTGCATAGTTTTCCTTGGTCCATTGTGCTGTGTCCCCTTCCACCTGAAAATTATCTAGTTTGACTCAATTTCCCTCTGCTGCAGTGAACACCATCTTTCCTGGGCCCCAAGCTTCTATTCCTGTCTCCAAGTGTACATCTGGGTTTTCTGAGTCAAACCTAAATAGGATCTCCAAATGATGTTGTCTCTTAAGATAGCTGCTGGATGTAGGTATTCATCAAAACTGTGATGAACTCACAAGAGAAAACTTGTGAGTAAAGACTTCCTGAATCTTTCTGACCTTATTGACGCGTTCTTGTTCAGATTCCTCACACTTACTGAAAAAATGTACCAGAGTTGAGAATCTTGTGAGATCCACTCACTCAGCTCTACCCATGGGCACCAGGCAGTGAGTACTGAATTTGGGAGCTGATGAAGGTGTCATTTTAACAGTTCAGGGAACTGAGGCTTTTTCTATTTGCATAGCTTACAAAAACATTTAGGAAGTAGGATTTTTTCATCCCCTCTTTGGTGACACAGCTTGATGCAGACTTTGGGGAAGTGAAAGCCGGTCAAAGGATGCTCGATGTTCAATTAACACTGGTTAAATGCTGAGCATGTCAGCATCTTCTCAGGTAGCAAAATGAATCCCAGTTGGCGTAAAGTAAGATGTGAGAGTAAGCATGGTGTCCTAATGTGACCGCATAGTCAGGATATGGCTTCCTTGGGTGCTGGCTTGCATGTGAACAGCCCAAGAACCGTTGTTATTATAGTCTGGGAAGCAGTCATGATGTTTCTGGAGAGATCACGAACCTCCCAGAGAACTTACTTAGGCAATAGTTCTTGCCAGTGATTACTATATTTTCCCTTCATTGTTTTACTAACAGTACCTCAAAGCTATAGTAGCTTTAAGGTTCCATCCTTAAATTTTCTGTTAATTTATTCTTTGTCTTTCACATCATGCATCAGGATCCCATTCATCTCCCTGTCCCTTCGAATCCACCCTCTGCCCCAAATAAAATAAAACTCAAGAGAAAAATCTACATGAATCTCTAGTATGACAGTCAGTCATAGAGTTTACCTTTTTATCCATGTATCTTTTCTTGCAAGTGTTCATTGCAAAGAGTCATTGGTCTGGTTCAAGGCCTCTGGTTTCTGCTATATTATCCATGCTAGGCCCTCACTGGAACTCTTCTTGGACATCCTGATGTTGCCCTGTGTTGTGGAGATAATGCAACTTTGGGTCTGCAGGACCAACCCCTTCACATGCTCCAGCAGATCATAGATGGGGTGGATGTTGGGATGGGCCAACTCATAACCCTAATTATGGGCTGGGTAGATGCAGGGATAGTCAACCTGCCAACTCTTCTTCCATCCTCACTACCAGGGTGATCTCTCCAGCATTGGCCCTACTAGTTCAGTCCTTGGATATGTTCTCCTGTTTTCATGCTATCAGGGTTGGCTCTCTCACACCTAAACCAGTAAGGTCAGCTCTAATGTGTTGCCCAGGCAAGATACAGGGGCCATTCTCCCAAGTGCTGTAGCTGGTGTGTGGCTGGGACAACTCTCCTGCTCTTATAACTTACAGGCTAATTCTCCCATCCACCATGCGGAAGGGTGGGGTGGGGAGGCAGGGCATCCCCCTTCCCCCATGTCACCATATGCATGTGTGTCTCCTTGTCCCACTCAGTCCATCATGGCGCTGGGCAGGGCCATGCTTTCTTCTCTTAATGTTTCATTCTTTATTATTATTATTATTCTTAATTCTTGAAAGATAAACTAATAAAACAAGGAACAAATGTACATTTACTATGTTGAACCTACAGGAAATGGGATAGATAGAAAAGTGCTTCTTAAGAATAAAGAATGTAGTAAGGTGATGGTTTGTCCATGCCATCTTACCAACCAGGGAGGTGGTACCTGGAGGACCAGAAGTTCCAGGTCATTCTCAGCTATCTTTGGAGTTCAAGGTCAGCCTGAGCTACATGGGACCTTGTCTCAAGAAACTGCCCCACCAATAGTGTGTAAAGTCTTATTCAAGAGCTGAGGAGATAACTCAGTGAATAAACTGCTTGCTGGTTAAGCATGAAGACTTGAGTCTGGATCCTCAGCTCTCATGTAAGTAGCCAGCTATGGTAGTACCCACCTATAATCCCTCTCCTGGGTGGAGGCAGAGACAGGCTGGTTTCAGGGGCTCACTGGCCAGCCTGACTTGTTGAGATGCTGAGTTCTAGGTTCAGTGAGAGACCTCATTTCAAAAACTAGGGAAGAGAGTGATGGAGACATCCTGATGTCCACATGTTTACACATATAAGTAAGTCAAGAGAGTCTTACACTAAAGCTGGCTCTTGGGACTTAGTGCATCCTCTCTTCGGTCTCACCTTCAACTTCAGCTCAGCTGAGGTAGACAGGTCCTCCATGTGAAGCCTGCTTCCTTTCTCTCTTGGAACTCAGCATTCTCCCTTGAAGTCACAGGAGCTTGCTTGAGCCAAGCCTGTCCTCACATAGAACTGTTCACTTTCTTTCCACCAATGGGACAGGAGTGTTGATGATTAAGTATCTCCTTAATTAAGTTTTCTTGTCACTTGGAAATTCTCATGGGTCAAGCCCACTTGCATGTTGTTGTAAACAGTAATGCCTGTACTCTTTGATTGGCTTTTCTTCTTTCTTTGATCCTATCTCTTGTCTCCCTCATTCTTCCATCTTGTGATCTTTCTGGAAGGCCTTGTTATAGGTCCGCTCTGAGGAAAGGTAGATTGACAGCTACCATCACAGGAAGATGAAGGAGCCAACACCAACACTTCTCTCAGACTCTTCTTTTGTACTTCCTGGAAAGATTACTTTTTCAAATTTAAAAACTTTAAATTTGGAAGTCAGAAAAATTGATAGAGAGAAGCATTGTTTGCTTATTATTATAATAGAGAAAGATCCTCAGACCATCTGCACCTGACAGCAAGGCCTCATTCTTCATTCCTCATCTGTAGTTATTGACATGCTACTTGGCACATCTTCTGAGTTTGACAACTAGTGAATGGCTACTCCCAGAGCAGAACCATTTGTGTAAAGCCATGTATAACAGGATGCAGTGGAGAGTTGTCTGCTCAACCCCCAGCTGGGTAGAGGATGGAAACCAATTGTTCTGGCTGTTTAGGGGACAGCATGAGAAGATGTGCCCCATAGAACTATGCAAACCAGCTTCAGGGAAGATTGACTCCCCAGGTTGGACTCTAGTCAATCCAGGTTGTTGGTTCTAATTATTATTGATTAATAAGAGCCAAAATGGACCTTCCAAAAATGGAATTGCTGCACTCAGAATCTAGGCTAACCTGGAGCTGAACTGTGAGTCAGTTAGAAGAGGGTGAACAGCTCACACACCTCCAGTGTTTGGAAGTCACACCCTTTTCTAAAGGGATTTTATGATAGTCACATGTTGGACTTATCATGAATAGGCTCCTATCCCATATTTTCGGATGTAAGGAAAGATAAACAGACTATGCAGTTTAGTATAATTTGCATCATACATGCAAAGTCAGTCTTAACTAGTAATGTCATTTCATTTAGCTATACAAAGTAGCATTCCCAGATAAGAGATAACACTTAAAATGACATTCAAACTAGACATTAGTAAGGTTTCAGTGGTCACACACGCTATCTCATTGAACAGTTTTGAAGCTGCTCCTTGGATTCTTTCTCCTTGTGATATAGTAGGTGAACTGTTCCCTTGTCTTGTTGGCTTGCTTAGTTGAAACTGTATCTCTCTGTAGGATCAGTGTTGTTTGTGCCCATGATGTTAGATAGAATTTGAGAGTAAAAGGATTTGGAATGTGTTTAATACAAATTTTCTTACCATGGATGACTTGCAAAACTCTGTTAAAAATGTTGAATGATTTTTCTGTGCAGTAAACTATGGTGCTTGGTTCAAAAAGGGCGTGGTTCTATTAGGAGGTATGGCTTTGTTGGAGTAAGTGTGGCCTTGTTGGAGGAGGTACATCACTGTGGAGATGGATTTTTAGGTCTCCGTTGCTCAAGTTACTCCCAGTGACACAGTCCACTTCCTGTTGCCTTCTGATCAAGATGTTGCCAGCACCATGAATTCCTCCATGCTGCTGTGCTCATTGCCATGATGATAATGGACTAAACCTCTGAACTGTAAGCTGCCACCTAATTTAATGTTTTTCTTTATAAGAGTTTTGCTATGGTCATGGTGTCTCTTCACAGTAATAGACCATAACTAGAACACAGCTTAGGGGTATGGAAAATGGAAGAGCATTTTCTGAGGAAGTATATTCAGTGTGCTTAGATACCTGGGACAGTTAATAAGCTTTAGGAACCACAGCATGGGGTGATCTGGTAGGCCATGTGAAGAACCACAAGCAAGACATGAGACTGGACACACCAGAAAGTGGCATTTTATCTCTGAACCATAGTTTCAATTTAAAAAATAACATTTACTTTTTTGGTGTGTGTTTATGAGTGTGTGTGTGTTTATGTATGCATGTATGTATGTATGTATGTATGTATGTATGTATATGTGTGTGTGTGTACACATGCCTATGCTTATCATCACACATGTGTAGAGGTCAAAGAGCAGCTTTGGGAGTGCAATTATTCATTCCCCTATATGAGTGATTTGAATGCAGGTCATTTGGGCAGCAATCCCCTTTGCCCACTGGGCCATCTTACCAGCCCAAGAATGCACATTTTATCTCATAGACAGGGTTACCATTTCAGACATCATTTGTGGACTATGTTGATGTTCAGTGGAAAGATATGTGTGGCTTGCAGGGTTACAGTATGACCAGAAAGGAGGTGAGAGCTAGGGAAAAGCCTGGAAATACTAAACTGAAGGAATGGAAGACAATGGGTGCTCTGCCATTGTTAGGGTGAACAATAGCAACCTGGAGTTTAGTGGCAAGGAAGAACAAAGTATTAAGGAATGGTTTCCACATTTCCAAGCCACGGAAGCTGGACAGATGATGTCATTCTTTGTTATAACGGGATTTGAAGAAAATGGTGATATATTTTTATTGGACCTGCTAAGTCCAACATAGCTGGGCTGTGGGGCATTGAAGGAGAGATGTCTCCTGGAAGCCAAATAGGTGATTTTGTTACCCCAAGTTTGATTAGGCATATCTGTTTTTGTATTGTTAGTAATGGGAGGTAGACTTCTGGAATATTTGAGAGGTGGCCAGAGATGAAGCCCCAACAAAGGAACTGGTCTGTGGCCAGAGAGACATGCCACAGACCTGGAGAAGCAGAAAAACATCTAGCAGAAGGGAGGGAGGTCAGCATGGCCAGGAGCCATGTGAGGACTGTTAGACACCATGACTGAGCTCATCTGTGCCCTGGGCAAGAACCCTTTGAGTCAGAGGTAAGATGAAGGCCATGGTGAGGGGAGAATGTAGAAGAAATGAAGACTTGGGGCCAGTGATGGGGATAGATGCACTCCCAACTATGGGCTATGGGCTGTGAAGGACAGGTGGATACAGGTTTATGGCTGGAAAGGGAGGCCAGGGAAAAGTGGTTGGTGTTTAAGGTTAATGGGGTCTTTGCATACATATGTGCTTCAGTGCTGCTTGAAACAATTGTTAGGGGAGAAGGTTATAACTGAGAGAGCATGTGAAAGCAGGTTAATAATGAGGCTACAGATGTGGGGTTCTGATCTCAGGGAAGATCAGATCTAGAAGAAGGAAGAAGATGTCCCTGACAGAATGGAGTGGAAAGAGACTGAATCTTCCAGGCCACACAGGAAGTTGACTGCTATGTTCACATCCTGTAATTGTCATTAACAGCAAAAGGAGAATGTGAGGCAAAAAGACTGGGGACTTAGTCCTGGGGGTGGAGTTCTGGGAAGTTCCTTTGGTCTGAGTGTGTTGTCCTGTAAAGTCAGACACTAAAGTCTTCGTGTCCAGTGTGATGGATTTGGAGTGGGGCCTTGCAATGTAATAAGGTCATGAGGCATTAAAGTCTGTGCCAGCTTTTACATGTAAATCCCATCACTTAAGAGGCTGATGCAGAAAGATTATCTCAAGTTCCAAACTGTCATTTCTTTCAATCCAGGGAGTCATTTGCAGTCTATGGGCCAGGGATTGTAGGCCCTATTATTTGCTGGGTTACAGTGACATTTACAAACATATGAAACTGCAAGTGTCTCTGCAATTTTCCTTGAATCCCACACCCATCTTCAAACTGCCAGTTATGTCTTTGCAAACCAGAAAACAAGCCCCCACAAGACACCAAATATGCTGATGTCTCCATCTTGCTCTGTGTCTCCAAAGATGAGAGAAATAAGTCTTGCTTTTTTGTTTGTTTTTGAGACAGCATTTCTCTTTGTAACTCTGGCTGTCTTGGAACTTGCTTTGTAGACCAGGCTGGCCTCAAACTCAGAGATCTGCCTGCTTCTATCTCTGGAATGCTGGGATTAAAGGCGTGTGGCATCGCTACTTATTAAGGTTTTATCCTTTTAACCTTCTGGTTTACAGTAATTTTTGATAACAGCCAAGACTGATTAATGTGAGAGGCCAGAAGGAGGCCAGAGGTAACCTCTGTAACCGGGGTAATCTGAGTAATTTGGGATTTCTTTCATCCGTTAGCTACCTTAGCACAGCATGGAGAAGGTTCTTGATTCTATGTGAGTGTAATAAAATGGGAAAGGCTCATATACTGAATCAAATCAGAGCAGACTAAGGCCTGGTAAGTACTGAGAAAGATGAGCAAATAAGAAAGCATTGAGAGGGTTACCTTTGGATAAGAAGCCAAGTTTGTTTGTCTTTTTGGTGCTGTCCTTTGTCACTTTGACTTTTGGGGACAATTTTACATGGTAACATTAATTTACAGTTTATCAACCCCAGTAACTTCTGAGGAATATTTTAATTTACTCTGATTTCCAGATTGTCTCAACTTCATCCTCATCATCCAGCCTTTCATATGGTTACATTTCAGTTGGTAATGAATTATTTGGTAAGGAAGAGAACACTTTAAAAAGATTTTCATGGACTCTGAGTTTTAAAAGAGAAGGCTGGTCTCTAGGGGATAGTGTAAAGAGATGTCTTTAGCAAAATTATATGAGTAGCAGAAGATGGGCGATGCATAGTGACAGAGCTGTTGTCACTCACTATAAATGGAAATCTACAAAAGGGGAGAGATTGAGGTTGGTGGGCCTCATCAGATTGTGATTCACTCTCCTTCGCGTACTTTCTCAGTTATCTGAGTTAGCAGTGTCTGAAATGGCTCTAAATTTAGAAAATAAAATAAAGGGAGAAGAGCAAAAGTGCTGGTGTGGTATTTGCAGTGACACTTGCTGGTGCTGAGGTGTGAAGGTGTGACCTTGTGACTGCCGTTTGGGGCATGTGTCCTGTTTGCTAGGCCCCCAGCACCAGAGCTAGTGGGCTCGCTAATAAAGCAACCCCCCCCCTTTTCTTTAATTTGGCTCAAAGCATCAAGAGAGTCATGGTCTCTGGGCTGCCTCACCACAGCTGATTGTGGTTAGGGACGTCTCCATTTTTCTGTCCTGAGGCTTTTTTCAGAGAGATGTCTGTGGAAGAAACATCCCAAAGTCAGGCAAAGCAGTCCCTAGAGAGGGATGAACAAAGTGAAACAGAGTGTACACTTCAGCTGTTCTCTGAATGCAGCCAAGCCAGGCAGTTGAAGCACCCCCTTGGCTGCACTTGTGTGCCATGAAGAATATTTATTGCCACATGAAGATTTAATTTTTCAAGTTCAAATAGCCTATCCATCATTGTTAGTTAATTTTTACCAAGGGCCCAAGTTGTTCGGCATAACAATGGTAAGTATGGTAGTGATTTCCAGAAAGGATGCAAGAACTCTTTTGAATCCCTACTTTACAAAAATAAAACCTGCCCCTTGCCTTTCTTGCTGGGAAATCGAGTGCCTTTCAGTAGCAAATTTGTCAGGAACTTTGGCTTATCCATCCCCTCTGACCCAATAGTTAGCGCACAAGCAGGTTGCTGGCCTTACATTCTTCTCCTCTAAGTCCGCCAGGATGGCCACATTCTGGTGGTAGGGAGTGGCCACCTTCGCCATGCAAGGAGAAGAGGAACAAACAAGAAAATAGCTCTTGAAGGGCCTCTGTGTCCAGTTGATAACAGTTCATTTAGACCTCTGTCATGGTCCTGTCTTATTCCCCGCCCTCATCCCCATCTAATGGGGGAATATCTGTATCTGCCAACTCCTGTTCAAGCACTGCTAAGGGAACCTGATTGGTCTGGGCTTTTCTTAGGCTAGTAGATCCCAGCTAAGTAGATTATGCCACTGATGACATGCAGATAACTTTTCTGTCTGCTCCCTTCCCATTATCCCCTTTGGAATATTAGATAACCTAGTTCCAAGAGTGAGCCGAGGTAAGCCCCTGCCATTTTAGGTTGATTATGCTGGATATAGCTTTACCTTCAGTAGCCACAGACAGTTCCAGTATGCTTAACAAGGGGCATAATTGACAGTTCAAAGATGGGTATGGGATTGAAGGTAGGTTGGAGAGCCAGCTGTAGTTTCTTGTTTTTGTAAACTTCACTGAAAAAGGGACTCATATCCCAGGCCCATAGACTGCAGATGACTCTCTGAAAATTCATACCAGGTGTTCATCGTATATTGTGTCAACACTTCAGCTAAATGCCAGGCGCATCGCTGTTTGGATTACTTCCTTTTCCTGTAAAGGAAGAACATTCTTAGAAATGAAACTGGCAGCCTTGATCAAGGTTGTATCTCCCTGGTAAAGGCGACCTCACAGGACGAACAAGTTGCTTCATGAATGTGAGGTCAGAACTGTGGAGCAAAATTATACTTCTAGGAAGAAAAAAAATGTCTTGTCTATATGGTAACAGTTGCATGCTTATTAATTCAATGAGTATGATATCTAGCTAACTTAATCTTAAACCAGTGGGTTCTCAGTCACATGCCTAACAGAGTAGCTGTGGGTTTTTTTTTTTTGCTTTATTTTAATAAAAATCTGGCATATACAGCCTTTAATATTTTGAGTTTCTGGAGTGCAAGTGAAGTTTTAAATATCTCCATAAGCTCTAGTCTGTCATGTCTGAGAGCCCTTAAATGCTGCTTCTGTAGGTTTCTAGACAGGGATTACAGTGCATTGAAGGTTCTAGCATTGGAATTCCTCATCCAGATAAACTAAGTTAGTCATACTTATGAAAATAATGTATATAGTTTCATGTGTTTATTTGTTAGCAAGAATTAAAATTAAAACTGCAGTAGCATGAGATTTATTCCATAGCAAGTTAACAGTTTAAAAATTAGACCCTTAAAAAATTACTCAATAAAAAATGTCAAATGTGATGCATAAGTAGTTGTAATTTTAAGATAAAAAAGATTAGACCCGTATTCTCCACTCTTCCCACTCCTGGCAATAGGGCTATGGGTAGAACTTCATGAGCTAATAGGTATGTAAGTTGGTTCAATTTTTCCATACAAAATTTGGCTGTGTGATCAACAGGCTTAAAATGCTCCTACTCTTTGGCCAAAGAATATCTGGGCCCAGGACAATTGGCCCAGGACAATTATCTGAATTGTTAGTATAATTCTAACATTTTTATATTTAAAACAATGGAATGGCACAGTATACCCATATATGACATATTACAGAATTTTGATACATGATGTTTATTAGGAGGTTTTAATAGCATGAGGATATGCTAATGTTGCTACTGAGAGAATATGAAAGTTTACACAGCACAAATGTAAAACGAAGTGCATGCAAAAATGGAAAAAAAAACCAAAATAATAATTATCATGGCTTGGTAATAAGACTACAGATTTCATTCTTGTCTATCTCAGGTTTTCAATAATACCTCTTTAAAAACATATTTTACTGGTATAATTAAAAGGAAAATCCATTCAGCGCTTGAAAGGCAAGTATTTTCTGAGTGAGTTGGCCATTGAAGAACTCATTATATTGAGTCAGTCTCCGAGGAGAAGATTGGGGGAGAATTTCAGGTGACCTGAGAAGAGCCTAAGTTGCTTTGAGCCGTAGGTAGCAAGGAAGGCGAAATGAAATATGGATAAACAGAAATATGTGGAAGAATTGTCATGAGACAGATAAACACAATGAAAAAAATTTTAATTTTGTTTTTGTGATGGGGGGGTCTCATGTAGCCCAGGCTAACCTCCAATGCACCATGTAGCCAAGACTGGCCTCAGCCCACTGAGCCCTGGCACTGAGCCACTACATGGGGCTTACTCTCTTGCAGAGTCAGGGTTGTATAATGTCAGGAAGTGGTCCATGATTTCTGATACTTCTCCCCTTTTGTTGACCAGCTAGATGTCATATGAATGCAGCAACAGCCAATGGCTGAAGGAGCAGAAGACTGCCAGCTGGGAAGTTAGTGTGCACATCCCTTCTTCTTCCGCGCCTCAATTTTTAATAGTTGGTTCATTTAATTGAGAATAGGATAATGATCTCAAAGTTGCTGTGTTGGTTAATGACTTCCTATTCAAGTAAGATGTCTATGGCCCATCTGCCTGACACTGTCCTTCAATGTGAGACTTTAACAGGGAGCTTTGAAGGGAACCAGTTGAGAAACACCTACTATTTCTCATTAAGTAATGAAAGTCTGAACGCTTACCAACAATATTCCTATTCTCATGCTGGCTGTTAGTACTCGGAGAACCCCACCGATGAATCATTGAACTTTTTGGAATAGATAACTAGCGTGTGTCTTGCCCTACATACAGACACTTAGAGCCTGTTGATGCAGCCATTCTGTGCTCATGGGACCCGTGGGCCAGAGAGCCACAGGGAGTGTTATGATTGGGCAGTGATTCTGTAATGATTTCTACTTCACTATATTGTGTTGTTGCCTATTTATTTAAACCTAATTTGATGTTGAAAAAGGGACTAAAAGGAACTATTAGAATAATTTGTTTAAACTACCAGTTTTGAAAATTGTGGTTACGGTTGCCTCTTACAGTTCATAAGAAAATAGATTTCTGAGGCATGAAAAATCAGAGGGTCAAGTAGTATTTATAGCTTTCCCTCCCACACAGAATTCAGACATCCAGTGAGCATATACTGAGAGGTACTCTAAGGCATGTAATAGGTAAATATTTCTTTGGTTTTTTTTTTTTTTTCTCTTTTCTAGCCAGGGTTTCTCTGAGTAACAGCTCTGTAGATCAGGTTGGCTACAACCTCACAGAGATCTGCCTGCCTCTGTCTCCCTAGTGCTGACATGCGCTACCACTGCCCAGCTGGGTATGGTTATTTAAAATTCTTTGGCCTGTCCTTTTTAAAAATGTGAAAATTCATTTTCTGTTCAAATGCCCTGGGAAATCATTTTGTAAAGGCATGTGTGAGCATGTGTGTTACTGAAGTCTGTAGTGTGTTAGTGCTCCTGAGATACATCTACTCATACATCTACTCATATGAATTAGGGGTCAAGTTGTCTATACTCTCTTTTACTTTCTCTCAGTCCAACCTGTGTCTTCATTGTTATTTCTTCTTCAACGCATACCATCTTCTGTGTAGATTATTTTTATTTTTCTTGAATATTTGATGTGAGAATCACTTCTGAGATTTGGAATTTAGATTGAGTAATTCAGTTTGTTTCCATTCCTGCCTCTTGAGGAAAGCCTTTGGACTCTGTGCTCCAACGAATGTTCCATCCAGTATGGCAGAGGAAATGACTGAGCAAATGGGGAATTAACAGAAATGACATTAAAAACCCAAATCTCCCTGAGCAAGTCTTCGAGAGCTTTGCTAAAAGGTCCGGGGGCTGTCTCTCTTGGTGGTGACCTTCCTAATGAGCTCCAGCCGAAGCTCTTCTCTGAACTACATTATTTGGGCTTTGTAAAATTCTCTCTTTGTGGTCTCTCTCTCTCTCTTCTCTCTCTCTCTCTCTCTCTCTCTCTCTCTCTCTCTCATCTTTGTTTTTCTCAGTTTCTGTCTCTGTCTCTCTCCATATGTCTCTGTCTCGCTCTCACAGAATTTTGTTTTGCTTGAGAAAATATACAGGCTCAGCATTCTGTTTATGATGTGGATGGAGGGCAGTTGGGAGATTTGCTATTGATGGCCATTTTTGGGGTGTTTTTAGCATTTGTGAAAGAAAATTTAGAGGATGTGATATAATCTAGTGAGTTACCTTTCTCCAAGTCCAGTGTTTGTCTTCTGGGACTATTTTTTGATTGCCTTTGTTCTTATTCAAATGACCTATATGTTTTGGTTGTTTTTACAGCTGGTTTAGTTAAACTGGGTTGCTGCAATGGAAAAAAAAAATCCCCTACCCTCCCATAATTTATCCTGTTATAATGAAAATGCCTTTCAATTAATGATGTAGGGTAAGATTTCTTTACCCTGTTAACTCTTCATGATTAGTGTAAGGTCCTCATTAAACTGTTTCATCAATACCACATGTAAAGGAACAGGCAAAGAGTATATGGTAGTCATTATCCTCTTTTGGATGTGGTGAGGACACCATGCATGTGACTCAGTTCCCAGTCTTTCAGTTAGAACAAAGTCAACATCTGGTGTAGCAGAGGCAGTGAAAGGTAGTCAGGGCTTTCCTTGGAGAACCATATACTTGGACATGGAACTAGGTTTCTTGTAAAATGGAAAAAACAGAAAAGCATTGCTAGGGATTTTAGTCATCTTTGCCACATGCCCAAACCACCATTCTCTCTTGACACCTTAGAGAGTGGCAGACACCAAGTCCAGTTAGCCTGCAGGCTAAGACTGATCAGTTGCCTGAGATGATCCTATTGACATCTAGCATGATTTTAAAGAGCTAGGGCCACTTTCAGGAAGGGTCTGGAATGCTCAGTATCTTGGACTTAGACAGATCTTTGTGTTTCTTCTTGGGGTTTTAGCATGCCAGGTGCCTAAAGATGCACACGGTATGACAGAACTTTGGGTACACAGTACCTTCCTTGCTATGTTTCTTTGTGGGAGTTGTCATGGTACCTTCATTAGCTTTGTTCTACTGATTATTTTATACTTCAGTTGTTTACCTGCTGTTGTATTAGGTACTGGGTCATGGAAAAACATTCAGAAGATGCCTAAGACATAGTGTTTGCTTTTGAGGGATATGTGGTGTGGCATTCTTTTCCAAAGGCAATTAAGTGCTTTTCCAAAATCTCATTTTTGGGAACTAGCCTAGTCCCTATTTCATTTCTCCCCACTCATCCTCCACCAACATCCCATCTGCACATGTAGTCTACTCAAAAAGAGCTCCCACATTCACACAAACCCAGCTTAGATCTAAGTTCCCAACACATATTTTCCAGCTTATGATTAGTTTTCTAAATCCCATATAGCCCTGAAATTAACCTACACATTTCTAGCTCATTCACTTCTATTCATACTTACTATATAGTCTCTACTACATGAGGCTACATGGGTTATGGAGGCAGAAAGAATGCCAGGGTTTAGGAGAGGGTCATGGGAGTATAGAAATACTATCTAATTGTGAGAAAAGGTCTTTGTGACACTTATGTTGGACCTTAGGAAAGGAATACATTCTCCAAATAGAAAATGCCAGGGTCTAGGGTTTGGGAGAGTGGAGGTATCAGCCTTCCAGACAGAGGGAACATCAGTAGCCAATCATGGAAACATGGAAGTTGATAAGATCTTGTCTCTATCAATCAACTGTCCAACCAACAAACAACAACCCTCCCCAAACACTTTCCATTAGCACATTGTCAGCCATTCTTTTTTTGAAACAAAGATGTTGCTAAAGCAACACACCAATGCCAAATGTAGATTATTTGATTTATAAAAATGTGGATACTAATGGTTCAGATTTCCTTAGTTAAAAAGATACTACAAAGCCAAAACCTAAAAGCAAAGCAAACCCCCATATTTTACGTTGTGAACTTTATTTGTTGGTCACTGCACTGTTTTGACAGCTAAGGTACAGATGAGGCCAAGGATTGAAGGCAGTAATGAACTATTGGATTTGTGGAAACCAGTCATGTACAAGGTACTATGCTAGGCAGTGGGATTATGATGAATAAAACGCTACAGTCTTTCTTCCCATATCTGGTGGTGGGAGTAGAGGTATTGGGGGGAGAAACTGGGAGGAGAAGGAAGGAGAGGAAACTTTGGCTGGGATGTGGAAGGAAGGAAAAAAGGAAGGAAGGAGAGAGGGAGGGAGGGAGGGAGGAGGGAGAGAGAGAGAGAGAGAGAGAGAGAGAGAGAGAGAGAGAGAGAGAGAGAGAGAAGAAAGGCCTGCCCCCATAGGTTTATGTGTTTGAATGCAGTCATCAGGGAATAGCAGTACTTCAGGGATTAGGAGGTGTGGCCTTGTTGGAGGAAGTGTGTCATTAGGCAAAGACTTTGAGGTTTCAAAAACAAAAGCCAGGCACAGTGGTTCTCTCTTCCTGTTGTCTGAAGATCCAGATGTATAGCTCCCAGCTCCCTCTTTAGCACCATGTCTGCCTAAATACTACCATGCTTTTTACCATGATGATAATAGCCCAAACCTCTGGAACTGTAAGCCAGCCCTAATGAAAAGCTTTCTTTTATAAGACTTTTCATGGTCATGGTGTCTCTTCACAGCAATAGAGGACTAACTAAAACACTATGGAACTCACATTCAAGTGACAGACATTATTCATCATTCTCAACCCCCGTGTGTCAGCATTTAGACAAAGCTGCAGGTGGATGGAAATTGATGTGTTCAGGGATGCTGGTTTGGTGCAAAGGGGAGAGAGGAATCCAAGAGGAGAAATGCAGAGACCATGTTAGCCCATGTTTAGGATTTGGGTCTTTATTCCTGAATGGTGAGGAGGCATTAGAAGATATTTAATTGAAACCAGCACAATCTGATTTTTATTTATTTATTTATTTGAAGAGATTTTTGGTGGCCCATAAGAATATATGGACCCTTGGTATTGGCTGGTTATTAAATCAAAGAGAAAAACTCTTCCTCGAAGGGAAGGCATAAATTTTTAAACCTAAAAGTAATAACAAAACAGAAAATTTCACATTAAAACCCAAACCAAACCAAAACCATTTAACCTTCCTAGCAGACTTGAGATCATGGGGTCAAAGGAGCCCCGTGTTGGTGGAGGGGGGGTTCTGCACCACCCCAAGTAGTACTTTGGTAGCTGATTCATTTCTGCTTTGCTGGGGGAACAAGGCTGCTCCCTTCCTGCCTCCCACACTCCTGCTGAAGCTTTGCAGATAAAGGAATCAAATTACTTCCCGTTTCTCAACAGTTTCTCAAAAGGCAAGGGTTTTCATTGCAGCCATCTCCATGGTCCAGGTCTTGCTTCAATATATCTGTGGTAGCTGTCATTCCCAGTTGGCTTGGGGGGCATAGCCATGTCTTGACCTTAGTGCCCTCATGTTTACTGTGGTTGTGAGGATCAGCCAGTTACTACCATTGGAAAGTGGAACTGGAGCATTAATAACAGTGGGTAAACAATGGGTAGGAAACAGGGAGGAGACCAGTGGACTAATCTCCTAGGTTTACTTTGGAAAATAAATGGAAGTAGCATTCATGAAAATTGTGCCATTATGGAATGTTTTTGCCAAGAGATTGAATTTTTTTTCCAGCAGAAATTTGAAAAGGTGAGAGATTCTGAGTAATATGTCAATCATAGGGGAATTTCTGGCAAGTTGAGTAGGCCACAGGTATTTTTTTAATACACCTTACCTTCACTCGCTCTTTTATGAATTATGAAGTATTTTCTCCTAAAGCCATCAAATGTGTCAGGGAAGAGGGTAGCTGGTGCACATATTCATTCTTACCTGGGGAGTCTCAAGAGTTTTCAGTGTCTGCTTCTTTATAGCTGTCTCTCTGTTTCCGCCTGCCCTTCCCACTCGCCTCTTGCCTCCTTGCTGTCATAGTCTGTAGCATTCATTCCAGGGCTTTCCTGAGGATGTTTTTTGTTTTTTGTTTTTCTCCCTTTTCTTTTTTCTTTTCTTTTTTTCTTTTTCTTCTTCTTCTTCTTCTTCTTCTTTTTTTTTTTTTTTTTTTTTTTTTTTTTGAGCACTGGGCTGGGGGTGGGGTCAACAAATCAAGCAGTTGGAAAGGTTAGTATGCGAGCAGGAGGGCACACCAGAGGCACAGAGAGTGGTGAGTGTCGGGAGGTAGAGGAGCTCCAGCGAGTATGCCAATATTAGCATAAGGAGCAGTCAGCCAGGGCAGATAAAGCAGGTAGGCAGCCGGAAGAGCTGGCATGAAGTTAAGTAGGACAACAGGAGGCAGAATGCCAGTCTCAGCTTTGGTGACAGAGCCCAGGGACCTACATGGGATTGACAGGATCAGTCCTTGTATCAGGTGCAAATGTTAGGGAATCTACTCAAGAGGCAAAGGATTGTATGAGCTCAGGCTAGAGCCCAGGCTGAGAGGGATAATATCCACGGCAGCAGCCCAGTGCATGTGGAGCACTGAAGCTGTGCTTGACATCCTTCTGAGCATCTTATACCTTGAGCTGCACAAGAACCTTGGTCTGGTCTATATTCTGCAAATAAAAGAATCAAGACACAAAAAGTCAAAGTAGCTTGGCATTGCCTTCTAGGGATGAAATGCAGGCAGCCTGACTCTTGGGTCCTTCCTCATAACTTCCAGACTCTGTAATGTTCCTGTTACACAGTGGCAGGTACTGACACACCCAATACAGATACTTGGCCCAAGGACTGTCTTTAGCCACAATGTACTGGATGGGCCTTCTGGGTGGTAGATCATCTACACAGCCTTGCTTCTATTCTACTTACCTTAAACAAAAGCCAGTTCTTCCACTCTACCTCCTCTGTGCCTTTCACATGTTAGGTCATTAGTTCTAGGACTCATTTGTTGCCTTGAAGTTACAGACGAGGCCCAGAGGGATTCCAGGACATGCCTGGGTATTGAGGATGAAGACAAACTCAGAAGGTGATAGCGAAAATTACTAGATGCAGAATCTGATGTCTGTGATTGTTGGTTTTAAAATTTGTTTTTCTCTCATTCTTCTTTGTGCCACATTGCCACCACCTGTCTGAGGGAGTCTAGGAGGAATCAAAACTCTGATATTAACATTTACAATGCTACGCAGAGTTCTAGAGGCAAAGGAGTGCTTGGGTGCTTGCAGAGAAGAGGAGAAAATCAGCCAGCAGGCCATGGGCACTGACAAAATAGCACTATAATTCCCAGGGCTAAACTGCCAAAGACCTTGAGCTTGTGTTCCAGTTCATGGAGCCAAAAGGAAGGCTGGGTTTGCTGAGCCCAAATATTCCTTGGCCTCTTTCTGGACCCTGAAGAGTCCTGCCATTGAATATATAATTACATTGGCTTAGAAGAGTTAATTTTCAGAGAAATCTGGCTGAGAAAAAAAGTTGGGTATCAATTTCTTTTGCTTCTGAAACTACTCCAACTCTCTTGTTCATGGCTACCCACAACTCAAAGCATATCACATTGTTCTTGCCTTTTCTGTCCCTCTCTACCATTCTTACCAAACACATAGAAGGCAAAGATACTTGGTACCCTGTTCTCCTAACAAACCCATGAATTTACTGAACCACAGAGCTCAGCACTCAGTTAAAACAGTCACTTGTCATAGGTCACTATGTCTGGAGCCAACAAAGACTAAGTGGGAAAAAGTGTCTTACCATACCAGGTGGCTTGGTAAGGACCCTGGTAGTTCCTCATCTCACCAAATCAGTTGAGGCATTTGTCAAATACCAAGACGAAACTCTGAAAGAGCCATGTAGGATTTCTAGACACAGAAGGATACAGCTGATGCTTTTGTGTAGAATCTTCTGACTTGAGCCACTGCATGTATGGAGTGATAAAAGGAAGCATGTTGGTGAAACCCAGTTGGAAGAGCACCCTCACATTTGTGACAGCCTCTGGGAGGCTCTGTGGTTTTGAAGCCACTCAGTCTGTAGAGGCAAGTGTGGTACTGAAACACCAATACAATCCAAACCTCTGGGCTTTCCAGGGATCCCAGTTTAGTCTGAGGTGGGAAACCAGGAGCAAGTGGTTCTCTCATTTTTTTTAGCCTGGAAAACTCACAGTCAAAAGCATGGGTGTCCCATCCTTGATTTCTTTGCACGTCTTGCTGTGGGGGATACCCTTGAAATTTGTCTCTTGGAACTTGAACCTGATAGACTCACTGCATTCCTTCATCAAAAGCTGGGGACTTGAGATGGTGTGAAACAGGAGGCTTTGAGGGACCTTTCAGGGCTTCTAAGTGAGACAGAGCATTTGGGGACAGAGATAGACAAGTTCTCCCACAGTTCTAAGTTCTTTTTTATGTTGATGTCTATGTCCTTTGAAGATATCTGGAACCAAGTCCCTCACCAAGGTTCTTCTGAACTATGGAATCTACCCAAATATTGGGCTGAGATCTTTGGGTGACTTGTAGGTTGGATGCGTTCCAGTCCTGAAGGGGGCAGACTTCCCAGTCTGTTGTTCAGTTTGAAGCGCTCAGTTTATGGGTAACCAAATGGCTTTTAAAATATAGTTTTAATAATTGTGTATGTGTATTCCTCTTGTGTATATGTATATTCCTTGTGTGTGTGTGTGTGTACATGCATGTTTAGATCAAAGGACTTCTTTGTGGAAATTATTTTCTCCTTCCCCCTTTACCTGAGGATTGAACCTAGGTCTCTCAGCTTGTAATGCAAGTACCTTTACCCTCTACACCACCTCACTGCCTTCCCCCAAACTGGCTTTTGATTAGACACTTTTCACAATGGAGAAAGTAGGACCCCCACCCTCACACCTGAACATGGTGACCTTTCTGTACTTCACCAATAACTGGTGGAAATATGCTCCCTGCCTCTCACTAACTTGAAAGCTTCATCATGGAGGTAGTTAGGGGCTGGGGAGATGGCTTATTTCTTCTACACAAACATGAAGAGCCAAACCCAGATCCTTAGCACCCATGTGAAAGACACAGTGTGTATCTGTAATCCCAGATGGTAGGTCCCCAAAACTGATGAGCTCTACGTCTAGTGAATATATATATATATATACATATATATATGTATATATATACATATATATATATATATACATACATACACATACACACACACATAAAGAAGATAGCCAATATGACCTTTGGCTTCCGTATGTACACACATGTGTGCATACACTCATACATCACATATACACACAGAGGAGTGGAAAGGAGAACAAGATACTGGAGGAGAGGAGAATTGATTGCAATGGTGTGGGCCTCTAATCCCAGAACTCAGAAGGTTGGAAGATCTCAAGTTTGAGGATAGCTTGGCAGCAGAGTGAGACCCCTTGTAAGAGAAGGAAGGGAATAGAAGGGAGGGAGAAAAGGATGGAGGTGTGGGGAGAGGCAGAAAGAGCAAAACCAGTTATGCCATTCGTGGGGACAGGGTCAGGAGATGAAGTGAACACTCTAAGTTGCATATAATACAAGCCAAGAAAGCATGTATTTTATCTTTTCCGAGTTGGAGAAGCGCCTTGCTTGGCTGACTTCTGGGGTCTCTTATTGGCTAGTGATTCTGAGTCTGACATTTGTCTCTGATTCATGGGAAGCAAGCAGAGGCAGCCTGGTCCTGCTACACATCTACTCTTGCCCTTCCTAAGCTGGGTGTGGGGTTGAAAGGAGTAACACAGCTGCTGTGCTTGACTCAGGGCTTCTGTACTGACAGGCCCACCCTGAGTCAGATGGCAGACTGTTGTGGGAGTGGTTTGTGAAGCAAGCCCCAGCTCCTTACAACTGCCTTGTAGGCTTTGCATCAGCTTTAGTAGGTAGTGCATGAGGCAGCCAGATGTGGGGGAGCTGTTGAACCTTGCACTATTTCCCAGCAGGGAAGGTTTCAAGCATTTTGGTCAATTCTGAAAGCAGACAACTTCTTTTCTCTCCCTTTTATGATTCTTGTTTTAAAGCAATCAGGAAATGGCTATAATCTCAGTTGAAGTAGTAAAATAAGGAACTATCTTGGAGAATTTGAGGAGAAAAAAAAAAGGAAGACCCTATCTTGGCTTTCTGTATATTCTAAAACATTGTATGGCAGTATTTTGAAAGCTCATTAAAACAATATTTTGAAATTAGGGACAGGGTGGATGGAGTTGGATCTGGGTGGAGTCAGAGGTAAATGATGCAAATACATTGTACGACATTCTTAAATAATTAATAATACTATATTAAAATACAACCAGACCTGAGACATGGATTTGAGCTTAGAATTCCTCCAATCCGGTCTTCTTGCAGATTGGTGCTCTGGGTAGCTGGGTGGTCCACTGGCCATCTTCCTGTACCAGCACACAGCTGTCAGTAGATGGAGCTGGGTCAGTTTCTCTGTGTAGACTCTGTTGAGCATACCTCTTCTCCCACTGTCTTCTGGGTAGGCAGAGACTCAAAGCCAACATCCTATGTGAACTTGCCATCTAGGGAGTGTGGAGGTCACCTTGCCATCTTTTAGATTTGAAAGTGATTAGGTATTGAGATCCACAAGTGTGACTGAAAGCCATTAATGGTTGGGTCATCACAAACCTGGAAGAATGGGTGTATGAGCCTAAGCTGTGGTAGCTCTTGGGTGACTTTGGATGGCTCAGTGGTTTGTTGCTCTAGTCTTAGGCTTTTCAGAGACACAGACTAGGAGACTGACCTTCCCCAGGTCTGGACCAGTGACTCCTTGCTGAGCTCCCATGAACTGCAGCCAATGCCTTCTGGCTGACAAAGCAGGGTTGTCACTGGTAAATGTTTATGTTGCATTTTATACCTGCAAAGTTTGTTGTCTGAGTTCTTTTTTCCCTCAGTGTTGAAGCTGAAGAAAGAAAAACCCACAGAGGCGATGACTGACTGGCCCAGGTCAGCTGACAAGTTAGTGGCAAAGCTGATGTGGGGTTTCTGGGTTATTTTTTACCCCTGTGATTTAGGTAGCTTCTCTAGATGATGTTGTTTGCCCCTCTTTCCAAATCTAGCTGTGTTCTTTCTAGAGTAATCTGTCAATTTTCCTGGTTCAGGCTGTAATCCCTTACTGGTTAGTAGACAGCCATAAGTTATATGGGGGAACTCCATCACAGGTGACCCCATTACAGAGTTTGTCCTAGGCCAGTGTGAGTATGGTGTGGAGTTGAAGAGAATGATCAATGCTGTTCTGAATTGTTACAGGTTTATGTACAGGAAGCAGATGAAGGGCTCTAAGAAAAACTTAGTCTGGTACTTAAAGAGGAATGTTAAACAAATTGAACTAAAAGAATGTTCAATTTTGTATCTAAAAGTTGGGAGGTTTTGAGCTCCCTTTCCAGACTCCACTAGCAACGCAGGGGTGTTATCTTGCCAGTAATGGAGGGAAGGAGAAAGAGAGAGAGAGAGAGAGAGAGAGAGAGAGAGAGAGAGAGAGAGAGAGAGAGAGAGAGAGAGATTGGTGAAAATATTGAAAACTTTTCCTATAGAGATGCCACAAATCTTTCCATCTCTATTCTATCCACTTTCCTTCACAGAGATTAAAATTTTCTCTATGACTTAGTGTCCCTTTATCTTAAAGCACCTCTGCAGAATACAGATGTTGGGTGGAGACTGGTATCTGCATGCCTGTCTTTATGAATAGTGAAAAATAAAATCCCTCCTTTTCTCCCTCCTCCAACTGTACACTGAATCATGAGGATGAGTGGCTGTGTTTCGAGTGTCTGATGGCCCTCCTTTCTAAACATTCAAACAGTCTTTTCGATACTGCGAAGTGTTCGTTGTAGAACTAACGCTACGGGCGAAACAGGAAGCATCTCTATGCTGGATAGGATGCTCAGAGTCACCCTCCACTCTCCCAGGGAAGGCTCTTCAGCTGACTGAAGCAGGGAAGCCGAGCCAATCAGAGGCCGCTTTCCTAGCTCTGTCACCAGTCTGTGGTTGAGGAAGGCTTTTGCTTTTTATGCTCTGTATTGGGGAGGCAGATAAGATGCCAGGTCTGGACTGCCTCTGGGGATAACCTCACCCTGTGTGATGTGAATGAGTAGCATATTGCCTGGTAAATTCACAGGAATTGATAAAGCAGGCGCAGCTCTTCCAAAAAGGCCTTTTTCTTTTTTAGCTCTGGCTGTGGTTTCTGCAGCAATTTTGTTTTTGCCTTAAAAGAGGTGCTGTGGATTATCAGCCCTCCATGTATGACGATTTGTACCTGCATGGAGTTGAAGACTCGGAGGCTGTAAGTATTTCATAGATAGCCGGTTCCCTCTCTCCTCCTCTTCCTCCTCCCATTCCCCCCTCCTCACTCCTATTTCTTAGGCAACGCAGGAAACATGGAGCTGAAAGCCAACAGCATTGGGGTGCTTGCTGGCAGCTGTGTGTTCTCTGTGTAGTTTGCAGCTAACTGAAATTATTTATTGTCAGGCAGAAGGGAAATTAACTCGATAGCGAAGCCACCTACAAGAATAGGTTGCTGGGATTTCTGTGTCACCAGGGCCACGTTGGATTCATGAGGGATAACTGCCCCTTGAAGACTGGTTTAAACTGTGCAGAAAGTGCTGCTTTTTCCAGCCACAGGGTTCACAGGAAAGACTCATTCATTATATAATAACACTGTTTGTTGAGCTAGCATGAATGGAAGGTCCTCAGCTGTAGCGGTTATTATGTGCTTACTGGCCCGACAAGCGGTGCCGTCTCTGCTGCTTCTTTGTTAAGGAAATCAGATGCAAGGGTCGTGCACACAATACTCCAGTGCAGAGGCGGTAGGTGGTGTCCCTGCACTATGTCCTGGAGGACTGAAGTGAACTCACATGTGTTTGGTCTTAGAGAACTGGACTCCTGTCCCCCTGAGAGCTCAGCCCCCTGCAATGTTTTACAATCAGGATGGAAGGATTTTCTGCAATTCCTAAATTTGTAGCATAGTATGTTGTGCAGTGTGCACAGAGGTTAAAACTGAGGGCTGGGTTCTTCTTTCTACTATTCCTAGTGGTAGCACCTGTTTTATATTACTTACATAGAAACCTTGCAAGGAAGGAAGATCGGGGTGGCCCATGGGACATTCTGTGGGGCATCTGAATTTTATATGAGTGCAATGCCATGCATGTGGCCACATTCAAAACAGGATTGTGTTATATAAGGTTCTCTGGCTAAATCACCCAATAAACAGATTATCACAGAAAAAAAAGAGAACCCTATGGCATACGTCAGTGAAGACGTATGTATCACAACTGCTGTCCACGACAGGCAGCAGCACAGTTCTGATAAGGCTTTCTATTTCCCCTTCCTGTCTGTGCTAGCTGAAACTCTTAACTCTAGTTTTCTTCTCCTGAAAACTCTCTTTGCATCTCACCCAGTGTGCTTCAAAAAGACCAGCCGGTCAATTTTTTGCAAGAGACTGTCCATAACGTGGGGGTTGAAGTCAAGAAGGCCCACTCTGGCAGGTAGGGTTGAGAAATAGAAGAGACAACTACCGAATTTAGTCACCAGCCTCCCGGCTGGGTTCCTTGGAACCTTAGCAATTCTCACACTATGTCCTCACACTCACTTATAAAAAAAAAACATGCCATGCCTTCTTGAGTTGTAAGTTTTTGTTTCAGCCATGATTTTAGACTTGGGCAGTGTTGCTTTGAAGTGGACTGGAGTCTGTTTTCTCTTTTCCAGAAATGCTTTTTAGAAAGCAGCTGCTACAAGCAGCCGAGCTGCCTAGGAACTAATGTGTGCAGCTCCTTGTTCTCCAGAACTGGGTAAATTTCAGACGCACTGGGTCAGAGGGGAGCGATATAAGTACAGACACATTTGTTTTTCATTTTGGTTCAGCCTCTTGGGACAGCTGAGCTTCCTGTAGGGTGGGAAGTGAGGAGTACAGTGGCTTGACTTGCGGCTGTAGCTGGTGGCGGGTAGTGCTAGGTACTGCAGTGCTGTGTTCCCAGTGACTCAGTGGTGGCCAGCAGGCTGAGCCTCCTGGGGACTGTGTGCATCCGTGGACGTGAGCAAGGTGGACAGACTGAGGAGATGAAGGGAGGCGTCTGGCCAGTTCTCAGTTGAGAGTCTGGGAGGCTTTTGGGGTGGGGTGAAAACCGTGGCACATCAATCAGAGGGGAAGACGGAGATGTTCAGACGGCTGACCTGACCCCGAATGCTCATTCGAGTTTATTTGTTTTTATAAGGAAGAATAATGTGATGTGTTACCCAAGATGGTGTGAACAGAGCTTCAAGCCAATGGAGAAGACTAGGCCTAAATAGCTGAGCCGGTGGAGTGCCAGATAAAGCCACACCTGGAGTGCCACATCCTCAGCAGTCCCTCTCAGTGCCAATGCATTTATGGCTGTAAGTGTGGGTTTTGCCCAGATCAAAGCAGAATGTGTGGAAAGGTTCTGCTGGATAGGTGTGGAAGGCCTTGTTCAGACCAGCTGCCACCCGAGGACCAACAGGCACTAATAGCTCAGAATGGCACTTCCTCTGGGGGGCTGGGGAGACACCACCACTCTGTGCTACTGCAAATCCTTGTGGGGTGCATGGAGATCAGCATGTTAGACATGCTTGTAGTCAGTGTGTCCATGCTGAGAGCCTGTAACAGAGCATCTTGCCTAGAGACAGATGTTTTACTCTGAGAATACAGCATCAGTATACACTGTGAGCACGTCTCAGCCCCATGGCCTGAGAAGATTTGGCACTGTAGTGGGAGGTTTTTCTTAAGAGTCTGGCCCCGCAGGTGGAGATTAGCCTTCCAGGGCCCTAGATGGAAGGCTGTACATCCTGTCTCTTACTCTACATGAAAGAAAGGACAGGGGAGCATGCTGGAACATATTTCAGTATGGACATAGCAGATTCATTAGACCTGAGGTGCCCATTTGGGCAAGTCTGTTAACTTCTGCTCTGGATTCCAGGAAGGTAGTCAAGGACCAGGACCATTCCCATGTACACAAAATTACAAAAAGGCCAGGACCATCCCCAATTATAATAAGCAAATATGAAAAGTTCAGGATCATTCTCAATTATAAGAAATCACAAAAAGGCCAGGACCACCCCCAATTATATGGAATTATAAAAAGGTCAGGATCATTCTCAGTTATAATAAGAAAATACAAAAAACAAATCAAAACAACAACAAAAAACCCCATTCAGTAGCCCCAGCAAGGTCTCTCATAAGAACAGGAGATTTCACATGAACTGTCACATTATTTCACATTTTTGTATTTTTCTGAGGATGAAAACCAGGGACTTGTGCATGTTAGGCAAGGATTCTACCTCTGAGCTTTACCCACAGCCCCACATTACTTTGTGGGTCACTTCAACATGGGTAATAGAGTATGCACTCAGGGCAAGCGAGTCTATGATGACACCAGGCCACTTACAGTAGGTCGTGTACACAGGATTCTAATGGCTTCTGTGTAAGTGTTACCCAGCACCCTACTTTTACTGCTCCAGTGTATATTAATTTGCATTAATACAGTGTATATTAATGCAGGTCCTGGTGGTTTATTATACAAATGATAACACTTTTTAAATAGGGACGACTAAGGAGAGTGAAAAAGCAGTTACCTGGGACCCACTGCTCTGGGATCATGGCTTTCTGTATCATGCTGCTTTCAGCTGTCATGTACATCCACATAAATAGCTTTTTGTCAGCCTGCTACTGTGTTACAACCTAGTCTGTTAAGTCCCCACCTTACTAAGTATGGAGCATGCTAACCCTGAAACCAGTCTGTGCAGATGGTGATTTGCATAACCATATAGACTTGGGAATGATTTTAAAGGAGTATTTTGCAAGGTGAAGCCAGGGTTAGTGATACATAGTAATTTGTTTCTTGGATTCAAACCTTTCCATTCCCAGATGCTTAAATTTGAAGGGAGGAAACTTGATCATTTTCAGGCACTAATTCAAAGCACTTTTTACAGAAGAAAACACAGGCTTTGAGCATTTTCAATCACAGAGACATAAAGTAGTTATCAATACCATTAGAGAGTTTATCATGGCAAAAGATAAAGTGAGAGAAAACTGTACCTATTATATGTTATATTTGAATGCATATGTAAAAGCATGTGTTTAAATCTATATGTACTATACACTGTTCTAAGGGTAACTATATGTTAACTTTTCAAACTATTTGTTTTCAATAAGCTGTACAACTATGTTTGTCTAAATGTCTGTGGACCCACATGTGTGTGTATACTGTGCAGTCTTGTATATTACATTCATCCACACATGCATATACTTCATACTTTGCTAACTGATGGTTGATACTGAATGGCATATTTCTACCATAGAAATTTTGGGGAAAGAAAATTAAGTGCTTTTGATGTGAAGAAAGATACCCAAGAGTGTTGAAAAACCACACTTCTACTACAGGATGAAGGGTTGCTGCTTTCAAAGGTGCCACAAAGTTGTTTTATATATGAAGATATGTTCTTGTCCTTCTTAGGGAGGGAGATAAACTTTAAACATATAAGGGCCTTCAGGAAAAAAAAATGCTCTAGAGATACAAAGGTTTGGATATCTCTTGGGAACAACTGGACCAAAGGCCTTTATGCTTTTGTGGATCAGAACATCTGTTCTGGGGCAGGAAGTCTTCAACAGCTGTTTCTAGAGTGTGGAAACTGGTTTGTGGATGAGTTGAAGGACTGGGTTTTGGCATCACTAGCTAGAGAAGCAAATCAAGTGCTTGTACTTTGTGTGAGATATCTGACTGAGAAATGTACTTGTTTCACTCAACTGAGATATTGTGGTAGTAAGCCAGGTATGTGAAGTAAATGATGAATACAGCCCTTTCTTCAATCAAATAACCATAAATGTTGGTTTTCTAAAAATATATATATAGAAATGATTGTCATTAAATTGTTATGATGCTAAGAGAGAAATTCCTTAAATTTGACCAGAACCCATGGATTTGCTCCTTTGTTTCTAGTTAGTTTTTCACTTTGGGGTGACAGGTGGAAGTATAGATCTCAGCCATCGCCCTTGTCCAGGTGCTTCTGTGTTCTTTCCTTACAGTTTGTATCTTCTCCAGATTATAACAAGTTCTGGTAAGTTATTTTTGTGTTGTATGAATGAAGCGCCTGTGAGAACAACTCAAGGAGTTTGTTTTGGCTCGAGGTTTTGGAGGGTTCTTGGCCTCATGTGCTTGGGTAGAGCATCATCGTGGCAGCAAATTCATGGCAGGGAATTTTTCCTTCTTATGGTAAATGAGAGGCAGAGAAAAAGGAAGACGGGAAGGGACCAGAATATGGATTCTGTGACCTACTTCCTCCATCCAAGTAGGTCTAAATTCCTTCCTTTTACCACTTCTTGATATCGGCATTATGTAATGAATCCATAAGCAGGTGACTGCATTAATTAGATAAGAATCCTAAGATTTTCCCTCTGTTTTCTCAAAGTCAATCCCCTGGCAAAGAAGCCCCTTGAGGGACATTTCATGTTCATAGTATGATTGAGTCCAGAGTTTTAGAATATAGTACTATGACTCTTCAGTAAATGCCACATCACTCCCTGGCTTTGTCACCTGTGTAATGCTCAGTAGCTATGCAAACCCACCGTAAAGTGAAGGAATCACAGACTTGCCTCAGCATTAATCTTCCCTTTCCATCGTGACCATGTCGATAGTCCTGTCACTCCATTCTCCATCTCTTCTTTGACATCCCATTTCCAGGTCAGCACACCCACTGAAAGAGGCATAGAGGACAAAACTGCACTGGATGTCATTTTTCATCTTGTCTTGCCTCTCCCACTCATCCTCTCAAATAATAACCACGCCATGATTTCACTCACGTATCAGTGGAGTTAAATTAAAAATTAGACCCAGCAAACTCTATGGAGCTGAATTCTGCTTAAAAAAGTAGGCAGACTTGGATGCTTTTAATATGTTTGAATCAGCCATAGGGGCTGTGAAAACAGTAAGTTTAACCAGCAACATTAGAATGGCCCCTTTTCACATGGGAAAATTTTATGCAACTCGAGACATGTAAAACATAAAGTAGACATACAATTTAAGAATTTACTGATAATAAATCATAAAGACATTTATCTTCAAACAGTTTTTTTGGGCTTGCAAGATGGCTCAGCAGGTAAAAATATTTTAATTGAGTGTACAAGCCTAATGATCTGAGTTCAAGCCTCAGAAACCATATAAAGATGGATTGAGAGAAATAGTTCCGTGAAGTTGTCCTATTGCCCCACCCCAACATGCCTACACATGCACAATAATGCACTTACAATGATAAAAGGAAAAAAAAACTTCAGAAAGTCTTAAAACAATTTACTTGGTATACATATAATTTCACCATCCAGTAAGGACTAAATCAAATTTGTATACTAATTAGATAAATGTACTTGTTTATGTTTAAATTTGTTCCTGTCTTTTTGTTAACTCATACTATCACTTGTCTTCGGGTTGGTTGCACACGTTAAATCAGACAACACTTGTCACAGTAATGTCTGTCAAAGTTACTGAGCATGACATCTCCAGCTTCAAATTCATCAGGACACTCTTAACAAAAGCAATTCATTCTGCATTTTCACCCACCTTACAGAATTCTAGCACGGTTAACTTAACCTTTCTCTTCTGCTTAGTCTTCCTGGCAATGCTGTGAGACTTCTTCCTTTTCTTGCCTCCACCATCAAGTCTCAACACAGAATGAAAGGGCACCCCTTTTGAATGCTGTAGACCAAGTATGGCATCTTCCAGCTGCTTACCAGCAAAGAGCAGGCTGTGCTGACCAGGAGGAATTCCTTCCTTAACCTGGAACTTGGTTTTTACATTTTCTATAGCATCTAAAGGTTTAACCTCAAGGGTGATGCTCTTCTCAATAAAAGTCTTTATGAAAATCTGCATCACTGTGGCTCAGAACGCTGTTTACTTTCATACAAAGAATTAAGCTGGGCATAATAGCACATGCCTTTAATCTCAGCATTCGGGAGACAGAGGCAGATGAATCTCAGTGAGTTCAAAGCCAGCCTGTTTACATAGTAAGTTCCAGGAAAGCCAGGGCTACATAGGGAGATGCTTTCTTAGATAGATAGATAGATAGATAGATAGATAGATAGATAGATAGATAGATAGTCAGGTAAATAAAATAAGTAAAGGAAGAGAGGGAAGGAGGGAGGGAAGAAAGGAGGGAGGAAGGAAAGGAAGAAGGGTACATTTTGAGTGCAGAGATGGCTCAACCAATTAAAAGTATTTGCTTCTTCTCTCGAAGACCTTGGTTTGATTCCCAATACTCATGTGGTGGCTCACATCTGCCTCTAACTCCAGTTCTAGGGGATCTAATGCCTCTTAAGGCCTTTGTAGGACCAGGCAATCATGTGTGGCAAAGACATACATGCAAGCAAAACACTCGTACATTGTAGAACAATTTACAAAACAAATCTTAGGGGAATATTTGATGCTGCAGGACATAGAGCATTTTGAACAAATTTTCAGAGTTGACCAATATTTGGATTTTACCAGTGCTGGGAATCCACTTTGTACAAACATATAGTACAAAATGGCATTAGTGTATTCAGGACCATTTTAAAAATTATTGGAGATTCTACCCTAATCCCAAGCCAAAATTTGTGTGATTTTTTAAAAAAGTAAACCCATTAGCAACTTCATATAGCAATACAAAAAACTTATAGCACTATGCTACTAATTGAAAACCTCCATGCTGAAGAATAATGGTAGAAACACACTAAAAGTCTGGTTTCTGTAATTACAACTTTGTATGTACTATCCAAACCCTGAAGGTTCCAACGTGCAGTCGTCTAGAATCTGTGCTGAGGTGTTTCGGATTGTTTCGTTGGCATTAAACAGCATGATGGTGGTATGAAATGCTGCATTCAAGGTTCCAGTTAAGTTGCACCATGGAAAGGGGAGTTTGCTGCCATAGGCATCATCCATTCATTATATGTTAGATACTAAGCCTTTGGTCGTGAGCGTTCAGAAACTTTTACCAGACTTTTGGTGATGGCACGTTTAGTTATAAGCCCCACACTGGATTGCAACCTGTATTGCTGAAGCTGTGTAGTAGAGGCATGGGGCTTATGTATCAAAGAAGGGGCACTAGAGGCCACAGTTGAATCCGTATAAAATAACGGCAGAGACGGGGAGTTGTAGATATTTATAACCTGGGTTTTGAAACTTTTAAGACTTTGGAGAGTGTGAGGCTGAGGGAAAACTGCTGCTGTTTTTGCAGCACACATTGGTTTACAGAAAAAAGGTAGCCCAGATGACTCTCAAGGCTATTTGTGAGCTCCAAGAAGACCGGAACCCATTCTGCCCCACATTTGTCTGGACTTTAGAACACCGCTGTGCAGTTTTAGTCATTGACTCAGCTGCTTCTCCACTTTCAAGGTTTCATATGTCCTATTTTTAATTGTTGGAAAGATATTAAAAAGGTTTACACTTAAAGCAGGATGTTTTGAACAGGTATAGTAGGTCTTGCATGTAATTCCAGCACCCAGAAGGCCAAAGCAGAGAATTGTGAGTTCAAGGCATGCCTGGGTCATAAAGAGAGACTCTTTTAAAAGCCAAAGTAAGTAAAATGAATGGGAGCATTTGAATGTTCTTTGAATCCATGGGAATGGAAATGAAGGCCATACCCCAGTGTGAATATTGGCAACCCCTAGTTGAAAGCCTGGTGATGTAGACTGCAGATGGCAGGGCTCTAATTTTGCCTTTTAACAATTCCTGTTACATCTTAACCTCACTCTTATCTTTAGCTTGAGCATCCTTTAGAAAATGATTCTGATCCCCAGTGTTGCTGATCTCACCAGCTTTGTTGACATTTTGGTGAATGATATGGCTGTAGCTTAGAGTGTTTATCAGTATTCTTAATTATTTGTAAAACTTAAAAAATACTTTTATATTGAGCATAGGTGTCAGCTATGAAAATGTAAAGTTTGCTTTTTAATTTTTTACTTTATAAGAAAGCACTGCAGTCTAATAATGTTGTTATTGAAAGGGGAATTTTACTTTCAAAGCTCCCGGGAGGTCTAGCACCCCACTTCTTCACTATGTCCCTAAGTATGTTTCTTTTTTCCTTATATTTTAATTTATTATATGTGGTCATATTCTTTCCTATCCCCCAACTCCTCCTAGATTCTCCATACATCTCTATCTACCCAACTTCATGTTCTCTCTCTCTCTCTGTCAAAAAATAAAAATCCAAACAAACAAAAATATAATAAAACAAAAAATACCAAAACAAAACAAAAAACCACGAATTCTGTCTGGCAATGGCCCAGTGCTTCTGGGCCTGCCCTGGGGTGTGGCACTCCACCGAAGAAGAAAACCGTGTTTCCCTTTCCCAGCAAATACCAGCCGAAGGTAGCTTTTTGGTTTGGAGTGAGACTTTGTGTCCACTTTCCCTTTTCTATGTTGGGATTTTTGTCAGGTTGCTGTGTGTAGTTCTTGTGCATGCTGCCACACACTGTGTGAGCTCGTGTGTGTCTGTCCTGTTATGTGTGAAGATACTGTTTCTTTGAAGTCATCTACCACCTCTGACTACTACAGTCTTTCTGCTCCCTCTTCCAAACAGCTCACCGGGTACCGAGGTTTGATTAAGACATCTCTGGGTAAGCTTCTTAGCTTTCTGTGCCTTGATTTCCTTGTCTCTGTAGCTTCAACAACAATGAAACAAAAGTGATTTCTTGGTGATTTAAAAAATTAAGTTATTTAATATGTATAAAGCCCTTAAAATGTATATAAGTGTTAATACATATCATATTTATCATATATATCTTACATATTTCCTCAAATGAAGGATGCCTCTTACCACACAAGTTCCTACCAAGAACTTAGGTTTATTTCTAGTACTCTTGCATAATATTTTTAATAGTGATTCCCCCAAATCTTATAGACTACATCCTTGTGACTCCATGTCTGTGTGTACATCTTCACCACATGTCACTTCTGGCAAGGTGTTCTATAGAAAAGTTAGCAGTAATGCAGAACCACATGCAGAGTGATAATAGAAAGTGACAGGTAGAAGATTCACTGCTCTCCTGAGAGCTTACAATTGGTTCACATCTTGTTTTGGAAAAGGAGGTGATAGAGTATCATTATAAGAATACCAGGATTTGGAGGTCTTGGCCTTGGCATTTTATTAGCGGTGACTTGGGACAGGCACCTTATCTCCCTACTCCTCAGTTTTTCTCACATTAGTTGAAGAAATTTGATTAGATGGTTTCTAAGATTTTTTTTTTCTGAATCTAAAATCATGTTCTATTTGTGGATAAGCATTTCTTCCTTTGGGATACAAATGCCATCATGTACCATTTGCTTTCTGAAATGATCAATTACCATGGCATTATGTAAGACACTGAGTAAGGTGTCAGTGTGTGGGCTTCAAATCTGCATGTTTGGCTTTTCCAGAATCTTTAAAAGAAGCAAGAGTGTTTAGTACATGTTGTGGGAAAGACTACACTCTGTGAAGCCAACAAAGGGGCTTTGTCTATTACTCGTTTGCTTACATTTCCTGTGTCACACTTGCATCCCTCAGCAGGCTGAGCTGGGAACACTTGAGGGTCAGCCCTAAGAACAGCAAAGAGCAAAAGTGTGGTGAGAAGTGAGTTCCCCCTAGGCTTTCAGACAATCAAAGAAAGGGAATTGCACTCTGAGTCATCTTTCCTTTCAACGAAAGTGTCAAAGCTGTACATTAAGAGTGTAGGGTTGAACGGTGTTTGGAACAACTCTTTGTGATTGACATGACTCATTATCAATAAGATATAGTAAATATAAACATTAGCTGATATATGAGTGAGGGTCTGAAATCCTTAGTGCTGAGATGGTAGGTGTGTGCCACCATGTCTATCTAAGAATATTTTTTAAAAGTATTTTTATTCCTTTGCAAAATTTTCTTCTGTTCATCATTATTGTTGTTGGCTGGGATGTTCTAAAACCAATAATCAGCTAAGTGGAAAACCCCAGAAGTGCAGTGACTTCTAGGAGACATTGATTCATTTTAAGAATCAGTCGCTCCTTTTAAAAGTATCTGTACCCAGTGTACTTAGGTTTTTATGATAAGGTCAAAAGCATAGAATGGAAGTGGAAATCTTGACTTGAGCTCAGTATCTCAAATATTCCCTTGAATCCTGTTTGAATAAAGTTAGAGATACAGCAAAATTTTGTCACATGTGATGATAGGAAATAGGGTGACTATTATGCCAAAATGGGTAAACATATTGGTTATCCTGTCTATTTCCAAGCAATCATTATTATAGCTTGATACCATCAGTTTCAAATGATGCCTTGGAGATTCATATCTTGGTATATTTGTGATTTAATGGCTCTATTGATCCAGGTGATGGAATTAATAACTTACTTTTTACATTTTCACATCATCTCCCATTTGATCATGTGAGTGTGACTACAGTACTGGAATTAAGTAAAGTTGATAAGGTCAGAAAATGCAGGACATTTTAATCATCATAATGTCCAGGGCCCTGTGAAGTGCTGGGAGATTGCAGAGTAACATATGGAATAAACCTGCACAGGCCAGAGAGGCTTTGCATGGGTCAGGTTTTGAAAGAAAATACCTCTGATGGTCATGTGTCATCATTAGTTAACTGAAAGCCAAAAGTATGGCTACATAAAACATTATGCATGTATCTTATTTAAAAGTGTATCTATTTATTTTTGTGTATGTCTATATGCTTCCATGAGTTTATGTTCACCACATGCATGCAGGTGTTCGAGGAAGTCAGAGGGTGACAAATGCCTTGGGACTGAAGTTCCAAGTGGTTGTAAACCATCTGATGTGGGTTCTGGGAAATGAGCCTGGGTCCTCTATGAGAGCAGCAGTGGTTTTACCTACAGAATCATCTCTTTAGAGCTAGTATGCACATTCTTAGAGCATCAGTGGTAAATTTCCTCTCAGACATTTATACAGAGTACATTGTATTTCATTGATTCTTACACATATTTTTCATGCTTAAATATCTAAGAGCTATATCTTAAAAATAATGATGCTTCATAGTTTTATTGGCAGTGTTTTTAACTTCACTTGTGCATAATCTAATACTAAATCTTAAAACAGTTTATGTCTTCAATTCAGCAAAGTGAGATATTTTGGAAAAAGTTAATTAATATGAAACTGGGTAATGGGAATAATCCATCTCTCTGAGAATCTCCTAACCTGCTTCCTCCAATCATTAATTCATTGGCAATTCTTCAGTTCTTTTCCCAATGCATTGATAAATGTGGGAATTTAGAAAAGTATCAGTAAACATATACATATATCTCACACTTGTAATTAAAAAATACAAATAATATCAAAACAAATATTATCCTACCACGAGACCTAATGATGTGATACATATATTTTGCATGCCAGTTTGTTATTTTTCAGAACTTGGGTGACATACTGGCTGTACTGTGTAGTTGTGTCATAAAAAACATCACCCATTATATACAGTTCTTTTCTGTTGCTGTCATAAAACGCCATCTATGTAAAAGTTTATTTTGGCCTATGGTTCTAAAGCGAACATCCATAAAGGGGGCAGGGAAGCTGGCAGCCAGCAGTCTGGTCAGGAAGGTGAGAGATCACATATCCATCCATATACAGAAGCAGAGAAAGCAACTGGAAGTGAGATGAAGTTGTGAATTATCAAAACCTGTCACCCAAATCCATGATGCACTTCTGCTAGACTCTACCTCTCAAAGATGACACATCTTCCACAAGCAGTGCTACTAACCAGAGATCAAGTGTTCAGATATGTGGGCATATGGAGGGGGGCCATTTCTCATCCAAATTGCTAAAACCACTGGTAAAGATTTAGAAGATTCATTTAGTCACCCTGAAGATAAAGGTTGCCTTTAGCATCCTTTCCTGTGGATATTTGTGTGTATAGGGAACATTTCTCCAAAATGTTCCTGTAGGTAGATTTTCTGGATAATATGATTAGCACAATTTAATGTTTGTTTATATTTGTGAGTATTATAAATTGTTTTTATATTAAAACAATTCTTTACTGGTTGAGAAAAATGCTGAATCAGCTAAAAACATCCAGGCTGAAATATAAAACTGTAAGACATTTCTTGATTAGAGGAAGCATCTTTTTCTGGGTTATGCTCCTGGTAGCATAGGAAGAATTGCTCTGCTCTGTTGTAATAATTTGTTGCTAGTTTTTCAACAAAAATTTCAGACATTTCACCCATCCTCCACTTCATCTTTGTAGCTGAAAAACCTGAGACCCGGAGAGGTTAGACAGCTTTCTCAGAATGGCACAATCTGGGTTACAACTGGACCAACCTTCCTTATGTACCCTTCTAGGACAACATTCTATTGTGTGATGCCAAATTATGAGGGCCCATTATATTTAAAAAAACTAGACAACTCCCCAAAGGTGGCTGCATCATATATTTATAAGGTTGATGGCAGAGGATTTCCCAGAGAATATGCTGCTCTCAGACCCAATAGTTAGACCTTTATTTGCTTGGAGATAAAATTTGCAATCTAGTTTTTTTTCAAGGTTGTTTGATGTTTCTCTGTAATGGAGTTTGAAGTCCTTAGTTGCTGATGAATTAAAATGATAATATATCAATGAAACATAAGTGAATATATATTCTCAATGCTGGAGAACATTGTAAAGATGTATGAGGGTTAGGGGAAAAAATTCAAGTTCTTCTAATTTGTATGCAGGTCCTGGTGAGAGTTGTAAGTTAATACTACATTTGGCTTTAGCTAAGAGGATTCAAGTTCCATTTTGTTCTCTGTCTTTATCATTTATGGCCATGCACTTCCAATTCAAGAAAACACTTGCATGATTCAGTAGCAATATTTTTAAAAGGCAAATGGACATTGATATTTGTCAAAGGCACAGAGAATTACAAGTTCTGTGACAGAAGGTGACTCTACCAGAAGGAAAAAAATATAGCCATGCTCAAATTAGAATAACTTGAAAGGGTTTAATGAAATGTAAAGATGTCAGTAGGGTGTGAGGAAACTATAGGAGACAGTGCTGGCAACCACTCAGTTGTTTCTACTCCTAAACTGAAGAGTATGCAGAAATCACTGGAAGGTTTGAGTTCTGCCCAGAAAGCTACCCAAGGAAATACATAGCTTTCTCTGTTGAAGGTACCACCACACTAGGGTACCTGCCTGGGAAGAAATCCAGAGCTGGGCAATCTACACTCATTCTCTTGAACTCTGATTTCTGTTGGTCAAAGCAGTGGAGGACAGAGTTTGTAGGTTAGACATACCATGCAAGAGGAGGTTGGAGAAGGGTAGAAGGTTCTATGGAAAAGCAAGATGAGGTTTGTCTGTCTGTCTGTCTGTCTGTATTGTCTGAGTATATATTCAAGGGAGTAGAAGAAAGCATGCAGCTTAAAGGTATTCCAAAAGCACGCCTCTAAAGATGCTACTGGGGCTATGAAGGACTTACGGCTGGTAATTTTCTGTTTAGCCCTGCTTTGGTTTTCATATATAGACATGGTTTTCTGCATATAGTTTATCTGACTTTTAATTCCAGTGACTATGTTTTAGTGAAGACTTGGAATACTTGGGTAAAAAAGTCTAGCAATAGGGAAAAATCAAAGACTTAGGTTTGTGAAGGAACTTGGGAAATGACGCTTAGAGGATGTTACAGTTTGAATCTGTTGGAGACTTAGTCCCTTAACTCAGATGTTAATGGTGTGGCATCTGAGGTCAGTGTTGGATGAGACCAGGTCTTGAGGGCATGACTGCAATTATGGCATCAGAGGCTAAGGAGGGGACAGGAGATCTGAGCTAGCACTATTATCTCACCAAGCGGTGTGTTTTGTGGTATGAGGCAGCAACAACTCGAATAGATGAGGCTGCGGCTTCACATACAGCTTCAGACTCTGACTCGATGATGTTTCTTCTCTATGAATTACCCAGTCTGTGGTTTTCTGTTGCTCCAGCAGAAGACAGACTAACATGCTGACAATACACAGAGGTCTCTATAGATAATGGAAGGATACAGAAAAGCACAAGCAAACTGATTTATGTTCCTCTGGCCAGACTAGAATAATTCCTAGGATCCTCTAAACATCATTGTTCAGTGGTTCCAGCCACATATGACATTGGGAGGGCTCTCTGAGGGTTTACAGATTGGACAACAGTCTTCTTTAAAAAGACGTCATTGTTGCGTGGGATGGGACTACTTAGGGCAACATTTCCTTTACAGTGTTGAAAGCAGGACTTGTGTGGAAGGCACCGGAAGATCATGAAAAATACTTGCCCAGAGATCAGGCCTTTCCATGTTAGCAAACCTATAAAGACTCTATATGTGTCTGTTACAGAATCTATTTTGATTGGTTGTTGCTTGCATAGAGCACTAAATCAAGAAATTCCGTCGAGCGGTGAACCTAGGACTAGCACATATTTCTGAACCTATATTATTCTCTAACTGAAAGTTTTAAAAGTTTCACTTCTTTTAACTAAACAAGTTAATCAAGTAGGGTTCAGGAGGGTGGGACTGGGGCAGACAGGGGGAGAGTTATAAGGTCCTTGTTCCCTATTGTCTGGGCTTTTGAAATGTGTAAGGGAGAAGAATCCTACTCTGATTAGTTGCTGGAGTCAAGAGTGTAGAAAAAGCACTGGCCCTGGACTGGTAGGTTAGTTGGCTTAGGATGGACATAGGACCCATCTGTGCCTGAAGCAGAAGGTGGTGTCCTTGGTGATGCTCATCAGGGCTGTCCCCCAGGGGACAGATTACTGTATGGTGGCTATGTGCACAAATTAGCAGATATCTCATCTCTTTGCGTAGACACAATTCTTAGCTAAAGAGAACTCAGGTTTTCCCACTGCTTTTTAGCAGATTCTGAAGGGTCAGACCAGGAAGTTCTCAGTGGTGAGAGCTGGTTCTTGTACTGAGAGAACTTTGCCAGTGGCTGCAGCTAAGAGACAGTTCTAGAGGAATGGAACCAAATGGTCATCTAGAATCTCCACAGAGGGTCATTTCAGTAAGATTTTAATGTTTGGAGGTTTATTCCTGACAGTGTGTGTGCTTGTTCCACGGGTGGAGATGCCTGGCAGAGGGATACTGCATAAGCCTTTAAAGATCTGTGAGAGGAGCCGAAGAACTGGCTCAGCAGTTAAGAGCACTGCTACTCTTGCAGAGGACCCATTGGATTCCACAAACCCATGTGGTAGCTTATGACTGCCTGTGACTCCAGTTCCAGTCCACCTGACTCCCTCTCTGCCCTCCTCAGGCCGCTGTACACATGATACACATGAGTTCATGCAAGCACACCCATATAGACATGAACATATATAATTAAATGTATGTACAGAGTTGTATTAAAGCCAGCCTCCCATATTACCAGAACACTGCTTGAATATTTTCAGCTTATAAAATAATATGTTTTTCTAAATTAATTTTTGGGTTAGCATACAAAGTAGCGGCATTTTCATGCATATCTATAAAGAAATGCTTTTATTGTCTTCATTTAAATTCTGTGTATGTATGTGAGCCTATGCACATGAGTGCAAGTGCTTATAAAGGCACTCAATCCCCTGAAGCTAGAATTACAAGCAGCTATGAACTAACTTGGGTAGTAGGATACGAATTTTCAACCCTTGCAAGAGCAATGCATGGTCTTAACTGCTTAGCCATCTCTCTCATATATATGTATGTATGTATGTATGTATGTATGTATGTATGTATGTATGTGCTGGAATTAAAAGTTTGGGACACCACGCCTATTCAAAGTTCATATCTCATGTTATTTTTGTAGGCTTGATTTTGGAGTTATTACCAGCGCAGAGCATAGTGTTATAATGAGGGTGAGGTAGAGCTTGTTGAAGTATTGTTACAGTATTTTAAATGGTGTGTGTGTGTGCACATGTGTATGTGTCTAACTTCTTGTGTCAAAGCTACAACATAATGTGCTGTGTGTTTTAACTATCAGAGTTTTATTGCAATTGAGCTTCATATTCACAAATGCTTGGTTTCACTCTGGTTTTAAAGGATACATGGGCATACATGTAGCTTAAATGCATTTGCTCATGCCTCCTTCACTATTTAGTTGGGTGAATTCTCCTTCAAACATTAACAGGAGCAAGAAGAAACAGAGGGAGAAAAGAGAGGGAGAGGGAGAGGGAGATTCAAATAAGGCAGAAAGAGGACAAGGAAATGCATATCCTAGATTTCGTGAGTGTTTTTATTCATATCCCTTCAACTAAAACACATTCTGGCTGTGAGATGTGCAGCTCGCCGCTCAATTTTCATCTGCAGTGTTGCATTTGCATTGAGAAGCTGGCTTTCAAAATGCCAGCCAGCAGCCTGCTCAAGGGTGGAGGCTGTGTTGAACTTGGTGACTGGATTACAAAGATATCTAGCATAGTTGTGGAGAGGGTACGTACATCAGACACCTTGTTCTAGAAGCTAAACAAGAATTTTGTCAGCTGTGATTGATCCAATTTTTAGTATATATGAATTCTCTGTTCCTAAGGGCTTGCAAATATATCCTAAGCAGAAAGCCAAGTACTAAATAGAAGATGTATGAGCATCCAGATTGCTTTCCTTCAGTTGGTGAGACTATTCATGGGCTCTGGCTATAAATGATGCCATTTCATTATAGGCATAAAAATGGGTAAATGTTTATGACTTCTGAGGGGAACAATGGAAATGTTTCTTCTTTAGTCTTCAAGTGTATTAGTCACCTCTCTATTGCTGTAGCAGAATGCTTTAGATAATCAGCTTGTTCTTTGAAAAGGTTTATTTTGAGTTACAGTTTTAGAGGGTCCAGTCTGTGATCTAGAGGACTCATTGCTTAGTCACCGGTAGAGGTATCAGATGACAATGATGGGGAACAAACAGGTGGTGGAGAAACTAGTCACCTCAAAGCCAGGAAGCAGAGAAGAAGGGAGGGGCCATTATTCTTCAGTTTTTTTTTTTTTGAGGGCATCTCCAAATAATATAAGGTCATCTCATAAGACTTCCGCTCCCCTGCCCTCCCCCCACACAAAGGTCCCATGCCCTTCCAGTAGCACCACCTTGGGCACACATGGACCTTTGAAGAGTATGCAGCAGCCACACAATACCAACCATGGTACTGGAATTCTCTACCATTTTGAGAACAGAGTAGGTACTGGTAGATTTTTTTTTTTTGGTTTTTTGTTTTGTTTTGTTTTTTTCCACTCTCATTATTAAACAATAGCAAATGCCGACAAAGATGCAGAGGAACACTTCTGTTGGTGGGAAGGTAAATTAGTAGAATCATCATGGAGATATGGAGAGTCTTCAAAAACCAAAAATGGATTTACCATATGACCTTACTAATTTAGTATATATTTAAAGCATACCCAGAGATACCTGAACATAGCAGTGTTTATTAAGGTACTGCTCACAAAAGCTAAGATGAACTCAGTGTATGTGTCTATCAAGAGATCAATTAATTAAAAACAGTGTCATATACGCACACTAGACTATTACACAACCACAAAGAAGAGTAAAATCCTATCATTTGCAGCAAAATGGATGGAACCATAGGACATTATGTAAAGTATTACCGTACATTACAAGCTAGGTTCAGAAAGACAAGCAGCATGTGTAGATGCTAAATGTTGATCCCCAGGAGAAATATGATCACTAAAGATTTAAGAGGGGAGTTGTGGGAACAAAGATGCTGGGAGATTTTTTTCCTGTCTAGTCTCAGTCCCATTGGACTGGTTTCTTCTCTCTACCCATTCGGGTCCCTGCAGCCACTATGAAATAACCATTCTGAGACTTAACAGCTATTTGATCATTGGCTTAGGCTTCTTACTGGCTAGCTCTTTCTTAACTATTAACCCATTTCTATTAATCTGTGTATTTCCACTGGCCTTCACTTACCGGTAAGCCCAGGGATCCTGACTCCCTGGCTACATGGCGACTCTCCAACTCCTTTCTCTATCACTGTTTGGATTTTCTGCCTGGCTAAATCCTGCCTGCCCATTGGTCAAAACAACTTTATTCATCAACCAATAAGAGGAATGTATATTCACAGCATACAGAAGGACATCCACTCATCACAGAGAGGTTGGATTTGAGCAGTGGATGCTGTATTCGTGAATGAAAATGCTACATTGGATGCCACTATTACAGATGGCAGTGTGTCTCAATAGGAAATCCCTCAGCCTCTGGTTTGAAAAGAGCCACACACCCTTTTTAAAGGGAAGGAAGACTGTGTTGACTATCATTACCATGAAAGCACAGAATTTCCAACACACAATGTTTGGGCAGAGCAGTGGGACCCCACATCCATTTCTCTGCTTCAGTGTTTTACTCTTCTTCACTTTTTTTTTTTTTTTTTTTTTTTTGGTTCATTTGAGGGACAACCTGAAGCCAAGGGAGTTGGGCTCTTCCTCTGCTGATGTTCAGCTTAGTTTCCATTTCCTGCTTCATTAGATAGTCAAGTGAGCATCCTGCACTGGGCTCCAGCAGTCTGGAGCACAGGCCAGATGCTAAGTTTCTTGTGTTTCTTCTTTTCCTGATCAGTTGTGGGTTACTAAATACCAGTGAAAACTGTAGTTGTGCCAGTGAACTTCCGGCTAGCTCTCCATGTCCTTCTGAGATTAGAGGCAGACTCTCTCCTCCTGATCCTCCTGGAGCTCAAGAGTCCCAGCAGCCCCAGCACTCAGCTCAACTTTCACTTACGAGTATGTCTAGCATCTAGCAGCATTGTGCCTGTAAGGGACAACCCTGTTTTCAGAGAAACCTAAGCCTCATTTAAGTTCTCGGTCTTGTTAATAAAAGAATTTGAAAAGAGACTTAGAAGCTCAAGGACAATTTATTGACGTGTGAGAGCAAAACAACAGGGCAGTCAAGATGTAAACCTTGACAGCTGCCTGAAGGCAGCAGATGCAGAAGAGAAAACAGCCGTGCCTTTTAAAGCTAGGGTTAGAGGAAGCCAGTGCATTTCTGCAATGGAGTTTGGCAAGCTCCTGTATGGCAGAAGTGGGGGTGGTTTAAGTCTCCAGAGAATTAAGTGAGAAGGCTCAGACAATCAGAGAAAGCAGACCCAGGCTTTAGCCAGCTTCCAAAACAAAGGGATAGAAAGAAGGAAAAGGCCGGTACCCTCTGCAAGCAGCTACAAGCTGCCAAGAGCTCTTTTTTGGTGGATCTCACATCAGGCTTCTGCTGAACATGTTTTGAGAGAAATGAATTGCAGTAGGTGATTGGGAAGTATTGGGAGGGATCTGTTCCATTTATTTTGTTGGCAGTTCTGGAGCTTGACTCTAGAGTTTCCTGTGTCCGGGGCAAGTGTTCTACCACTATGCTGCAGCTCCAGTCCTCGTGAAAGAGTTTTAAACTGGAAAGTGCATTGAGGAGGGTGGAAGGGAGGACTCAGGCAAGGAGTCCTGCTAGAAAGCTGTGCAAATAGCCTAGGTGAATGATGACTGTGCTGAGCTAGCCAGTGCCAGGTGGAAACAGACATGATGTGGGGCATGTGTGATGATTGTCAGTGCATCTGGCCAGCGGGTGATTAGCTTAGGAAGGGAGAAGTACTCCGCATTTGGCTTATATGACTGACAGTGATGTTGCGGAATCTGGGAATTGTTAGGAGTAGGAATTTCCCTGCTGCCAGTCTGGTCCCGCCACCACGCCAGCCCCCAATAACACACAGAGACTCTGTATTTGATACAATTCTGTTGGCCAGTTACTATCATTGTTTATCAGCTAGCTCTGTCTTAATGATTAACCCATTTTTACTAATCTAAGTATTTCCATGTGGCTCATCTTACCAGCCAGAGCGGCTGGCGTTCTACCTCTCTGGGCTCTCCATGTTGACTCCTCCCAACTACTTCCTCCTTCCTCCTAGTTTCCTAGTCCCTCCTATCTTCCTTTCCTATTGGCCAACAGTGCTTTATTCATTAACCAGTATGAGAAACATATATACAGAATGACATCTCCCATCAGAAAACTTTGCTGTCCCATCTGATGTCTCTGGACTGATTCAGGGAGTGCCCGTGAGGAGCCAGCTCAACTTCAAAGGCTGCAGCTCTCCAGCTGTTGATCTTGGCTCCTGGCTAAGAAAGTTACAGATTGTACCAAGGTCCCATGCAACCAGGAACTTGTAGAGGAATAATGTTCAGTTATGTAGTTTCTAGGCCCTAAAGCCCTCTTCTTCTACCCTACCTACTGTGTAGTATTTAGAAACTGTAAAGGGAACTTTGTCATATGTTTCTTTTGTATTTAGAGGTAGATCATAACATTTACCCAGAGTCTCTCCCATCTCTTAATCTTCATAGATGAATTTCTAGCCATTAATTTTACATACCCATTGACACATGTAAAAAATATGGGTCTCCAGCCGAGTAAGATTGCTGATCACTGCTCTGCATTCCTTTCTCAAACTTCCACAGCAGGGAATAACCCACAGTAGTGATATAATCTGAGGATCACTGCTTCTCTCAAAGGATACTTCTTGAAGAACTAGTACTCATCAGAATGCCATTGGGGGGGTATTGGGGGGGATGAGGTTCCTTACACCAAACCTCACATTTGCTGGAAATCATCTCAGGGTCTTAAAAGAGGTTCATTATTTGTGATCAGGCTTCCTCTCAGGACTTTGCTTCAGTTCATTTGGGGGTCTTACTTAAGACTTGCAAACCTGGCAGATACTACAGCATGGCTGAGAGATTCTGGGTACTATTATTGAGAGCTTATGCAAAGAGCTTCCTTCTCTTAGGTGGCTAGGTGCAGTTGCATTTTGGGCAGTGAGTGTTGTGAGGCAGGAACGTCTGTCTTACTCATCTTCCTGTCCTTGCATAGCCTTGCTTGCACTGTTCGCTTGTCCTGAGACAGGCATTTGATAGACGGTTGCTAGAATGAATGGAAATCCAATAATTTTAATTCCTCTAGGAATCAAGTGGAATCTAGGGAAATTCTTAGAAATGACTACACGTTATGTAGTTGTCAGGGATCCCCAAGGGACGCTCATTCATCCTTGGCCATCTATTGTTTTATTTATTTTTTCGTGGAAAAAAAAGAAAGCCAAGAAGGGCTGGTGATATGGCTCAGTGGTTAAAGGTCAATGCCACCATGCCTGGTTACCCAAGCTCAGTCCTGCCTGGAATAATATGGTAAAAGGAGAGAGCCAACCCCTACAAGTTGTGCTCTGGCTTCTACACTGTATGTTCTTTGGTGCACACATGTGTGCACACACACACAAACACAAATTGTCATTTTTAAAAGAAAGAGTAAATTTTTAAATGAGGGGTTATAGGTTTTACGGAACTAAATGGCCAGTATTTTAAAAATGCAATGTAATGTATTTCCAATTGGACTGCAGTAATTGAAAACAAGTTTGTGACAATATTAGTCCCCCTCCTAAACACACCTCTACAGCCTATTTAATCTCTGGGGTCCACCATTTTTAGCAAATTACTTTGAAAAATCAGCTTCATTGTATATTATTTACACAGTACACACTACTTAGAGTATGCAGTTCAGTGGGTTTCTTATATCCAGGACTGTTCTACAATCACCACAGGCAGTTTAAGAATGTATAAATTGATGCATTCAGTTTAAGCATATATTAACAATCTTGAAAGAAAAATCATCTCTGTTAGCAGCCACTTGCTGTTTTCCCACTTTCCATCCTAGGCTGCTCTTTACCATGAGTCTGTTCTGGACATTTCATGCATATTATGATACATTATGTTTTTCCTTTCATGACTCGTGTTTTCATTTCACATACTCTTTTCATGGGTCTTCATGTGGCAGCCTGTATCAACATTTTATTTCTTTTTGCTGTCAAATAGTATCTCATTGTATGTATGTATGTTCTATGTTTTGACTGATCGTATTTGGGTTTTCCTACTTTGGGTTGCCATAGATAGTGCTGCTGTGTACAAGTTCTAATGCACCTGTTGACTTTGGCAGCCTCTTGATCTAAAATTAAATTGATATTAAATTAAATGAGTCAGTTTTAATAATTTCAGATTTATTGAGGATACCTCAAAGGCAAGGTATTTTCATTCCATCTCCACTGGCCAATATGGTAGCTCTAAGCACAGGTTCCATAAAGTTCTGTTGGAGCTAGTTGTGCCTCTCACAGTCATGCGAATAAGTAACACCCAGCCTCAAGACCAAGAGCTGTGGACACCATTCCTGTCCCTTGGGAAGCCTTTCTTCATCCAAATCCCATGTAGAGACTGGGATGCAATTCTTCTTCCGCAAGGGACTTCCTAGTTTGTCTAAATTGTTTTTTTTTTTTTAAGTTTCATATTGGTACCTGCCCTACTACCTGGGCATTAGATGGAGGGCAAGGAGTATGCTCTGCTTGTTGTAGGTCTCTCCCTTTCCCCAGCCCCAAACATGCAAGGGTAAAGAGATGAAGAAGGAACACATGTTGTCTGTTATGGAAGCATCCACTGGTAGAATTGGCTAAAGAAGTGGGGGCAGGAGTATTATGGCTTTGACACTAGCCTAGACTGCACTTTGAATAGGTGAAAAGGTTTAGTGGGTAAAGATGCTGGCTATGCAAGCCTAGAGACTTGATTTCAATCCCCAGAAGTCACAGAAAGGTGTATAGAGACCAACCATTTCACAAGTTGTCCTCTGACCTCCACATGTTTGAGATGGGTCACAGATACATCATGCACACACGCAGAGAAATAGATACATTAGTTGATTCAAAACAAAGACACAGAACAATGACATGAAAAAAAAATGTTGAATGGGGGAAAGAAAACCATAGCCCTGTAATATTGGTGTTTTTGTGCATAGTAAAGTGGGACTGATTTGCACCACCCTGAAAATAAATGACTAGAATAATCTAAATGGCTAGAATAATCTTGAACCAATACAGCTCTGAAACTGTGAAGGGTGCTCCCCAGGAGGTCCCCACTTGTCTCAGAGAGCACAGGGAGATGTTCTGTTTAGGAATAATGCTGTCTGTGCAGCAATATTCTTGTTTCTTCTTGCTTGTTCTTGTTTACAAGGACATGCTCAGGGACATTTTCTTGAAAATAGAATCTTTGCAACTTCCTCTCTTTTATTTCCAGCTCAAATTGTAATTTAGCAACTGTGTTATTATCAGAGCTATTATGTCTGTGATGGCCATCCCCTAAATCTCTGACTCTAAATGAGGTCAGTTCTCTGAATGAGCTCCATGCAAACCAGTCTTCTCATGTTCCTCTTGGTAGCCACATGAGAACAAACAAACAGGGATGAAAGGTGGACTAATTTGAGACAAAACAAAGATATTTTAGTTTTCATGGCACTTGGCACTGAGATTTTTCATCCATTTCTTTATAAACGTTTTTTTTTCCTCCTTCAGATCTTTTCTGCTGGTATGGGAATTAGTCAGCCCATTCCAGTTCATTCTTTATAAGCTACTTACAAACAGTTCACAGAAATAATTCTGCCTCAATGACTTTGTGCCATTACTCCATAGACTTAATATTTGTTTGGTGCTGAATGGACTGAGGACAGTCCTTATTGGTTACCGCTACATTAGTTCAGAGTGAGGGCTCTCAAAAGTCACACAGGCAGAGTGCATAGCAAGGTGACATTGTGATGGTTACTTCTGAGCCATATTTCAGGTCCTTGGTCAGAGATGCAGTAGACCAATATTAGATTCACTAGGAAGGTGTTCTTGATGGAGTCCTTCATGTTAACACAGGAGCTTTCTCGCTCAGGAGGTGAGATTTGATGTGAAGATAATAGAGCTTTATAGATCTGTATATTGGTGTATAGGCAAATAAGACAGTCAAAGTGCTACAAATAGTTGTTTATGCATACATCCCTTGCTAAGCATCTAAATATCACCTAGCATGACTTACCACCATGCAGATGGTTACAGAAACTTTCATGATGGTAGTAGAAACAGAAGATGCTTTCAGTGTGAAAATGTTTAGGAGTTAAGGACAGAAGACCAAAGGTTCATGCACATAAAACAACACAGAGGGATCAAAAAGTAGGGTGGGCTTGGTACATCCAAAAAAAAAAAAAAGAAAGAAAAAAAAATGGATTTTCTGTGCTTTTCATATATTGGTAACTTTTACTTTTTTTAACTTTTTAAATCATTCTGTTTCTTAATCAGTAAAAAGGAGAAATATAATATCCTTATATTGTGACATCCATATTGGTAACATACAGAGAGAGAGCTAAATTCTTAATGTGTTATAGTTCAATCTTTAGAGGTACTAATTGACAGTTGAAAGACAGCCTCAGATATCTGACATCAGGTTGAGGAAATCAGGTGATATTTGGCATAGAGTTGAAACATAAACACAGAGGAATAGAGAATCACGAAAAGATTTGGAGGCATGGAGTTAGGCTGTATAAAATTTCATTCAAATAACATTTAAGCCAGACAAATGTAAATTAACTATTACAGCAACCAACAGATGAGGGCCAAAATGGTTCTAAGTAGTCTACGTGGATTCTTTCTCCTAGTGTTCCCAATGACCTGATGATGTAGATACATTAGCATTGGGAATATTAAGTAATCTATCTGAGGTCATGTGGCTAGGAAAGAAGTGCTACACCATGTTTGGCAAACTAAGAACAGAGACAAGCTGATACCACGTTTGTCTCTTCTATCCTTCATTGCTTGGAGCGCAGGTGCTTCCTTTGCACTGGGAGAGTCGGGAGCCCTTTGGTCCTCCTTTGCAACTCCACACAGCTGGTATTCTTGCTGATAGTGGGGGTGATGGAGCCTCTTCATGTGTGTTTCCTGTATTAGATCAGATACTGCAGCCTCAGCTGAGTCACCCCTGATTTCCTCCAGTTTCCACAGAAACTGTGCCCCTAGCACCCTACCTGGTACTCACCTTCTTCCACTGCTCATCCCTTCTCCCCTTCCTTCACAACCTTTCAGGTACATTTTCATCCTGTCTTTTTGTTCAGCGCTGTGCTTGCAAAATGTAATTCCAGCTTTCACCCCCACACAGTTCTCTGAGTCTGACACTTCATTCTCAGAACTGTGAGTTAGTGCTTTGGTGATTGTGAGTAAACTGAGGCAGATCAACCCCAACATTGTGAATGCCTTTCATCCATCCGGCTGACACTCCTGCCACCTGACCCCCACAGCAGTCCTTCCCAGATGAAAGAATTGGGCCATTGAGTTACATTCTATTTCAAGTTCTTGTCTCATTCTGGAAGCAGCCTTTTAACACTTATTTTTTTAAATATATTTTTAATTCTTTGAAATTTTCCATACATGCATCCAATTAATTTTGATTGCATTTTTTCTTGTTCATTCTCTCTACTTCCTTGCAGGGCTTCCCATGTTTGCTTCCCAACTCCATGCCCCACCCCTCTCTCTTCTTTAACCCACTGAAACTGGATACTGTTACTCATATATGCATATGTGTGGTGTTATCTGGTGGAACACGGTCAGCCCAGCAGGGACCATTATCTCTAAGGAAAATTGACTCTCCCCAAGCAGCCATCAACTGTCAGTAGCCCCTCAGTTAAAACTGGGGGTTTATGTGCCCCTCCCCCAGCTATGCTGAAAGGTTGACTGGCTTGATTTACTTGTGCAGGCAGCCACAACTGCAGTGAGTTCATGAGTTATGACAGTCCTGTCATATCCAGAACACTTCTTTAGGTCTCGCTCTTACTGTCATCCAGCGTCCTTCTTCCCTGATCCTCTATGGGAGAGGGTGTGCTATAGAGGTCCCATTATGTCTGAACACTCTATAGACTCTTATTTTCTGAACTTTGACCAGTGGTGAGTCTCTGTATTGACTGCTCTCCACTGCATAAGACACTTCTCTGACGAGGTCTGAGAACAGCACTAATATAAGGGTATAGAAATCCATATTTAGAGGAGAGTTTGATTCTTTGTTCATCTAGAGGAATAGTAGTAGTGGGTTTACTACTGGAGGCTATGGGCTTGCTAGGCATGGATTCTTGGTCAGATTTATAGTATTAGGCATGAATTTTGTGTGTGTGTCACAGGTCTTAAATTCAATCACAATGCATTTGGTTACCCTCATAACACTTGTGTCCATGGGCATACCTTGACTGGTTGGACATTATTGTAGCTCTCGGAGTTCACAGGTAAGACTTGACTTGACAACTTTTCTTCTCAAGCAGCTTGCATAGTATTTTCTGTACTGTGAGAGCTAGCCTGCAAGGAGGAAACTTCCAGTCAGTACCAGCTTGGTTTCTCCATGTCCTATGACCAGAATATGTAGTGCCTTCATCAGTATGGTCTTACCATCAAGTGTTTTGTAATATTCAAGAGCAATGGTAATAAACTATATTGTTGTGGGGGTGTCTCTGTAGAATCCTCTTGACCAACAACTCAAGGTGAGGTACCACATTTTTATTTGGAAAACCAATTGCTTCTAGAAGGGACATTATCCTCTGTGTATGATATTTAGACTGTTGTGTATGTTTAGGAAATTATTCAAATAGTAGGTTTCTGTATGGCTTTTTTTTTAAATACCCATAGTGTTAATTATTCCCCATACCCCCTCTTCTGCCCTGGGGTGACCCAGTGAGTGATACATTAGCTGATGCTCAGGTCTTTTCTTTTGTAGTCTCTAGAGTTCTAAGGTGAATGAGAAGGAATTTAAAATACAACTTAGACATCCCATCTTTTTATTTCCTCTATCCTCTCTCTTTCTCTCTCTCTCTCTCTCTCTCTCTCTCTCTCTCTCTCTCTCTCTCTCTCTCTCTCTCTCTCTCTCTCTCTCTCTGTGTGTGTGTAGGTTAGAGGTTGATGTTGGTTGTCCTATTCTGTTGCTTTCCTCATTTTACTTCATTTACTTATTTATTTATTTGGAGGCAGGTTTTCTCAGTGAACTTGGATTTTACTAATTTGGCTAGGATGGCTAACAAGAGGTCTCTAAGGATTTTTCTCTTCCTGCACCCCCACTTCTAGAATTACAGGTACACATCACTATATCTAGCCTTTACATAAGTGACCCAAACCCAGGTACTTGTGGTGATATATTATTTTTATATTATATAAATATATTATGATTTATTAAAGCTTGCTTGAGGATTCAGATAGCAAAGTCAGCCACAAACCATAGAGATAAGGCAATGGTGATAGACACCTTTAATCCCAGCAGCCATAGAACTATGTGGTGGTGGTACACACGTTTAACTCCAGGACTCAGGATTAAGAGGTAGATAGATCTCTGTTAGTTCAAGGCCACACTGACTACACGAAATTGATCCAGTCCTAAAAGAAACAGCTCACACAAAGGTGATCTTCAGCACCTGGAATCACACGCCTTTAATCCCAGCACTAGGGAGATGGAGACAGGAGGATATGGCTGGGCAGAGAAAGGAATATAAAGAAGAGGAAACAGGAATTCAGAGCTTTTTGCCTCCGAGGGTAAGATCTGCTGGTATGGCTGCTTTCCTTCTCTGATCTTCACCTTGAAGATCTGGGTCTTTTATTTATCATGTTATAGGTCCTCATACTTGCATGGCAAGTATATTACCAACTGAGCCATCTTCTTAGCTCTTTTCCTTTTAGAAATTATCATTTTTTAGGGTCAGAGATATGTGAGTTTTAGACCCAGACTTCATTCACATGAATGAAGCACTCTAGCATTGAGTTGAGGTCTAGACAAACAGGACTTGCTTTGAAATCACCCGTCTTCAGATCTGGATGTGGTAAAGGTATGGGAGAAACAAAAAGTCCACTGTTACAGTCATCTACAGAGGAGTTTTCCAGAATGTGTTTGGTTTTGTCTCCATGACTGCCTTATACTTAGGACTATTCAAGAGTGGCCAATGTTGTACAGAAATAATGACCCCAAGAATTCTATTTCTAGTTACCATTTCCAAATAATTGTTACTGTCCATTGAAGGCTTCCTATAAACCATGAGTTCTAGAGTTGATTATATGCTGTTTGTGTGGTTCATAGGTGGAAGATGAATGGTGTCCAATTGGATTGGATATTTTATCATGTATTCTGATTGGTATGTGTTTAGGACCAGTTATTAAATAACTTCTGATACATTGCTGATGTAAAAACATGCTGTATATAATTTAATTCTCATAAGGATGGAGATCACATGCCACTACTGTTTTGCAAGTGAGAAAATTGAGTCATGGCAGGCATAGCTGACTTCTGGTTAGATACAGTTGGTCTGTGGCAGAGTTGATGCTCAAGACCAAGTTACCAGCTCTTTCTAGTGCATGCTATAACTTTCTGAGCTCTGTGAAGTCCTTCTGAAGTTCTCCAAGCACATAATTAACATCTTGCAGCTTTATTTACTAGAAGAGGGCTTTCAGAAAGCCACCTTCTTGAAATCTGGAGGTGGGCAGGTGTCTTCATTAGTTTCCTTGTGCAGAGCACTCCAGCCTCCTAGGTAGTCATTTTTTCTGTTGGGAAGAAACAGGACCTGCCCATCAGCTGAGGGCTTCTCTAGGCTCTATTATTTTGGCCTGATGGGACTGACTCTGCAGTGGAACCAAGGCTTTCTTCCAGTCTTCTTCCCCAGACCTCATCTTGCTGCCCTGAGTTATGCTATATGTCAGTTTCACTCTAGGGAGTGGAGACCAGTTCTCAGTCATTCTACCTGTCCCCCTCAACTCAGCATCTTTAGGAGAAATTGGAAAGCAGTCATTTTTGAACATGTGCCAACTAGAAGGCCTCCTGTGGTCAATGCATAGTCTTCAGTCATCTGCAAATGGACCAGAATAGGGGAGGATTGGAAAAAGAAAAAGTGAAATTGATGTAGCAGTTTTTAAACAATAGAAATGGAGGTGAAATCCGTATGCATCACCCAGCCTAAAAATGGACAATCCCGTGGCATTTAGTAGAGTTCAAGGGTGCAGCTCTCACCTCGGTCTAGTTGTGACCTTTCATCACTCAGATAGAGCACTCTCTCCAGTAAGTAGTTACTGGCTGCTGCCCTCTCCTTCCGCCCTTGCAGATCACCACTCTTCCTTCTGTCTTTATGGATTTACCCTTTCCAGATGTGTTGTCTAAATAGGAATCATTTATGTGATTTTTGTGTCTGGCTTGTACTTAGCATAATGCTTTTAAGGTCTGTATGAGATTGCTCTGCTTTTGATAGAATAAGGAGTATCTCTTTGTGTAGCTATGCTATCTTCATCCACTGATAGATGTATGGTCTGTTTCTATCTTTTGGCTATCCTGAACAGTGCAGTTAGGAGCCACTATGTACAAGTTTTTGCTTGAGTGCCTGTTTTATGTTGTCTGGGGAATGTTATTAAAAACAGAATGACTGTTACCTTTCTGTTAACTTTTGGAGAAACTAGATCCTAGCAGGAAGATACACACCTATAATCCCAACCCTTGAGATGGAGGGCAGGAGATCAGTGTTTCAAGATCTTTCTCAGCTGCATAGTGAGTTTGAGACCAGTCTATGGTGCTGTCAAACAGACTGTGGAAAGATTCTGTTGAGAATTATAACACGGAACACTAATTTTGATGGACAGCTTTGAGGCAAACATCGTGAGGACAGCAAAATATCTGTGCAGGCTGGAGCAGCAGCAGAAGTCTTCTACAGACCAGTATTGAATGATAAAAATATGACTATATATCTGAGAAGGTACAAAGATTTCCTTGTGTCACCCTGGTCAGTCTCCCATTGGGATGATTGAAATCTCCTTTGGCTTGTCATATGGTCTTTTCCATGAAGTGACTAATCATCAGAATCCGCTTCTGAAAATACAAATCTGATTTTGCTACTGCACTCGCTGAAGCATTCCCATGGTTTTCCGTGGTCTTCAGAGCCTGATGCAGACATCCTTCCTAGATCATCTGGACCTTGGCATGTTTGAAATATGAAAATACATAACTTCTGGGAAGGCCCCATGTGGACCATGCTCTTTCAGACCTCCTTGCCTTGACCTGCAGTGTAGCACAGCTTCTTTAAGGTTCATAGCACCACTGTGTGCCAGAAGCTCCTCTTACTCCCAGCCCTAGTTCCTGGTAATATGTATTTTAACTCCTTGACTTCTTCTTTGTGTCTTTTTCTAGGCTCATAAGGGTGGGGTTATTGTGGTCTTTAAGTCTTCCTGTATCTCAAATAGTGGGGATTGAGCTTGGCAAAACAAACAAATAACTAAAATAACCCCAACCAAAAACCTGTCAGAGTGGGTACTCATTGCATCGGTGTGGGATGACAGTGTCCTTGCTCTCTGGGGAGTAATGGTTTCCAGTAGATGCTCATTTATGAAAGAAAAGGTAAAAGGGGGAAAGAGGAGGGAAAGAGCCAGATGCCAGACAGGGACAAGAAGTGTTAAGAGGAAAAAGGAAGCAAAGAGAGAGAGAAGGAATGAATTTGGAAAGGGAAGGAAGTAGACTCTAGTGACAACCCACTTCACAACCTCAGTCCCATGCATTCTCTGCTCAAACTGTCAAACTTTCTATAGAGAAAGGGGAGGGGCATGAAGCCTTGAAATCACCATAACCACCCAGACCTCACTCCATTCCTCTAACATTCTGCACTGTAGCTAAGGGCAGAGATTCCCTGCCTCTGCAGGACATGTGACAAGAGCAGCTTCATCCACCACTGTAGTCTGCTTTTAGGACCTGCAGGTCACAGCACAGAAATGGACATGCAAGGACCTCAGTGGGTGTGGCTGTCTTTTGCCCTATGCTTGCAAGGCATATATTATGTAACCTTTGCAAGCCAGTGTTAGGTCCGGCCTGCTGCCTTCTGGTTGTAGCTAAACTTAGGAAATGCTGGGCCCAGGGGAGGAAAGCTTTTTAAATTGAGGTCTCTAAGGGAAAGATGATACCAGGTTCATTGCTAGTTCCCTGGAAGAGATTTAAATCGAATGTGGTAAATGCTGCAGCAACACTGCCGTCTATACTTGCTCTGCTTTGTGCATACATATGAAACATGGAAAGCCCAAGTAAGCTTTAAGTGAGTCACTGCTCCTGGGTTGTGCATGAGCATGCCCTCACCCACCTTCTGTAACCTCAGCCAAGAAAAGATTCCTCAGTATGTCAGTTCTGCGTTTGGCTTGCCTTTTCTTCCCCCTCTTAAAGCTACTGTTGGTTGTTTTTGTAAGCCAGAGACTAGTTGGCCAACAAATGCACATTGCACATTTTCGTAATGGTGATGACAATCTGAGCTCTGCCTCCCTGCTGTGCTCTGTGATGGGCAGGTGGCTGTAGAAAATGCTAGTGGGCTCAGAGCAGGCAAGTGAAGCTGGCAGTGCCTGCTCCCATGAACAGACCTCCTTCCCAGACAGAAGACTCATGGCCTTTGGGAACCCAAGCATCTTCTCAGACCAAATGAGCTTGCAGCAAATATTTCCAGATGCGCCTTTGGCAGGTGCGTGGACATTCCCATGGCCACTTGGGACCCATTTCCTTGCTATTGAATGTATGTGTGATCCAGAATTCGTGCAGGCACTATTGTGAAAGTATGGTCCCCAGGCCACTTCACAGTAAAATCGTATGGGAGAGTGAGCTAGTTTCCAGTTTCTGGAGCCCCATTCAGAATCCACCAGGGACTGCAGATAGCCCCGTCTTTCCCAAGCACACGAGATGAGTCCTTCTGCATGGACGAACCACATCCTCTGGTCTGCAGCTTTTCAGAGCAGCTCATGAGGTAAGCAAGCCTGGGACATGTCCTATTACACACACAGGGAACTTGCTTCCCCAGGTAAGTGCTGTCTCACCTGGGTGGATTCCTGGTTGAGATGATGTGACAGCATGTGGTACCACCTACAGCGAGCTCTTCTAGAGATTTGACTTCATCCCTTCTTCTCAACTGAATTTATTTTTCTGAGGACTGTTCTTCTATTCACATTGGCCACACACATGATATTTTTTCATCTGATGATTCTCCTTGGGTGGCTGGAGTGAAGTCAAAGCTCAGGCTGTGAGCACATGCCATGCCAGGAGTTGTATGTAGCACAGGGCACTGGTTTTACTCACATTTTGTTTTTCTGTTTGTAAAGGGTTGAGAATTGCCTCCAGAGTCATAATTGTCTTTCTTTCAGTATCTGTTCAGGTCAAGTGCTCTCCTCATCTGCCTGCTTTCTGATAACATCATGAAGGAGGGCTGCACCTGTCTGAATGATATTGCCTTCTTACTTCTCTGCTTCCTGTTTGTCACCCCTGCCCCCAATGACCCAGATTCCTGGCATCATGTGGGACTCCAGCCTGAAGTGCTACTCCTCTCCTGGAGTGCCCTTCAGAACTCAGCAACCCTCACATGGCACATGCCCTTAGAGTTTTGCTATCTATCTTATGTTGTCAAGATCATCATAAAATGCTAGGAATGCCACTGAAGGACACTCAACACCTTCTCCTGTCACATGACATTCAGTAACAACCTTTAGAAGAGAGAGTGATGAAGAAATTTAAGGTACCCTATAGTGACCAGCACCTGGGACTATCTTGTCCTAGGCAAGCCAAAAAAGTTGATCACCAAAACTTTTTTGGGAAGCCATTTATAATATTAACAATGTTAATTAATATCAATATTACTGCAGCAACAATTAGCAGTGATAGCTAACATCTATATGATGGCTTGTGTCAACTGGTATCCTAGCTTTGTATATATTAACTCTCAACAGTTCTGTAGGTTATGCGCTGTCATTATCCCTATTTGTAGATAGGCAAACAGATGTAGGCACACCAAGCCATGCCATGCAGGAGAGACGGCTTTCTTTCTGGTTTGTTTCCCTTAGTGAGCAGCGCTATTTTTGACTGTTCTAATTCTGCATTAGGAGACCATGAGAGAGCTAGTCCTGGAATAAAATTGTCTCCAAGACCCGAGTGCTTTCCCTTCATCGATGTGGCTTTCTTTCCGATGAACACCTAGTGTCAGTGGTAAAGTTGAGAAGCCGTTTTAACAAACACAGATTGTGACACCTGCAAACACTTGGTTGGTGATTCTGCAGGTTTTCCCTTTCAGCTGCACTTCCTCCAGTAGAGCTTGAACTTCATCCCACCCAGAGCTGCGGCACTGAGTGAAAGCATGAAACAGCACTCAGGTGATTGATCATATTGGCACTGTATAAAGCAAACCCATGGCCCGTGTAATAGTCAGCTCAGGCTGCCATAAACAAAATGCCACAGACTGATTGACTTCTGTAATAGAAACACATTTTCTCATAGTTCTCAAGTCTGGAGCCCAAGGCCTAAATGCCAGCAGGGTTGGTTTCTGGCAAGGCTGTCTTTTCTTTCCTGTGGTTAGTTCTTTCTCACTAAAGTCTTCATGTGGTCCCTTTTCCGCACTCATTCAAATACACACAGAGCCCCCTAGTTTCTCCTGTTCTTCCTGGAATAGCAGAACTCCTGTTAGATCAGGGCCCTACACTTAAGACATATTTACCTCTCTTAAATGCTCTTTTCCCCAAATGCAGTCTAATTGTAGTTAGGGTTTCAGCCAGGCATGATGGCACAGGATTGTAATCCTGGCCCTTAGAAGACAAAGGCCAAAGGATTGTGAGTTTGATGTCAATGTTGGACACATGGTGAGTTCAAGGTCAAACTGAGCTATCTATCTTAAAACAAGCAAGGATACAACACCATTACCAACAACAGTAAGAACTTGGGTGTTTCAATACGTGCATTCTGAGGGGCACAGTTTGGTCTGTAAGAACTTTCAGACCTGGTCCTGTGACTGGTGGCTTCATGAGCTAATGGTGAGCCCCTACTTCTTAAACTGATAGCTCTGTTAGTAATCCACCAAAGCAGTGCCATCAAATGAAAAGTATAGTAAAGTTTTAATGTGGACATGCTTGTTTATGCTTCAGTTTTTCAAATCCATAACCTAGACTATGGGTGCCATGGTTGAGTGTGAATGTTTTGTGCGTCTAGCCAGAACTTCCAACCATGTAACTCACAGTTCTTAGAAAGTCCAACCCCTCCACTGGGAGCAGAGCTACTGTGCTATGTCCACAATAAATTACTTCTTCCATTGATGATCTTGACATAGTAGATCTTAGACTCCAAGGACAGCAGTGTCTTTCATTTCCTGGATATTTCTGCTCCAATTTAGATGTGGTTTGAGTGTTTCTCTTAGGTTAGGAAGTATTGATGAGGGTGGAGCTTTAATTCATAGAGTTCAAAAAGTCACCAAGGGTGAGGTAATTCCTTTACAACCTCTGAATTAGTTATCATAAGAGTTGTTCTTAAGGGAAATAAATAAATAAAAGACCGGTCCCTTCCTGTGGCTTCCTTTACACTGAAATGATCTATCCCTCTCAGTGACTTCTGCCATTGTGGTGCCATCATGAGTTCTCACCAAAACTAAACTGATGCTGATACAGTTCCCTTGATCCTCCAGCAGTGTCCGTGTTGTGGTTCAATACTTGGTCCCTAGTTATCAGTGCTGTTGAGGGAGCTGAAGCCTGTAGAATCGAAGCTTTACTGGAGGAAGGATGCTACTGGGAGGGTAGGCCTTGAGGTTTTTAGCCTAGCCCAATGTCCTCCTGTTGTCTCTGCTCCTGTAGTATGGTCTCACATTCCTGCTGCCATGCTTTTTCTGCCACTGTCGCACAAAAAAATAAATGACCCCGAGATAGATATTGGGGTTCAAGCTGGAGATCAGGAAAGCAAAGCAGCCAGCCATTAGCTCTCACCTCAAGCTCATGCTGAAAGGGCTGATCCACATACAAACTCTTCACCAAACCTCAGGCTGCTGCCTCTCCTCAGTATGGAGGGAAGAACCCTGAGACTTCAATGTCTTTCTATCATCCTTGATACTGAGCTTTCCCATCTTCAGTGTGGCTGGAGAATCAATGCCTCCTACTGATCACTGAAGATCCTGTTTCTATCTTTTATACCCTCTAGTATTGGGATTAAAGGCATGTATTCTGTTACTCTTTAAGACTGATTCAATCTCATGTATCCCTGGGTGGCCTTGAACTCAAAGAGATCCATCTACTTCTTAATTCTGAGTCCTAGGATTAAAGGTGTACAACACCACCTCCTAGCTTCTGGCTACTGGGATTAAAGGTGTGTGCCTGGCTTCTATGGCTTGTGGCTGACTTTGCTTTTTGAATCCTCAAGCACACTTTAATAAATCATAAATAATAAATCACTATAGTATCCCCTTGGAACTGTGGGCCCAAATAAACCCTTCACCCCTGATGTGCTTCTGACAGGATCTTTGTCCCAGCAGTAAGAAGTAATAAGGACAGTTGGCTAAATGAGCATTTGTTTATAAAATTATCCAGACAGAATTTCATTCTTGTAACGGAAAAGAGACTGGTAACGTTATTAATTATTTTCTGGAGTGTTCCAGTCATTTAGTCCCTCCTACATAAGAATTCCTAGGATTCATCATTTCCTAAGATTTATTTTAGAATTTTATCTTGTTCTCATTTCATAATTGCTTTCTTGGAGTATTTTCTTATGGTTCCAACTACATTATTCTACCTTCTATAAGTAGCTAGTGATAGTTTTTCTCATGTGACATATCCTTATATTTTCCTCTTATTTCTTTTGGCCCACCTAGTCTTCATTGTGTCATCATTGGCTTACTGCCTCAGGCCCACTCTGACTTCCTGGGTTTTACTCCTTTATTCTCTATTCTTACGTTTCTGCTAGAACTGTTTTCACAGATGACTCTTCAGCAGTCCCCTTCTCTATGCCTATAGTAGCTGTTTTATTTACCCCATTAGACCTGAGCAATCAGGACTACCTTGGCTCTTATGCCTCTTTTTGTGTATATGAATATTTTTCTAAACAGGCTCTGAATTGGGCCTAGTGGTGGTTCAACCATTAAAGGCCAGGCTCACAACCAGACATTGCTCCTAGGTAGTATCCTCCTGCCTGGAATTTGGCTTATTGATAGTCATTTTAGAACCACCCGGCACCATATTTGTATCTCTTATTCTGGTCTTGAGGAATGCTAGTTAATCTGTTTTCTGAGCTGCAGTAGAAATGAAGAACAAGGGACTGGAGAGATGGCTCAGCAGTTAAGAGCACTGACTGCTCTTCGAGAGGACCCAGGTTCAATTCCTAGCCCTACATGGCAGCTAACAACTGTCTATAACTCCAAGATCTGACACCCCCACACATACATACATACAGGAAAAATACCAATACGAACAAAATAAAGTTAAAGTATTTTTTTCTTTTTTAGAGAAAAGAAATGAAGAGCATTGGAATCAAGATGAGTTCCTTGCTATACAGCATCCATGCTACATTGAGTCTAGATTTCATCCCTCCCGTCCGGAAGTTTCCTTTATTTTTCATCTTGTTGTTTAGAATGATACTATTCAGAGGACTGTTAGAACTCTGGGAAACCAGTACTCATCTCCTCTCCTTTGACTCCAAGCATTGAGTTTTAGAATACTTTGAGACTAACATACCACCTTAAGATGCTTGGTTTTGTTTGAACATTGCATGACACAGTTGGGCACAGGAAATAATCAAAGGAGCCTTTACTAGCAGTGACCTGATGTGATAACCTATCAGTTTCCTCCATAAATGTGCTGTGACTAATGGCCAATTACTCACTTCCTTTGAAATGGGTTTATAAACATAGTCTATATAGTTTTTGAAACTCCAAGTTGTGAACTGAATGAAGGCTTGTTCTAAAAGTAGTAGTCTGTCCCATGCTGTTATTTAGAGACAAACAATTTTTTTCAGATGAGTAGCACTTGTAAGTGGGCTTCCATGTAGTGCCTCTGAGAAGATGTAGGAAGCAAACAAAGACAGACCAGGTGTTCTTTGGATACAAGAGTCATTGCTGCTCCTGTCCTCTGTCTTCTGTCTGTTTTGACTACATACAAGAAGAGTGCTGGTGACAGTGTTAAAAATCTGTTCACATACTCGTCCTTTATAGTTCCATCACCATTTGACAAAGTCATTTGACCACCACTTTACAATTAATGTCCTATAGCTGTCACCTGTGTTCTTCCTTAATGCCATATACAAGAGATTTTGTATTAGATAATCCCATCTGTTTGGGTCTATAAAAACATACCATGGTAGAGGTACCTGGAAGAGGAAGCCTGTTCATCCAGATTATCATTCTGTAATTTCTCCCTAGGGCAACCCACAGTTATCTAAAGCCTCCCATTACTCTCTGTCAGAAGTTTTCACTTTCATCTAGTGCCCCAGCCCACAGGGTCAGTCAATGGGGACCCTGAGGGAGGGAGTGAGAATGAGAGGACAAGAGGCGTGAGAGATGGAGACAAGACAGTATTCTGATCATGTCTCCTTTATTGAATATAACCACAGGGTTTAAATATGGAGAAATGAGGGAATGGGCCAAAGGGAGGATGTGAGGGAGGTAGAATGCAGCTGATCTGCTATATGATAAGTTGCTATACGATAAAACCTGCAGCTGGGACTCTTTTAGGGTCAGGCTGCGTCATATGCTTAACAGGAAAACAGTCATAGGGGAATGGAAAATTACCACTATGTTAGTACCAGTATGCTATTAAGAGAGGAGTAGGAAAGATGGCTATTAAGATGCTAACTTTGCTCTGGAGTTCCCCGCAACCTATTAGCATCAAGTTGGGAATCAAACTTTTAACATATAGACTGAAAAATTTCTACACCCCAATAGGCCTCTCTGCTGATGCAGCAATCCAAATCAAACCAAATTAGAAAAAGCCCACGTTTAATAGATACAGTGCTCCTGGATGGCCTCCCAGCCCCATCCCCCAGAAAGGAGATGGGAAGGGGAGACCAGAAAAACAGTGAGTCTGGTTTCTGGGGGGCAGGGCAGTTTAAATACCCTGTGGGAGAAGTCTTGAGCATCTCTGGGGAAGGGGTCATCATTTGGTGAGCTTTCTGAGATGCAGCAGGGTTTGGAGGGAGATGGAGAAGGGGGCTTGGGTGGAACTTCCACCATAACATTCCAGTCTTTGGGTATATGGATGCCAGGGGCTGGGATGAAGCTTTCACCTTAACATAGACCTTCAAGAATATCTCAGACCCAAACTCTAGGAGGGAATTGTCAACTTGACAGATCTAGAAGGGTCTTGGAGATAAACTTCTGAACATGTCTGTGAGGGAGTTTCTATATTTGATTTACTGAGGTAGAAAGGCCCTCTCTAAATGTGGATGGTACTAGTTTATGAGTCTCACATGAATAAAAGGAAAAGTTAGTCTGGGCACCATTATTTGGGGGAAATTTTATTGAGCTAGAATAATTATTTTTTCTATATCAATTTCAAAATTAGCAAGAGTATGATTTAGGAGTAGAAAATGTTTTTTTAAATAAAACTGTATTATGGAATTATTAATTATTAAGCATTCTTACTAAAAAGTTAAGCCTTTTACTTTAGGATATATAAAAGATCATTTTCTTTGCTGATTCTTAATTTCTTGTATTTGCATAATTTGTTTTTCCTCTTCTAAAGGAACTTTCATAGCTGGATGAATTTCACATTGTCCAGACCCAATGATAGCCACCAGCGCCCCCCAACCCCCACCTCACCTCTGTGTGTGTTCATTACTGGTTGGTTGGAAAGGGGTCTTATAAATGTCCTAGGGACCAGAGGAGAGGTGTGGTGACATGGAACTGTTGGATGGGGTGGCTATGGCCTGAGCAGGCACTTTGAATGCTGACTCAGAAACACAGATTCCTCACCAGCTAGAGCAGAGGTCACAGCAACTTATCAGTCCAGGACAGTCCTTAGGGCTTGTCTGAGGACCCCTGAAACCCTCCTCTAAGGCCAGGCCCTGTTTCAAAGCAAAGATAAAACAATTTTGAAAGGAAAATCTGCATATAGACCCTCTTTCTCTCTGCTAGTGATAATTCCCCTCAAAGCAGTGTAGATGTTAACCGAGGGCATTGGCAAAGAGGAAAAGCCGAAAGATGAACTTCTTGGAACGAGGCAGGGTGCTGACTTACTTAATGGACACAGGGGAATTGGGATATAGAGGGGAAGCATCCTATCTGTTTTACAGGTAGAGAAACACTGAGAAGACCTGATAAGGGGCCAAGAGGGATGGATGGCAGTCATCCATCTCCTCTATCAACACAAAACAGTAGCAGTTTTAGGTCACACTGCCCCCCCCACCCCATCACCACCCCACTCTCCCTTCACTGCCCCTACCCCCATACCCCTCCCACTACGAACACATCATGCTTAACCAGAGAACCAAGGCTGTGTGTGTGTGTGTGTGTGTGTGTGTGTGTGTGTGTGTGTGTGTGTGTGTGCTGGTTGCACTATGCACACTTCCAGGATCTGCTAAAACACAAAGGAATTCCAGGTTGTGCTTACTCTACTCTGTGTGTCCCAGGGGCAAGGATGGGGCAGGCTTTCAGAGGAGAAAGAAACAGTGATTAATAATTCAGTAATTAGTAATTAGTAAAACAGTAATTCAAATGATTTTTTTTTTTTGAGGCAGTGTTTCACTCTGTAGCTCAAACTGGACTAGAACTTACTCGGTAGGCTTGACTAACCTTGAGTATTCAATCCTCCAGCCTTGGCCCCCTGAGCACTGGGGGCTTCCACACATAACTGCTTCTCTGCATTGATCTTTTATTCTTCCTGACATTTTGACATCTAAGTAAAAGTCTGAAATAAGAAAGGTTTTATTCCTAGAAATCTGACCTAAGGTAATGCAAGGCTGAATTTTAGAGCACCAGGTCTACACACTGGAGCAAGGTCCAGACTGGAGAGATGGCTCATAGCTTAAGAAAAGTGGCTGCTCTTCCAGAGGTTTTGAGTTCAATTCCCAATAACCACATGGCGACTCACAACCATCTAAAATGAGATCTGATGCCCTCTTCTGCCATGCAGATACAGATGCAACACTCAAACACATAAAATAAATAAATCTTAAAAAAAAAAAGCAAGGTCTATTCCTTCCCTGCATCTATTGTGCCCAAATCCTGAACCCCAAAATCACCAAGTGACCCATTCTAATGCAAAAGCAAAGACTCTTTTATTACTTGATGAGTTAACTGTTCTCAAGAAGGACCTGTAGGGACCTCGATGCAGGAGATTTATTGGGTAGAGCAAGGGGAGTGTCCAGGAGTCTGTAACGGTCTCAGGACTGGTGCACTTCTGGGCTTGGGAAACCTGTCCTGTGTTGATTGGTCAACTGGTTGCTATGACCTATGGGCCCTCCCAGGGCTGTTACTATACTCAGCATGCCACTGTTATTGTAATGCACATTCAGAGCCCTTCAGCTTAACTTCTGATTGGTTCCTTGCCATATATGGTGGAGGGTATCTGATCTCCTAGTGACTTCTGCAGGTCCGGTAGGGTCAGAAGGCTGAAAAGTCAGCAACATGTGCTGAGTCAGAGGCCTACATCTTGTTGGGTCTTTTCTGCACCCTGTCATGGCTGCTAAAGCAGGGACCTGGGTGAGAGTTTGGCCCCTTCACACCACTTCTTCACTCATATAGAAAGGCATTTTGGAAAGATCCTGAGGGGCAAAGGAAACATTCTCTGGGGGAAGGGTGTGGTTAAGTAGTCATGGATTAGTTAAGTTAGGTCAAAGATTTCAAAATGTTACAACATGTTACTGGGGGCTGGCATGGCGGTGGGACTGACCGGCAGGGAAAACGTGCTCATAACAATATTCCTTCTACAAATCATACACAAAATATATAGCTAGAAAGGAGAAAACAAACAGTTAAGAATTTCTTTCATTAATACTCCCTAATTTTTTAGATAATAGATTGTATATGTCCTCATATCTACTGGACAGAGTTAAATTGGTTGAACAGGTACTGTGTTAATGCATTAGTGTACGTGAGAGAGGTCCTCTGCCAAGGCTTTATTATTTTTAACTCATAGTTGCTGGTAACATGTTTAGAATTTCTAAAAGTCAAAAGCCCTGTGTTTAATGCTTGCCATTTATGGTGCATGTAATGTTCAGGAGGCAAAAGGGGTGTCTTCAGATATTTAAGTGGGTGTCATGTGTGAAAGGAGTCTAGTTTTTAAAAAAGGAATGGAAGATATTGGCTTAGGACCAGTGGAGAAAAATCTCAGGGAGAAAGATTAAAAAAAAAAAAAAGACTAAAATTAAAGAGCTTTCTAAAAATTGAGTGGGTGAGCTCCCTGACCCTGTGGATATTAGCATGGAGGCTGGAAAGTCACTGACTTGGCACTTGTTATAAAGATGGCATTGAAATGAAGTAGAAACTCTCTAGGGTGCCCTCCAACCTGAAATCAGGTGATAACATGCATATTAGAAGTCAGGTTTCGACTTTCTGACCAGCAAATATGTAGCCATTAGCCCCTGTCCAGTGTGGATCATGTACAGGGTTCCATTGTTCTGCTGTCAGCTCCATAAGCCACTGTAGGTCCATGATGTCCTCGGAAAGCAGCCAGAAATGGCCCCTGGAACAACAAACATTTCTTAGAGTGCAGACTCTAAGAAACATTGCATTCATTTCTTGGGGGACTTTCTCTCTCTCTTTTTCATTTTCTCTTTCTTTGTCTCCAATATCTAGTCTGGTATCAGTCCAGAATCTTCTCCACATGCAACACATGTGGTAAGAAGAAGCCAAGTGAGAAAGCTTTCTCTTCTTCTGGGGTACATCCACATCTCAGTTTCCTCTCTTTTCCTTTCCCTTTATCTCAGGCTGTTAACTGACTCTGACAGCAGAGAAGTAATGTCTCTTCTGAATGTAGAGGGCTTGATGTAGAACCTCTCCCAGAGATCTTTGTATTTTCAAAGCAAGTTCTGGTTGATAAAAGCAAAGTGCAACAAAACTCTAAACTGGTAACTTATCCTTGTAGAAACCAGTACTGTCACTGGCAGCGAAGGTTTGAGGGAGAGGGAGAAGAGATAAGAGCCTTCTTGGCTTACAGACCATCAGTTATGGCTACTTGGGCTTTCCCTGAGAAGAAAGAACTGAGCTATGATCATTTTGCTCGTTTCCAAATAGGATTGTGGAGTAGAATTTAGTTACTGCGGACACTGAGTACATGGATAATTTGTGTCTTTCCCATCACAACCATGTGTATTCTCTGTGGAGCCTCCTCTCCTCTCTGCACCGAGACATATGGCCATACCAGATGCACTCTCATGCAATGCCCTCCATTAATCACCTGACTCATCATTGGTGATTTATACCCTCAAAGCCCCATGAGCACTTATAATCTTGGAAACAGGAGGACTTTCTGGGTTTTGTGGTGGAATTTCTGGTTCATATTAGACCTAATAAAAATATCTTCAGGGAAACAATCTAGTTTATACCCAATGATGTAATTAATTGATATCCTGTGTCTCTAATGAAAGGTAGTCTGGGCCTAGGACTTGCCCAAGGACCCAAAGAGATGAAATGGCTTTCACTTTCTAGGGCCAGCCTGCTCCCAGATGGCTGCTTTTTATCCCCTAAAGAAGCAGTTAATGCATAAATGGCCAAATCATCAAATGTTGTGGGACATCTGCGCACAGAACACTAGTTCACACAGCCGGAAGTAGCCAGCACAGTTCCTTTTCAACTGGAACCTTTCACTCTCTGTATTGGGACATATCTAAATAACTTCTTTGGTGGTCTTAGCGCATCTGGTGAAGGTCATTGGTTAAAATTCCCTGAAGAAGTGGATAAAAGGAGAATGTCCTATGACCCTGAATGGTTTTGGAAGCCCAAATCTGACCTTCCCTTCCCAGAAAGCACAGCCCTCTGTGTAAGCAGCAGGCTTGGCTGCTCGAAGCATTCTTCAGTTAGTAATTACTAGCCTAGGGCTGTTTGATCTTTCACCCCCTGAAGAATTAACACCGGCTCTCTGGTGCAGGGCAAAAGCTGTGTACATTTCTATTCAAACAACATAGAAACATTAAAGAGTCCTTATTTTTCATCTTCTGTTTATTATGTACCAACTTGCTTAACTCATCAAGCCTTGGAAATATTAAAGTTAATAGAGCTATGCCTGTTTCTTCCTTTTGTTCTTGAGAGCCAGCCTAAAAGTTTTTCAGTGAGTATCTGCAAACTTGAGCTATACTGCCTTGGAAGTTTGTGTAGGTGTGAGTGTGTGGAAAATTGGGGAAAAGGGGTAATAACTGTCTTTGAAAAAGCAGTCCATCTCTCCTTTCTCTAAGCATCCCACATGCCTTGAAGGTTTTCTCTTTCAATGGAAATATGGAATATGACATATGACGTATAAAATATGTCCTGCCATGTAGACTACCAACAGCCTAATCAATACCATTTTCTCAAGTCTTGTCACAGTTGTCAAGTCACTATCAACATCATGTTTGACAATATGGAATAAAATATTATGAACACAAAATAACTTGCATTTTTCTGAATTAGCTCATCATCTTTATGGGGGGTATCTTTAGTGATACTTTTCAATTACTGTAATAATTGCTCCCCTTTTTTCTTTCTTGAGACAAAGTCTCTTAATGAATCAGGAGCTCACTTATCTAAGCTAGACTGGCTAGACCAGCATGCCCAATATCCTCCCTCCAATGTCTACCCAAAGCTGGCTTACATCAGTTCCAGATTTTCACATACATGCTTGGAATCCAAACTTGGATTCCTCCAAGGTCTCGGTTTCAGCTTCTGACTTAGCTTCCCCAAATGATGCACTGTAAACCTAGAAGCCAAATACAATCCTTTTTCTTCCAAGTTGCCTTTGGTTGTGATGCATATCACAGAAATAGAAATCTAACGAGGGGAGGATCCTTCCTTCCTTCAACTGTGGATAGCCTGGACCTTGCTTGGCTTGGGACAGCATGATGGCTTTCTTCTGGTATATCTTCACTCCCCTGTCCCTGAATTGTCCAGTGTATGCACCCATGTGTGTATTCAGAGGTCGAAGCAGGAAAATGAAGCATCTTCCTGTATTGCTCTGAGAGTTGTCACCTCAAGACAGGATTACACTGAAGGCTTGATGTTGTGGGCTTGGCTGACTGGCAATGAGAGTTTGGGAGATGCTTTCTCTGTCCCAAAGAACTAAGGTGATGGCCAAGCACAGCCATGCCTGGCTTCTCAGGTAGGTACTGGGGATTTAAACCTAGGTCCTCATGCTTGCAGAGCAAGCACACTTACACACTGAGGCATGCCCCAGTCCCAAACTTCTCCTTTTAATAATATCACCACTATATGGCATGGATGCCTACTTTTTTTGGTGTGAAGTTGGAGTTTATTGTGGAAAGATTTGCATAGATGTAAGCTTGGGTTTGAAGAGAGAGGCTTAAGAATACATGCCAAGGGTGAGTGTGGCCTTAATACTTAACGACTATCTCTCTAAAGATTGAACTTCTAAATGTTCAGTTCTGAGGCTCCGGGGTTAGAATTTCAACTCATTTGATCAGACATATAACCTTTAGCATGACAGGCAAAATGTCCTCACTGTTGTGGCATTTATAAACTGTTCTTAGTTGGATTGTTTCAAATTTTGAGGTCACATATTATCTGTGGCCTTCTAATTTGATACAAATTTACAGTCCCTATACTGGTGTTTTCTTTTGAGATGTGTTCTTGCTCAGTAGCCCATTTTACTGTCTTCTTAAAATGTCCACCGCACCCCTGCTACGTTAGAATGTTTTGGTTGCGCAAGTAATCTGTGCTTACTTAACAACTAAATCTCTCTTGTGCTTTCTCACCTTGTCTCCATCCTAATATTAGAGTGGTATTACCAACCCACTGCCTGTCATCGGCCTTTCCCTCCCTGCTCAGCCATGTGAAAACACACCTGTCAGCTTGGTTGTTTATCCCTACAGAATGAGACCATGCCTGTGAGGTACTTTCCCTGCTTCCAGGTCATGCAGACGGGAAGAGCTGTTCCTTGGTGAAAGCTGCAGAAGATGTGGGTGACTACATGTTTTCCATGGCTCACTTGCTGGTGGAAATTTAGATTGCCATTTCCCTCTTTTGGGCTGTGGGGAATGATTAGAAGAGGTGAAGCCCATGCCTTTGTTTTCTGACTGTGCAACTCCATCAGGCACTCTTTTTAAAGAAAACGGCAGCAATGATTACATGTCAGCTCTTAACACCAACACTAATGTCTGGGAGGATTTCAGAGTGTGGCAGTGAGCTGGCCCACCCTCTATTACCCTCATGCCCTTTGTCCACCTTGGGAAAGTCTTCCAGGGACCAAGAGGGAGCTTCAAAATGAGGACAGGAGCTTCCTGGAGCCCTTAACTTAATGGTGCCTGAGCCTCATTAATTTGTTGTAGCATTGTTCCTTTTGTGAGCTGAGAATAAGCCTTCATATTCCAAATTCTATTCCCAATTAGACTGGACAAGTGAGCTCTTCAGGAAAATAATTAGAACAGACAAAAGAACATAACCTACATTTTATAAGTAAGCTTAAAGCCATGCCACACTCTGCTTTAGGGCAATTTCAGGGCTTAGTCTGTGTATAGAAACATCACCAACAGTCACCCAGACATTGTGTTCTAATCGCAGGTTAGCATCACTCATAGAAACGGGTTCTATTTTCAGAGTAAGCCACACAGGAGCCTTAGCAATTCTTGGTCAATAGCCAGCTAGTATACTGCAGTGACCTGGGATAACCTGTGGGCCCACAGGCAGGACATGAGCCTTTAGGTTAATATATTTTAACTGACAAGTAAAGGGGTATGACTAGAATCAGAGAGACGGAAGTAGGGCTTGCTTGGATATGATGCCGCCATGTTTTTGTTTTCTCCTCTTTAAAAGCTTATAACAGAAACTAATAAACCTCAAATAGTATAGAAGTCCCCAGAGGCAGCTGATAGCATATGTCCTATTTTCATGATGTTTTGTTACCTTAGTCATCAAATGTAACATTATATATAGTATAATGCTATGCATTTTATGTACTGAACTATAATGTAAATAATACAGATACATGTAAAGATATATATGTAGATGTGGACATACACATATATTTGAGAATTAATTGGTCTAAGAATGAAGGAGTACTTAATGTTCTGGAATTTTCCTTCTCCACTCAGCTGTATACCTTCAGCATACTTACTTACCTACCCTATTCTTACCAGCTTCTGCCATCTGGTTCTCTTTGGATAACCCATTTCCCCATCCCTGGCTGATGGACACTTTGACACATATTCAGTGTCGTGGTATTACAGCCAGCACAGGGAACATCTTTATACAACTATGTGAAGGCAGGAGTTTAAATGTTCCCATGCACAATAGTACACATTTGTAGCGCCAGCTACTTGGGAGGCTGAGGCAGGCATATCATTAGAATCTCAAAGACTGCACCCAGCCTAGGCAACATAGCAAGACTCTGCACACAGAAAACCTCAAATTATACTATCAAATTGGCTCACAACTATTGTATTTCTGGAATTTGGGTCACGCTTTATTATTCATGGTATAAAGAATGATTCTAGCATAACTTTTGTTTTAATTTAATTTCCATTTAAATCTGTGATCAATATGACAATTTTGATATTAATAAATAGAGATCTAGCCTGAATTTTTAATTCTAGTGCAATCAACATTCTGGCATTTTTCATTCACTATCTGCCTGCCCGGCTGTACGCGCCTGCCCTCGCCAGCAAGGAAGACGCAACTCCGGGTAGATCTTCTTCATGCAGTTTTAATCAGGATCCTTTAAACATGTTGCTTCTGGCCCGCAGGGAGGGAGAGGAGAGGGAGAGGGAGGGAGAGGAGGGGAGAGAAGAGAGAGGGAGAGAGAGAGAGGAGAGAGAGAGAGAGAGAGAGAGAGAGAGAGAGAGAGAGAGAGAGAGAGAGAGAGAGAGAGAGAGAGAGAGAGAGAGAACCCCTGCACAGGTTTAAATACCCTTGAGCTAACCAACCCCAGTGAGCCACGTTGACTCTGCAGATAGGCTACTCTAATGCGGAAGCAGACAGGCTGAACAGACTTAACCAATTAAGGGCTTGTTTACGCCAGAGAGCCTTCACCAGTGGGAAGGTGTAAGGTAGAAGCCGGCACCACTTTAAGGCGTGGCACTACACGGCTCTCTACACCCTGCCTCCATTTTCTTTCTTTCTTTCTTTTTTTTTTACTAATAATATAATTTAAAAATTTTACATGTCGATCCCAGTATCCTCTCCTCCCTCTTACCCTCTTTCCCCCCTCACATGCACCCTGACCACCCTCCTCTACCTTTCCCCACCCTCATTCTATATGTAGGGCTATGCTATCCAGGTAGGGTCATGCAAATCTGTCAAGTCATTTGAAGTAGGGACTAGGACTCCTGTCTCTATATTAAGGGAGTATCCCTACATGGGGGATGTGTCCACAAGGTCCTTTTGTGCATCAGGAATACATCCTGGTTCTACTGTCTGAGGTCCCTTAGACTGCTCAGTCCTTCTAGCTGAGACCCATATTCAGGGGGTCTGAGTCAGTCCCATGCTGGATTCCCAGCTATCAGTCTGGGGGGGGGGGCATTAGCTCCTCCTTGTTCAGATCAGCTGTCTTTGTGTATTTCTGCAACCTGGTCTTGTCCTCTCTCTCTGCATCTGGATTATAGTTCGACTCAGTATTTAGTTATAGGTGTTTGCTTCTGTATCCAACAGGTACTAGATGAGGGCTCCATGATGGTGGATAATTTAATTAATGATCTCACTATCAGGGAAGGGCTATGGTAGCCCTTCCACAATTGCTCAAATTGTTAGTTGGAGTCAGTCTTGTAGGTCTCTAGACATTTCTTTAGGTTCAGTTTTCTCTTCAAACCAATAATGGCTCCCTCTTTTATGTTTTCTCTCTCTCTCTCTCTCTCTCTCTCTCTCTCTCTCTCTCTCTCTCTCTCTCTCTCTCTCTCTCTCTCTCTCTCTCTCTCCTCTCCTCTCTTGTCTTCTATTCCTACCCTGACTCAATCTTCCTAGTCGGATGTGCTTTCCTCTCCTCCCCTTCTCTTTCTCCTAGTTCTCTCTCCATTCACTGCCTGCCACTTCCCATGTGCTCCGAGGGACTTGTCCCTTCCCCCTTTTTGTGAGGGACCATATATGAATCTCTTAGAATACACCTTGTATCCTAGTTCCTCTGGTAGTGTGAATTATAGGCTGGTGATCCTTTGCTCTAGGTCTAAAATCCATATATGAGTGAGTACATACCATGTTCTTCTTTTTGTGACTGGGTTACCTCATTCAGGATGGTTTCTTCAAGTTCCTTCCACTTGCCTGCGAATTTCAAGATTCCATTATTTTTTTTCTGCAGAGTAGTATTCCATTGTGTAGATGTTCCACATCTTCTTTATCCATTTTTCAGGTGAGGGACATCTAGGTTGCTTCCAGGTTCTTGCTATTACAAATAATGCTGCTATGAACATAGTTGAGCACATGTCTTTGTTGCATGGATGTGGATCATTTGGGTATATACCTAAGAGGGGAATTGCTGGGTCCTGTGGCAAACTAATTCCCATTTTCCTGAGGAACCGTGATACTGATCTCCAAAATGGCTGTACAAGTTTGCACTCCCACTGGCAGTGGAGGAGTGTTCCCCTTTCTCCACATCCTCTCCAGCATAAGTTGTCATTGGTGTTTCTAATTTTAGCCATTCTGGCAGGAGTAAGATGGTATCTCAAAGTTGTTTTGATTTCCCTGATAGCTAAGGATGTTGAGCACTTTAAGTGTCTTTCAGCCTCTTTGATTTCCTCTATTGAGAATTCTTTCTTCAATTCTGTACTCCAATTTTAAATAGGGTTATTTGGTGTTTTGTTGACTAGATTCTTGAGTTCTTTGTATATTTTGGAGATCGTCCCTTTGTCAGATGTAGGGTTGGTAAAAATCTTTTCCCAGTCTGTGGGCTGCCATTTGGTCTTGTCAACTGTGTCCTTTGCCTTACAGAACTTCTAAGTTTGAGGAGGTCCCATTTATTAGTTGTTGATCTCAGTGTCTGTGCTACTGGAGTTATGTTCAGGAGGCGGTCTCCTATACCAATTTGCTCAAGAGTACCTCCTACTTTCTCTTCTAATAGGTTCAGTGTGACTGGATTTATGTTGAGGTCTTTGATCCATTTGGACTTGAGTTTTGTGCATGGCGATAGAAATGGGTCTATATGCAGTCTTCTACACACCACCATCCAATTGTGCGAACACTATTTGTTGAAGATGCTTTCTTTCCACCATTGTATTCTTTTAGCTGTTTTGTCGAAAATCAGGTGTTCATAGGTATGTGGGTTAATATCAGGATTTTCGATTCAATTCCATTGGTCTACCTGTCTATTTTTGTGCCAATACCAGGCTGTTTTCAGAACTATAGCTCTGTAGTAGAGCTTAAAGTCAGAGATGGTGATGCCTCCTGAAGTTCTTCTATTGTACAGCGTTGTTTTGGCTATCCTGGGTCTTTTGTTTTTCCATATAAAGTTGATTAGTATCCTTTCAAGGTCAGTGAAGAATTGTGCTGGGATTTTAATGGGGATTGCATTGAATGTGTAGATTGCTTTTGGCAAGATTGCCATTTTTACTATATTTATCCTTTCTATCCAAGAGCATGGGAGATCTTTCCATTTTCTGGTATCTTCTTTAATTTCTTTCTTTAAAGCCACAAAGTGTTTATTTTATAGGTTTTTTACATGTTTGGTAAGCATTACCCCAGGATACTTTATATTGTTTGTGTCTATTGTAAAGGGTGGTGTTTCTGACTTCTTTCTCATCCTCTTTGTCGTCTGAGTAAAGTAGGGCTACTGATTTTTTTTTGAGTTTATCTTGTATCCTGCTAGTTTTCTGAAGGTGTTTATCAGCTGTAGGAGCTCCCTGGTAGAGTTTATTGGGTCGCTTATGCAAACTATCATATCATCTGCAAATAGAGACAGTTTGACTTCTTCCTTTCCAATTTGGATCCCCTTGATCTTCTTTTGTTTTCTAACAGCTTTAGCTAGAATTTCAAGTACAATATTGAAGATATATGGAGAGAGAGGACAGCCTTATCTTGTTCCTGATTTTAGAGGAATCACCTTAAGCTTCTCTCCATTCAGTTTGATGTTGGTTGTTAGTTTACTGTATATTGTTTTTATTATGTTTAGGTATGTTCCTGTTATCCCTGCTTTTTCCAAGACCTTTATCATGAAAGGGTGTTGAATTTTGTCGAAGGCTTTTTTAGCATCTAGGGAGATGAACATATATGGTTTTTCTTTTTCAGTTTGTATATATGGTGGATCATATTGATAGATTTTTGTATGTTAAACCATCCCTGCAACCCAGGGATGAAGCCTACTTGGTCATAGAGGATGATTTCTCTGATGTATTCTTGGATTCGGTTTGCCAGTATTTTATTGAGTATTTTTGCACCCATGTTCATCAGGGATATTGCTCTGTAGCTTCCTTTCTTAGTTGTATCTTTGTGAGGCTTGGGTACCAAGGTGATTATGGCCTATAGAAAGAGTTTGGTTTATATTTCTTCTGTTTCTATTGTGTGGAACAATTTGAGGAGTATTGGAATTAGCTCTTCCTTGAATTTCTGGTAGAATTCTGCACTGAAGCCATCTGCCCCTGGGTTTTTTTTTGGTTGGAAGGCTTTCGATGACTGCTTATATTTCATTGTGGGTTATAGGTCTATTTAAGTTGTTTGTCTGTTCTTGATTTAATTTTGGTAAGTGATAGTTATCCAGAAATTTATCCATTTTCTTTGAATTTTCAAATTTTTCAGAATACAGGTTTTCAAAGTAGGACCTGGAAGTTGTCTGGATTTCCTCTGTGTCCATTGTTATGTCCCCCTTTTCGTTTCTGATTTTGTTAATTTGCATGTTCTGTCTCTGCTTTTTCATTAGTTTGGATAAGGGTTGGTCTATCTTGTTGACTTTCTCAAAAAACCAACTCTTTGTTGCATTGATTTTTTGTATTATTTTCCTGGTTTCTATTTTATTAATTTCAGTCCTCAAATTGATTATTTCCTGGCATCTATTACTCCGGGGTGAGTTTGCTTCTTTTTGTTCTAAGGCTTTCAGCTGCCCTGTTAATTCTCTAATGTGACTATCTGTTTTCTTCATATGGGCACTTAGTGCAATGAACTTCCCTAGTAACACTGCTTTCAAGGTGTCCCATAATTTCAGGTATGTCGTGTCCTCATTCTTGTTTAATTTTAGGAAGTCCTTAATTTCTTTATTTCTTCTTTGACCTAGGTGTAGTGCAATTGCACATTGTTCAGTTTCCATGAGTTTGTAGGGTTTCTGCGATTTTTGTTGTTGTTTAATTCCAAATTTAAAGCATGGTGGTCTGATAAGATACAGGGGACTATTCCAATTCTTTTGTATCTGTTGAGGTTTGTTATGCCACCTAGTATGTGGTTGATTTTAGAGAAGGTTCCATGTGGAGAAGAGAAGAAGGTATATTCTTTTGTGTTTGGATGGAATGTTCTATAGATGTCTGTTAAACCCAGTTGAGCCATAACTTCTGTTAGTTCTTTTATTTTTTTTTGTTGAGTTTCTGATTGGTGGTCCTGTCTAGTAGTGAGAGTGGTATGTTGAAGTCTCCCACTGTAAGTGTATGAGGTTTTATGTGAGGTTTGAGTTTTAGTAGCATTTCTTTTACAAATGTGGGTGCCTTTGTATTTGGGGCATAGATGTTCAGAATCGAGACTTTGTGTTGATGGATTTCTCCTGTGATGAATACAAAATGACCGTCTTCATCTCTTTTGGTTAATTTTGGTTTGAAGTCTAACTTGTTAGATATTAGGTTAGCTATACCTGCTTTCTTCTTGGGTCCATTTGATTGGAAGATCTTTTCCCAGCACTTTACCCTGAAGTAATGTCTATCTTTGAAGCTTAGATGTGTTTCTTGTATGCAGCAGAAGGATGGATCCTGTCTTCGTATCCATTCTGTTAGCCCGTGTCTTTTTATAGGTGAGTTAATACCATTAATGTTGAGGGAGAGTAAGGACCATTGATTGTTAATGCTTGTTTGTTTTAGATTTGTTGTTGGCAGTGGTATTGTGAATATATTTGTCCTGCTTTACCCTTGGTTTCTAGTGAAGTGGGATTATCTGTTGCCTAAGTCTTTGTGAGCGTAGTTAACTTCCTTGGGTTGGAGTTTTCCTTCTAAAACTTTCTGTAGGGTTGGATTTGCAGATATGTATTGTGAAAATCTGGCTTAAATATCTTGCTTTCTCCTATAGTGATTGAGAATTGTGCCGGGTATAGTAGCCTGGGCTGGCATCCATGGACTCTTAGTACTTGTAGAACATCTATCTAGGACCTTTGGCCTTGAGGGTTTCCATGGCGAAGTCAGGAGTAATTTCGATAGGTCTGCCTTTATATGTTACCTGTCCTTTTTCCTTCGCTGCTCTTAATATTCTTTCTTTATTCTGTATGTTAGGTGTTTTGATTATTATATGTCGAGGGGTCTTTTTTCTTTGGTCTAGTCTATTTGGTGTTCGGCATGCTTCTTGTACTTTCATGGGCATGACCTTCTTCAGATTGGGAAAGTTTTCCTCAATGATTTTGTTGAATATGTTTTCCGCACCTTTGAGCTGGGCTTCCTCACCTTCCTCTATGCCTATTATTCTTAGGTTTGGCCTTTTGACAGTGTCCCACATTTCCTGGATGTTTTGTGTTAAGGATTTGTTGGATTTATGATTTTCTTTGGTTGATGAATCTATTTCCTTTATTTTATCTTTAGCGCCTGAGATTCTCTCTTCCATCTCTTGAATTCTGTTGGTAATGCTTGCATCTATAGTTCCTGATCGTTTGCCCAGTTTTTCTATTTCTATTCTCAGTTTGTGTTTTCTTTATTGTCTTTATTTCAGTATTTATTTCTTTATTGTCTTGAACTGTTTCCTTCATCTGTTTTTTTTTTTCTTTCTTCTTGGCTTTCTGTACTTTCTTTCAGAAATTTGTTCATTTCTTCCAATTTTTTGTTTGTTTTTTCTTTCATTTCTTTAAGGGATTTTCTTACATCTTCTTTGAGGGTATCTATCATTTTTATGATGATAATTTTTAAGTCATTCTCTTCTGCTTTATTTGCTTTGTTGTGTTCTGGTCTAGTTGGTATAGATTCCCTAGATTCTGGTGGTGTTATGCTTGTCTTTCTGTTGTTAGGTGTTTTCTTGTATTGCTGTCTTCCCATAGCTTCTTCCAGTAGGTGTTGGTGGGATCTCTTCCTCTCTCTATGGGCTTAGGTGGGTCAGAGGTTCGATGTCTGTAGCTCTGGGTGGTCCAAGCTCTCTAGGAGGTCTTTCCACTGGCAAGGGCCGTGCAATGGGGGTCAAAGATCAGGCTCCAGCAGAGGACAGCTGAGGCCTCTTTGGCAGAGGCCAGCCTACAGGATGTTTCCTCACCTATAGGTGGGTCTAGCTGGGACCTGGCACTCTCCAGTTGAGGCCTTTTTAGTGGAGGCTCTGAGATGGGGGTCAAGGATCCAGCCTGCAGGAACTCAGAGTGGTCCAGCAAAGATAGGCGGATCTCTGGGCAGGGCCCAGAACTCCAGTAGAATACAGGCGGTTGGGGGGGTGTTCAGAGACCAGACAGGTAGAAATTCCCCGAGTGGATAGGCAGGTCTATTGTGTTCAGATCAGCTCCAGGAATTTACCCGAAGGTGACTGGATTGTTGGCTCCACTCTCTCAGTGCTCAACCAGAGTGGTGGAACAGTGGGCAGGGTAGGGCAGAGGGTAGGGGGAGGACAGGCTCTCGGTGTGGGGGGGGTGTATCAGAGCTCCAAGAGCACTCTTGATTGAGACAGGACACGGGGCAGCGAGATCCGGGACCCACCCAGGGATTTCCTTGGGAAGGGTTTAGGGGAGAATCCACCAGGATTGGACCCAGACTCACCTCAAGTCAAGGCCTGGCCATGGGGGACAAAGGCTGGGCTGATACTCAGGATGTTTCCGCACCGATAGGGGGGTCTAGCTGGGACTCCTGCCTCCATTTTCAAAGGCTACATTTACCATATTAAAAATATTCATATGTGCATGACTATTTGAGTTCTGTATTCGTGGCCATTTTGTCTCTTGCTGTGCTATCCCAGGCTGTTTAAATTACGGTAGCTTTGTAATATATCATTTTGAAGTTTGGCAGAATTTGTTTCCCCATTCATTTTTGCCCCACCTTACAGTTTTCCTAACACAATTTTATGTTTCCCATGTGGTTTTGGGAATGACTTTTAAACATTTTCTCTCTCTAAAAAAAAAAAAACAAAACATATTTGTGCTTTGTTTGTGATTCATACTTTTCGAGTGTGGGGAAATCATGTCTTTATAATGTGGAGTTGTGCACTCCCCAGGGCATTGGATGATGTTTCAGTTATTTTATGAGCAAAAGGGAAGACTCAAGTGTTCTTCACAGGAGACCTGGAAATATTATGTTACCACCCCTTGGGTATTTGACTGATTTACAAATCATACATGTGTGGGATGTTTTCTATTGGGTTCTTTGTTATGCAAAGGAAAACTACTAGTTTCAATATGTTAACTTCATACATTAACCAACAGCTCACTCAGTTCTTCACCAATTCTCATTACATTTTTATTGATTGTCTTGAGATCGCCAGCTTTACAGTGACATTACTATGAATTGTTGTCTTGCAGTCCCTCCATAGAAATTTGTTTTTTGCCTTCATGATCTGTCTGTTATTATAAAGACAATGGTGTCCTTTGGTTTCTACATCACATGGTTTAATTCTTTGAAACTACAGGTTACAATACATTCGTGGAGTACTAAATCTTTTATTCTGAGGGAAATTTATAAAACCATAAAATTTTAAAATGAATAGGGAAACACTAGAGTATTACATATTCTAATCACTGAATAAAGTTAATTTCTTACTATAAAATATAATGAACAGAAGTTTGAAGTATATTCTAATAAATGATTTCTGTCTGGATTTTATAAATTCTTTCTTTTCTTGTCTCTGGCACTTGGAAGATGCATACCCTTTCCTTCTGACACCATCTCCCTTGCTTCCTCAAGAGGAGGACCACAGAGGAAAATAATGGGAGTGCTGTGGTCCCTTGTAACCCTTCAGATGGGATGTCAGTGGATGTCCTAAGCTGAAATCTGATGCCACCATCAGAATTTGAAGGAGAAGGAGCCCTGAACCAAGCTGTTGGAAAGAACAGAAGCAAAAGAGTGATTTGTTGAACTCAGCATATTGAATATGTTCAGATACTTTTGGTTTATTTCCAGTTATTTGCTAAACAGATGTAGGAATTACAGACTTCATTACAGGAATTTCAACTACATTCCTAACCACTTGGGTATATCACATTTTCTAGAAGACAGAGCTAGGTGAGATACAATCAGGGTATAATCCCTGGAGTGTTCTTGTGCTTGTGTTATTTATGGACTGCCTTCCACATACAAAGGCATGCCATAGAGCATGGGAATAAAAGATGTGTAATCCTGGTCTAACAGGTTCATCTTGGGCCTGCCTTTGGTCTGTTACACTATAGTTATTCAGGTTGCTTTCATTTAATCTAGTATTCTAGTATCTGTTATTTAATCCAAGAAATAGAAAGGGCTTATCTTAGTTTTCTTTCTGTTGTTGTGATGAAACATTGGCCCAAATTATCGTGGGGAAGAAATGGTTTTTATTTCATTTTATAACCTATAAGTCACAGTCACTGAGGGAAATCAGGACAGAACACAAGAACCCAGAGCCAGGAACCAAAGCAGAAGCCAGGGAGGAGTGTTGCTTACTGGCTTGCTGTCCCTAGCTGGCTTAGTTAGCTTTCTTATACAGCTGTGACACACTTGCCTAGGGATGGCACCTCTCACAGTGTTCTGGGCCTGCCTATATCAAATAACTCTCAAGGAAAGGACACCACAGATGTGCTCACAGGCCAATGGAGACTAGTCAGTCCTCAGTTGAGGCTCCCTTTTTCCAGTGTGTTATGTTAACTACTGAGATCAGACATCACAGTGCTGTAGAAGGGGTCCCCAGGCAGATTAAAGTTCTAGACAGTCAGTAAGAGTAATACTTTTAAAGGTTAAACAATATATGACTATTGTTTGCTTGTATTTCTCTGTGTACAGGCAGCTGTCCATACTCACAAATCCCTTACTCTAGAACCAGGCTCTCTTGCTATGTTAAACATTGGACTCAATTGTGTTTCTTTGTGATGCTTACCACACACGGCCCTGCTGACATTCTCTTGGACACTAGCTCAGTACTTTACATCTCCACTTCCTCAGTTCTGCCCTGTGTTCTTTCCATGTGTGTCAGCGATTTTCCTTTTCTTCATATTTGACTCACGAGAAAGAAGGGCAGGGTACAGCAGACAGAACAAACCCGACTGGCCAAGTTCCCTCTACTGTGCAGGACAATAGTGCCACTCTCTTGTGTCATCTTCACTTGTGCAATTTTGGATGCCTGAGGTGCTCCACCCACTTAGCACCAGCAGCTGGATGAGAGCAAAGCAAGACAGTCATGCTGACTCACCTCAAACCCATCATGGTTAAAGACAGTCCCCAGTGCTGCATATCAGCTACGCTGCCTGTCACTAGTCCTTCTTGCTCTTGCATTCCATCCATATGTTCTGCTCCTCCCTTGAGCTATGGCATTCCTCCCCACCTTCCCTTGTGCTTTATTTTAATGAAAAGACAAGAAGCAATCGGGAGCGAATCTGCTGCAGCCCCATTAGCACATCTCCCTTACCCACCTCTGCCTTCCTCCTGTAACTTCAAGAATGACTGTGCACCTGCCTTTGCCCAACCCCAGCCTCTTGTGCGTTTGTTTGATCTCTGCCTACTCAGGGCATAGTTTCTGCATTTCTCCCTGTTCTTACATTACCAGTCTCCTCCATCTCTACTGAATCACCCTCATTTGCAATACAGATGTCCTCTCATCCTCCAGTGTTACAACATCCTGGGTGGATGCCGCTTCCTCCTCCTGCCCATCTCCCCTTTCCATTTCAGCTGGTATTCTTCACTCATTTGTGCTGTGAGTACACTCAGGGTGATGACTCCTTCTCAGGACAACATTTCCAAACGCTTCCAATAAAACAGGACTACAAAAGAAACATGCATTATAATTATCAGTAATAATATTTTCAACTAATAGGGTGTGCTAACCTTTTTCTTTATTGATGTATTTAATATGAAGGCAAGCTAAAATGACATTTTAACTTTTAAGTAAAAATAAAACATACCACTGCAAAAGTTCTCTGTAGTTATAACCCTTGCACTACTTATGCTCCAAAGGTCTGTGCAATGTTATAAGAGTTAAGATTCTCATTGGATCTGTTAAACAATGAAAATGATTCACTGCTGATATTACATTAATAATTGATGGAAATGCAGACGAGCCATGGGGTCAAAGTAAAGTTTAAATGTTTTCCCATCTACACTGGTATACTTTCCAGGTCCTTCAGGCCATTGTAAGATCCCTGCTTCTTCCAACAACCCTCCCTCTAGAACATGCTCTGTTCTCTGTCTTATCCATATCCCTTGTTGTGGGGCTCTCTTCATCAGGATTTTGACCCCATAATCCTTTGGAACTATTCTTAATGAGTGTCATGCTCAATGATGTTGCCTGTCTTAGCAGCATTTGAGAGGATTTGTATTTTAACTTTTTCCTTGTGTATATCCTTGGCACATGGTATTTGCTATATAAGACATTTTAATACGAGCATATATTTTATATGGAGTGTAGTTTTTAAACAAATATTTAATTAGTGTATACCATATTGGGTTTCGTCACAGCATTTTCAAGCAAAGTTTGTTTTGTTGATTCTCCTCCTCATCCTCTTGTTTCACTTTGTTTCCTTCTATCCCCCTCCCTGCCCGCCATAGACTCTCCATTTTCATGTCACATGTCTCATTGCCCTCCCTCCTCTTCCTCAAGGCCTCTGTGGTTTCCTTTCCAGCTTGGAGCCTCTCCCCACACTTACCCCACACTCATAGGCATCCATATAAACATGCCAGCTAGGATCCACATGAGAGAGACCCCAGGCTTGACTTTGATGCAGTCCTCCCTTTGGCTTTGCTCAGGTCCTTAAGGTTCTCAGGTGTTAATGATGAGAGCCAGGACTCAGTCCTTCCATGTCTTTTTTTTCCCCCTCTAGCTGTGTGCATCCTTTTTTTTATTTCTCCCAAGTTAGAACTTCAACCTCAACCATGCTCCTGAATTTCAAGGGACCATTCATTATCTCCACATAGCTGCCTATCAGAAAAAACCAATTTGCCATGTGAATTTTAACTCCCAGTATTCTTAAACCTGTTTTTTCTTTTGGTCTCTCATCACCCAACTGATTTCAGCTATATTTCTCCAGAAACCCCAATGCCATGCTAACCCATCATCAATGCTCATCAATTCTAGTGTCAGGATATATCTGGGAAATGACGACCATGTCTCTATCCCACTATTGCTCAGTCATGTGATCTTCTAAGGCTGATTCTTTGGAAGAGGGCCCCAGCCTTCTTATCCCCCCATACCTTTATCCTATTATTAAGTTAGGAAGTTTAGAAACCTTATAAGCAACTCATCTAATTCTGCTTCTTTGAATTCAGGAGAAGTATGCATAGTGCCTAATGATATCCAAAGCTCCCAGGCACTGCTAATGGATATGATTCCATAGCGACAGGTATTTCCTATAAGTGACTTGTGGAGTTCATTCAGTACCAAATCATGAATATAGTAAGATTTTAAATGATGCTCTGCAAGTTTGAAACATGGCATCTCAATTTTAGGAGCTTATTATTAAAGGACACTCAGAAATTGTTTCAACTATTCAAATGAAATCAAGGTCTACGTCCCTCAATATTAAGGGACTGTGCTGTTTCTGTCATGTGACTGCCAGATGTGTTAAACATGTTAGCTAACAGCATCTTCTTCTAGTAGTCTTTTTTTTTCTATGAATCAGAAAATAATAAAGATGTTTCCAATAGCGGTAGAGTGCAGGTAACTATTTAGCAATTAATTAGGACTCTTGTTTAATAAACACTATTGAAAGGCTGTTACATGTCCAAGACTCCTCTGGGTGCTGGGACACAAGTAAAGCCAGGGGATGTCCTAGGAGATCCCGATGAATAAGGAGGCAGAGGAGACAGGAAGTAGGTACAGTTACATAGGGGGTGGAATTTTCAGTTCTGTGTGAGTGGCTCTACAGGCTCCATCCTGACGCTTCCTCTAGAGTCCTTGGGAAATGATCTGTTCTTGTTTACTATGCCTAAGGGACCCATCCATACCACAACCAACTCTGTTCCTAAACAGTGCTGGTTTAGAGTCCCCAAAGGTGAAAAATGTAGATGTCATATAAAGACTTTGCTGAAAAATGCCCATCTGAAGCTGAAGCAGTCCAAAAAAAGGTGGGCTCTGTTCTTTAGCTCTCTTTCCTTTTCTCTCTCTCTCCCTCCTCTCCCCCCTCTCAAGTTTTTTAAGACAGGGTTTCTCTGTGTAGCATTGGCTGTCCAAACATAGTAACTCTAAATGTCTCTTATTCATGTCCAGGGCCTCCTGCATTTTAAATAATTCAACCCCCATCACTATACCATTCTCTGTGGTGATATCTGTGTGTGTGTGTGTGTGTGTGTGTGTGTGTGTGTGTGTGTGTGTGTGCGCATAGATACTCACATATGTATATATGTATACATATATGCACACAGATGCATATTTTAGGGGCATTAAGAATATGTGCATGTACATATATCTGTAATATGTCAGAGAGGTGTTTGATTTGGGTGTGTGTGTGTGTGTGTGTGTGTGTGTGTGTGTGTTTTGTGGAGACCGGGTCTTGCTACGAGTGCCTCTGGTTAGCATGGAACTCACCTGACAGCCCAAGCTAACCTTAGTTGTGGTGATCCTCCTTTTGGCCCTGCCTTCCAAGTAAAGTTCTGGGGTCACAGGCTTGTGTCAACATGTAGGACATAAGAGTTTTAGAACAATTCCCCTTGAATGGGGAAGAGAGGAAAACCTATGGAAAATTTAAGAACTACAAAATATAGTGTGGTGTTAAAATATCACCTTGCTTCATCCTTACTTCATTCATAACAGGGCTGTGGAAGACAGGGTTGATCTTCTGATTCACATTCTCTTATCGATGAGAAAACTGATGCTATTGGGCCTTCTCCAGCTGGTGCACAAGAAGCTCAGGAACAGAACCTGAGTTTCTGCCTGAGTCTGTGCTCTTGCTTCCATTTTGTGAACAGAACTTCTTCAGCTGATGCTGAAAAACAACTTTTTCCATCAGGATTGGGAAGGCCACACTGAGGTTATCTGACCAAGCTCTGGTAGTTCTGTGGTTGAATGGAATGTCAGCTAAACACCATCCTGGCTCCTGGTCAGGTTCCACCCAATGGCAATAACTGAAAGGCCATGTGAATGGCTTCCTGTAGCTGTCCACAAGCAAGGAGTCACATGAGGTCATTGGCCTCATGCCAGGAGTGAGGGGCAAAGCAGGAAAGTATCTTGAAGTGAAGGAAAAGCAAGGTGAGCTGGAAATTCTCAAGTACAGTCTTAAAGGAATCTGGAAGACAAGTGTGCAGGACCTAGTGGAAGACTGTTGGGGTCAGAGGCAAGTTTAGAATGAAAGCAATAGCCAGCTGGGGTCAGATGGGGCCAAGCCTGTATCTGGGGTCTGACCTGTAGTTTCTGTTGCTTATACACTGATTGATTTTTTTAAATATGAAAAGCAATTCTCCCCTTTTACCCAAGTGCTACCTGTGATTCCACACTTACTAAGGTGGGTTCTCTGCAAGCCTAGCCTTATTTTGTTTTCCTTTCACAGTTCTGGGTGTTACACAGGGAGCAGGTGCAGTTCCCTGACATAAGCTGGCAACCCTCCTAGACTCACAAATATGAGCATGGATATATTCCAGCCTGAAGGTATTTTGCAAGCAGGCTGAGTCAACAAATCTTGGGTATTGACTGGGTTTAGTCCTTTAGGAACTGACTCAATATTTTATGAAATTGACTTGCCAAGTTCAGAAGGTCTTCAAAATAATGGGACTAAAACAGGATTTGTGATTTCCACCAAGTGCTGAAGTCTACAGACTACAAATGCCTTAGTAATTATCTTTTTGACATTTCTGATTGTCAGGAAACACCAGACTACACATCAAAAGTCTGACATTGGAAATGTCACAAATCTTGGAAGCTCCTGCCTCTCTCAGGGAGAATCCCATAGGAACTTGTTCTGAGCAGGAGATGGAAGCCAAAAGCCGTGGATATGTCTGTATCTTAGCCCATTTTCTGTTGCTATAACAGAACACTCAAGACTTGGTAAATTGCTAAAGGCACTGGGAGTTGGGAGCGTGGGGGATATGCTTTGCCTCACAGTGCTTTTTGAACTTAAGTTTAGTTTGGAGACAAAGGTTTTATGTACGCGAGGCTGTCCTTGAATTCCCAGTTATCCTGTGTCTACCATAAATGTTCTGTGATCCCAGCCCTTATTACTGGGTGTTACACAGGGAGCAGGTGCAGTTCCCTGACATGGTTCATGGTTTTAAAGGCTGGGAAGCCCAATGCCAGCTTTTGCTTGAGGAGCTCATGCTATTTCAAATTACAGCAGAAGATAAGTAAGTACTATAGGAAGAGAGAGAACGTAAAATCAAGAATTGGAAAACAGGTGTGTTTTTATACCATCTACTGGTGGCAACAGGTCAAACTCCAGGAACAAAGGGAAGGCATTAATTTATTCACAAGAGTCTATTCCCATGATCGAAATGCCTCCCCAAGAATTGAAGTCATAACACATGAGCTTTTAGAGGGCACATTCAAATCATAGCAGTTTTGTTTCATTACAAAGAGATTGGTTTTTGGCTGGCCCCAAGGGAGACAGATTATCCTGTGTTATACCAGAGGGCCCAACACAATCACTGGGGTCAGGAATAATCTAGATCTCAAATGAATCTAAAGGCCACATGTAAAGTTTGATGCCTAATGTGTGAGATGGTGGACCCTTTCAAAGGTGGGACCTCCTAGATAGTTTGTGACATAGTGAGCATGCCCTGGGAGGGGTAGTGGGATCCTTCCTCTTCTGCTATTCTTCCCTGGCCAAGGGACAAGCAGCTTTGCTCCACTGTGTACTCCCACCATGATGAACCCACTCTCTTAAAGTAATGGGTACAAGAAGCCATGGACTTGACACCTCCAAAACCGTGAACCAAAACAAAACTTTCTATTTATAAGCTGGTTTATCTCTGGTATTGTTTTACAGTAGCAAATGGCCAACTAATTCTGAACCCTTGTAGAAGAGGGGGGAACGCGGCAACAAAGACTCAGCCTGTTTTTGCTTCTTTGGAAATGAAGGACTGGGTTTGTGAGCCAAAAAAGGCAAACAGTTCATAGGAGTCAAAAGGCAAAACAGATTCTCCTGGGGAACTCCATAAGAGCTTTTCTCCATGGAAACTTTCATTTTAGGCCAGGAAAGCTTGGTTTTTTTGTTTTTTTTTTTTCCCATCCTTCCCTCCCTTCTTTCCAGCACTGGAAATGTCATGAATCTTATAAACCCTTCATTCCTCCCTTCTTCCCTCTTTCTCCCTCCCTCCCTTCTGGTTTTTTGTTTGTTTGTTTGTTTTTCTCTGTAGTCTTAGCTGGCCTAATACTCACTGTGTAATCCAGGTTGGCCTCAAATTCATGCCAGTCCTCCCGACTTTGCTCCTCTGATGCTAGGTTTTCAGATGTAAACCACTATTTCTGGCTCCATTTTGGACTTCTGCATCCCTAGAACTATGAAGTAACAAACCTGTGTTGGCTTAGCCTACTGGCTCATGGTCATTTGTTACAGCAGCAGTAGGAAGAATGCCTGTGTACTTTAAGATGAGGACAGAGTAGATGAAGCATGATGTCTGTTGCCTCAACCGCTGTCAATCATGCTGCTTTTAATATTTTACCATTGATGCTTATAATTGTCATCAATGTTAGATGTCAGCTCCCTAAGCTAATCAAGTAAGTTTTAATTTTCAAAAACCTAAGAATTCTACAGTTCCCAGGCTCTTGAAGATGCATGGGAGCCTAGGCAGTCTGCACTGCTTTGCCTGCCTACTGTTATCACAATCAGAATGCGTGTTCAATCAGAAATTTCTCCTCTGCCAAAATAAAAAACCAGATCGCACATTACATTATCTATATTGTATACAAATAGACACATGTTAAACATATATGATAAATATTGTACTTATTATAGTAAGCAAATCAGTATCTGAGGTTACCATGAAGACTCCAAACTGATGAAGTTAATGAAAAGGAAAGAAACATAAAGCAACATTTGCTTTTTTTAATTAATTGCTATTTAAATTAAAAACAATCTTATTTGACACACCAATTCCAGTTCCCTCTCCCTCCCATCCTTCCATTCCCCCCCCCATCTCCCTATCACACCCTCATCCATTTCTCAGGGAGGGTGAGACCTCCCATGAGGGATCCTCAAAGTCTGTCACATCATTTGGAGCACGACTGAGGTTCACCCCCTGTATCTAGGCTGAGAGAGTCATGGGGAATAAGCTCCAAAAGCCATTCATGCACTAGGGATAAATACTGGTTCCACAGTCAGAGGGCTCATAGAGTGCTCAAGACTCCCAACTGACACTCAGGGGGCTTGGTTTGGTCCTATGCTGATTCCCCAGCTGTCAGTCTGGAGTTTGTGAGCTCCCACTTTCTCAGGTCAGCTGTTTCCATGGGTTTCCCCAGCATGATCTTGACCCCTTTGCTCATCCCTTCTTCACTCTCTACAATTGGATTCCAGAAGTTTGGCTCAGTGCTCAGCCGTGAATCTCTGCTACTGGATGAAGGCTCTATGAAGGCATTTAAGGTAGTTATCAATCTCATTATAGGGGAAAGACATGTAAGGTAGCCTCTCCACTATTGCTTAGATTCTTAGTTGGGGTCATTCTTGTGAATTCCTGGAAACCTAATGCCAGGTTTCTCGTTAAACCCATAACAGCTCCCTCTATTAAGGTATCGCTGTTCTTGCTCTCCTTCATTCTTCCCCCAACAGGACCTGATCCCTCGTGTTCTCCTCCCACTTCCCCCTCCCCCTATGCTCCCAATTTACTCAGGAGACCTTGTCCCCTTCCCCTTCTCTGGGGTCCATGTATGTCTCTCTTAGAGATCTCCTTGTTTCCTAGCTTCTCTGGGGTTGCGGATTGTAAACTGGCATTTGTTTTACAACTGTTCTATTTCTGTTCATTAGTATTCATTCAGGAAATACATGTTCTAGCATCTAATAATTTTGAAATTGCCATGTCACTCACTGAGTACCACAGCAGGATCACCAAACACAGAGGAGAGGCTAATAATTATAAGGCATTTACCTTGGAGGTCACAGTCTTCACAGAGTGGCTTTGCTCATTGTCTACAGGAAGTGAACCAGCTAGCTACGAATGTACCCTGGTGTGACGTTTCCAAAGTATGTTTGCTTGTTTGGAAAAGTATGTTTGGGTTCTTCATTGTATGAAGGAGAAATTCTAATCTGGCTAGTTGCTGCGACCTGCATAGCTTTCGAGTTGATTTGACTGGGGTGAGGAAAGAATAAAAAAAGATCAGAGTATAGAAAAGCAGGGATTGAGGGGGTCGGGTTCTATGATGGAGATGCACCACCAGCAGCCTGGAAACTCACAAGAAGGTGGGGTTAGCTAATCTCTGATGTAGGTCTATGCAGGCCAGCATTTCAGATTGCTATCACCAGTGAGGAGGAATAGCAATTGGTAGTTTCTGCACTCACTGGTGAAAACACTCATACATGCATACATGAACCAGGGAAGGCCTTGCTGTTCCTCTGAGCCTGACCTGGGGTGGATTTTTTATTTTCATGGATCTGAGGCCCTGGGGTCCTTGACAGAGCCATGCTCATGTCAATAATACACTCAACTGGGACTTTATCAATTCTCTCTCTCTCTCTCTCTCTCTCTCTCTCTCTCTCTCTCTCTCTCTCTCTCTCTCTCCCTCCCTCCCTCCCTCCCTCCCTCCCTCCCTCTCTCCCTCTCCCTCCCTCCCTCCCTCCCTCCCTCCCTCCCTCCCTCCCTCCCTCCCTCCCTCCGTGTGTATTATTTTCATATGTAGATCTTGTCTCTTAAAAATGAGTATGAAGGACTACTGGACAAATTAAGAGGGATCAGGGTATGGGAGGAGAAAGTAGGCAAGCCTAGTGCAGAAAGCCTAAGGGGTCACTGTTACTGTTGGCTCTGTCGTAAACCACCTTGCACCTTATGGAACCCTGAGGCTGAGTGCCTTCTTAGCATTCTGCACCCAAGGGCCCCCTTTGATTTAGTAACTGCCATGGAGATGAGTGCTCCCTGAATTTAGTGAGAACTCTATAGACATCCCAGGTCACCCCTCTTTGATGAGAGGGACTTTCCAGAAGGCCTGACTTAGTATGGTCCCCAAGCAATTGAGAAGTGAACACCATGCCACCTGGGAACAGAGGCCACCCTGGCCTGAGGCTCCCCTCAAGAGCCTGTCTTTATTGTTCATTCAGGTTTAAACCTTCTATTGTTTCCAGAACTTCAGGGGACATGGATTTAGACAGCCCTCTCATGTATCTTTTGGTTTTGGGAAATGCTTTTCAGCAAATTATTATTTGAATCTGTTTTGGACAAACAGTAGAAACATTTTGCAACATCTGTACACAGAGTAAACAGTGAACATGTCTTTGTTAGTCCTGACTGTTGTGCCCCACTCCACACAGTACATACAGTTATTATGTAGGATTTTTTTTCAGAAAAGAGTTCACAAGCATCTGTCTATCAGTGTGTACTCCTGTATAGACATGGATGCCTGCATGTATGATGATAGCACAGATCTGTCAGTTATGTTGGTGTATTTATAGGTTCAGTAGCCAGGGAACATCCATGCTGTTATGTAACACCGAAAGCTCTGGTTAGGGAAGTGGCCTTATTAGAAAGAGAGATGCTAAGGGACCCAGTGTTGGCATTCACTCCTCCTAGAGCTGAGGCAGCTCTCCGATAAGCTAGTAATGGATGCAAAAAAACCAGTCTCCAGAGATGGCCATATTTGTCTCTCTGCTTGCTACAAGTTTGCTGCTCTCTTTATTTGTAAGATGGTTGGAGAGGAAGACATAGTATGGGTTTGGCAATACCAATATGCCCAGCATGTGGTGCTATGCTTGATGCATATTCTTGACTAAATGAATGAAAGAATAGACTTCAATCAGTGCTGAGTGCCTGATATATATATATGTATATGTATACGTATATACATATATATGTATGTATATGTATATGCATATGTATATGTATGTATATATATATGTATATATAAAGGTTGAGGTAGATATCTTAATGTGGAAACCGGCCCTGCCCTTTTCATTTTTGTTTCAAAACATTCATTTCTGTCATATTGAGAGGGGTACTTAAAATGGCAGTGCACTGGGCTCCCAGCCAGCTTTTGGCTGAGTGCTTTCCTAGCTGTGCACAGACAAAGCATGTAGATGGGGAAGGCATTTAGGGTACTCTAGTGCTTGGTTGAACATCACGGTGACAGGCTCCCTCACTCTGGCTCATGCCTTCAAACTGTGTGCTTGCTCTGGGTTGGGGTTTTTTTAAATCCCGTGAGCCACTTATTAGTTTTTAGCCCATTGCTAATAATTTTTAGACTCAAGTTCACTCCAGAGTCTTCCAGACCCTATAACTTTTAGACTCCGGACCCTGCTGTGTGCAGACATCCTGCAGACAGCCAGACAGGGTCTGCCTCAGTCTTGCCAGAGCCTTCCAAATGGAGATGTCACCTTCTCATCCAGTGTGGGATCATTCTTTCCCAGTAGGGGGTTATTCTGGACATGCAAAGAGTGTGTGACTGAGACTCAGACTGGGCTAACACCAAGTGAGACCCTCCATCCTGCCTGTTACACAGTGAAATATTTGTGCAAAAGGCAAGCTGAATTCAGTTAGCTGATTGCTGCTAACCTGACAGCATAGATCGATTTCCAAAAGCCTCAGTTTAACTTTGAACAAGCAACTTGCTTATTAAGGGGAGGTGACACTCAATGCTAGAGTCTCCGAACTGTGGCACTCCTGGTTTTCCAGGCCAGACGCATCTCTGCTGGACCTGTCCTGTGCACAGTAGAACACTTGCTGTATGCTGGCTTCTGTCAGCCATAGATTAACATCACCTCTTGCCACTGAAGTTTTGAGAATGGAAAATGTCTCAGGATATTATTAAATGTCCCATGGTGTTATGGCACCCCATGGGGGAACTTTTGGTGTTCTAAGATAGTGGCTTACAAAGTTTTGCCTGTGCCAGAAGCTAGATCCAATGTTTCCTTCTGTGGCTTAGCAGCCTGTCTAGACAGCGGTAACTTCTGTGTTAGATATGAGTGGCCATTGAGTACTTTGTAGTTCTTGGATAAACAGATAGACATGCATGTTTCCTTCCTGTAAACAATTTATGATCAAGGTAAGGTTTAAAAATGTGTTGTTATAGCTGGGCATTGGTGGCACACACCTTTAATCCCAGCACTCGGGAGGTAGAGGCAGGCAAATATCTGTGAGTTCAAGGCCAGCCTGGTGGTCTACAGAGCTAGTTCCAGAACAGGCTCCAAAGCAATACAGAGAAACCCTGTCTCAAAAAACCACACATGCGCGTGCATACACACACACACACACACACACACACACACACACACACACACACACGCACGCACGCACGCACGCACGCACGCACGCGCACACACACACAAACAAATATGTTATTATGTGTGTTTTTTTCATGTGTGGAGGGGTGTACATATGGAGGTCAGAGGACAATTAATGTGAGTTAGTTCTATCCACTCACCGTGTTGTCCCTAAGAATTGAACTTAGGTCAGGCCCGGAAGTGGACATCTGTAGCAAGACTGTATTTGACAGACACAAACTCACAGTAATTAGCACAGCATGCACAAGACTTGCACAGGCTCAGGCCAGCCAAAATGTCAGCATGGTGTGGGGGCCTCATGAAGTCCCACTCTCATCTGATGACATTGTATCTGATGGTTGCTTGAAGAGAGATACAATTTTCTTAAGGGATTGTGGGCACTGAGAGGCTACCCATTCACCAATAGATGGTTCCACACCCATGCACATACAGGCAACATTAAAAGGACAGAGAGAGGAAGGGAAGGAGAGAGGGATGGAGGGATAGAGGGAGGGAGGAAGGGAGAGAATAAACATTAAGTATGAGGTTAGGAGGGTAAAGTGGGAGAATAGGAGAGGAATTGGAGGGGAGAGGGAGGGAATGGGGGTGGCTTTGATCCAAACACATTATATTCATGCATGAATGTTACATAAAAATTTAAAAAATCAATTATAAAAATATTTGTTTTTTTAGTTAACTCATTTAGAATTTGGAATAGTCCTATGTGAAATGCTTTATTTTATAGTAGGTCTTACTCCTTTATAGAAAGCTTTAAGGTTGGCATGAGTAATTTTATGCTTTAACCTGGTCAAATGCTCATATAAGATGGAAGTTGGCTCAGTTTACATTTCTTACCTCTTTTGTGTTTTTATTATTATTATTATTATTATTATTATTATTATTATTATTATTATTACTGTCATTGTATAACAAATGGGAGGAGTGTATCCAGAAGTCCTGTAGGAATTTATGTTTCAGAAGATGAGAGACTATGATCCCACAAAGATGCCTAGAAACCACCAGAAAGACCCACAGATAAGTAATTTAGCCACAGACTGTACTGACCTGAACCTTTCTCCCTCCCTAAATTTATTACTGTCTTCAGCGCTGCTGCCCTCCTGTAGAAACTTCACAAGCCCTTTGTGTTGCCAATGTTGTGCTTTACATAGCGAAGCAACAGTGCCAGTCTTTCTCCATCCTTAGCCCCACTCAGAATTAGAAGGGAGGTTGAGAAGATGCTTAGGGAGTGGAGTTTTATGTCTTTCATCGGTCACTTAGCTCCATGTCTTATAACCTTTGCTGTTTAGGGCAGGAAATATACTTTTAGGTCTGACTTAAACCTCTGATACTTGGGCATGGTGGTGCATGCCTATAATCCTGCTCTTGGCAGGAGGAGGCAGGAGAATCATTAGTGCAAGTTTGTCCTTACCTACATAGTAAGTCTGAGGCCAGTCAAGGTGTGTGAGACCTGTGGAGAAGGCCCATTGTCTCTCAAGGTGGCATGATTTGCTATTGCCCTCCCTTCTGCCATCACTAGAGATGACTTCTCCTGTCTTTGCATAGAGCCATTCCTATTTTGTCTACTTGAGACTTTCATACATGGATATAATGTATTTTAATCAAACTACCCCTTTCCCTCCCCTCCAATTCCTCCTTTACCCCACCCCACTGTCATTCCTTCCCAATGTCAATGCCCATTTCTAAAACTCACTGTCTGTATAAGCAAGGATGTAGGGCCACCTGTTGGAGGATGGCTAGGCTCTCAGAGGCAACATTCCTGCAGAAAACTGTCTCTCCCTCCTCCACCAGCCATCAGTTGCCAATAGCTTCTCCAATAGAGGTGAATCTCTGCGAGCTCTTCCCCCTCCATGCTAGGTTCTGCCTGGCTTGATCTTGTGCAGGTCTTGTGCATGTTGTTATTGAAAATCTTCCCCTGACTTTCTGTCTCCAGATGGGTTGATCTAAAATTTTTTTGCCATGATTTCATAACTCTTTCATTGCCTGCAATCCTTCCTTCCTTGATTCCCCAGGGTCTTCAAGGTCCAAGTGGCCGATTCCCAAAACAAAGCAGGGGCAAGAGTGCCAGGAAGGTACCTGGGAGTGCCTATTCTCACAGGGCCTATCCTGGGAACACCTGCTCGGGTATCTTGATTGGCCTTAAGTATCCTGACTGTTTATTTCTAGAAGAAATAAAACCTCTTTTCCATATCATCAGGCAAAAAGTTCAGCATCTCGTTGCCTTCAAAATGATCCCTGCATGGTATCTGCTTTCAAACTTCCCAAAGTGCTCAAGTTCACCACCTCACCCTAAATACATCACTTTTTATCTTAGAAGGCCTGCGAACACGAACATCAGCAGTTCCTTATTTTCTGTTGTTAGTGCCCAGTGTGCCTGGAAAGGTCCTTGGCTGAGATGAGACTCTCCTGGTGCCTTTCTTCCTGTCTCCACTTGCCCTTCTTGCCCGGGGTTCTGAAGCAGCAGATGCTACCTTTACCTTCTCTTCTGAACTTCTCATTTCTAACCCAAACCACCAAAAGCCCCTTGAAAAAGGTTTGAGGCCTTTTGATCCACCTATGCCCCTTTGAAACACTAGTCCATGGTGCTCTTTCCTGCCAGCTGTCTTGTTTGCTATCATTGCTACCTCCATTTCTTTTATTTAGAAATGGTGTGCTGACCTGGTTGCAGTATTCTTAGCCATCCTGAGCTCACAGCCACAGTGCATTTGAGGCAGGGCTTGACCTGTTGGCTTCCCTGGCTGACACCTGGAAAGGAGGTACCAGCTTGTCTATCCCACATGCAATGGGAAGGGCTGGGCAAAATGGCTGAGACATTTAATCAGTCTGTGGAGCAGTTTTCCTCATTTCAGGTCAATTAATATTTGATTTTTATAAGAATATATGCAAAGTTATCACAGTGCCCTGAATATTTTCCTGGGATTATAAAAGAAATTTGCAGAAAACTCATGAAATCTGATCAATAACTGGAGTTTTATTAAAATGAGAAGCCAATGTCAGTTTTTTTTTTAAAGTTAGGCCAAGTAAGTGTTGGTTATCTAAGTTGTCTAGTATTACCAGAGGTGGGTAAAGGGGATATGCTGCTCTTTGTTCTCTGCAACTTTTATATTAATCTAGAAAAAACAAATCTAAAATGAAAGGTTTATTTTAGTCAATAGCAACTATTTCTCTCTAAGGTAATTTGGGTCACTTCTATTTCTTTGGAAGTCAGAATATTAAAGACTTGATTCTGGAAAAGTTGTGCATGTAAAATATGGCTGTAGTGCAGAAAGATCTGTATGCAGAATGAATATATCTGTAGCTTAGTGGTTTTGCTTGTCTTCTCTCCCCAACCTTCTGTTTCTCCTGCATCCACAAGCTAGTTCCTCCTTTATGTTCCCTCATCCAATAAGCAGTCAGAAAAGCAAGTCTGAGCTTAACCTCAAGGAGAAAGAGACATGAATAGTGCCACCCTCAGAGGGTGCATAAGGTGGGGCCTGAGGATCCACATTCAGGAGACATGTGTCCGTGAAGACTTTAGTGGCAACTGGACTAGCCTACAGGGGACATCAGCAGCACCAACCTGAAGGTGAACTTGTGTGATTGCAGCACAAGTGGGAGCTGGAATGACAGTAGCAAAGATACAGGTCAGTGGTGAAGCTGGTGGATATGGGGTACTTGGGGAACAGGGCGCTAATGGTCTTTCAGCAGAGTACTGAAGAAGTTGGTGAGTAGGCCTAGGTAGAGGGTGGGGAAGCTGGACGATTAGAAGCTTTCTTAGGGGCATCCAAACTCACAGCACCTTTTGTTGCCGGACTAAGACTGTGCTTTCACTCCTTAGACAAGATCCCAACCTAAGTGTTTCTCCATCTTTCCTCCTACCAATTACAGTGGCTTGGGTGCTTCCTAAAAATACAGTAACTTGCCATGAATACTGATGTATTTTTGAAGTCATATAGGTATTAATGCTCAATAATGATTTTTTTTACTTAGGCAATAATACAAAAGACTATGATTTTTTACCCCTGCAAAACAGTGAGAAATGATTTTTTTTTTGCTCTTACTCATAGGACAGCCAATGTAGCAAACTGCTCTAATTTTAAAACTCTTGTGCTGAAGCGTGTGATGTTCTTATCAAGGAGGCCGATGAGTTGCTTTGTTTTTCATGTTCTGACACCATCGTTTATGCTTCAGTTGGGGCCAAGAATAAACAGGCATCTGAGTAATTTTTATTGATGTCGTATCTGCCTCTTGATGCTTTTCTAAAAAGAGGAAAACACCAGTTTTCACATCCCGAATCCTCTGTGTTTGGATAGAGGTGGATGACAGCGTAATGTAGCTGCTGAGGTGAGGATAAGCTGACAGAAGAAATAGAATGTTCTTCCATTGTGTGAATGCTTTCAGAGCTCCCTTCAGACAGAAAGGTGATATGGCTGTGTTTCTGGACGCTGATTGGACCCTGACATCTAGTCCTTCTTGCCCTGAATTTCTGCAGGTCTCAACCTCGCTTACTCATTTGTTCTTCCACCAGAAACATTCCTACAGGCTGTGAAAAACACTCCTTGTGAGGTAAAGGTGCTGTGGTGCTATTGCAACTGGTGCTTGGAGGAGCCAAAACTCAGCTTGATGTCTGCATTCTCCCGTTAGGCTTGACACACATTATTCTACTGTGAGGTCTAAGACATATTTGTGACCATTCTGTTATATTAGCTGGCAGTGCTCATTCATGTGTGTGTGCATGTGTGGGTAGATTTAAATAGAGCACAATGTCTGCCCAAGGCTTGCAAACACTTGGCTGTCATCCCCTTTGTAGGATTATAAGCTGTTCTCATCTGTGGCAGAGCAAGTTGGATTTCAGTTTGGGTGATCAGTGACATATGGAAGGTGTGTTTTAGGTCAAAGGATTATCCATAGCAGGTAAGAAATTGTAAACATGAAATACAATATATTAGCAATATTCAGGCATCTGGACTGGACTGCTCTTGGGGTTCTGACAGGATACACCCTCAGCTGCAGCCACTAAGAGCACCACCTGTGCATTTTTACTATGTTCCTTTTTAAATGAGACCTGCCCACCTCACATCCTCCTCTTTCTTTCTCTTCCTCTCTCTGTCTGTTCTTCTCTGTCTCTCTCTCTCTCTGTGTCTCTCTGTCTCTCTCTCTTTCTCTCTCTCTGGCCCTCTGTCCTTTCTCCTGCTGCTCCTATTCCTGGAGGCCAGTCTCCCCTCTCCTTTTTCTCTTTTTATGATCCCTTTCCCTAATTAAAACACCCTCTGCTTGAACCCTGTCGAATGGCATCTTTCTCTTGTGCACTTTTTGTTAAATTACAACAAGCAACTGGCTGGTTAGGACCCAGTTTTGGTGAAGGCCTCCTGAGCACAAGGCTGAATGCTTTGGTCTGTCTTCCTAGAGTATCTTAGGCTTGTCTACCCCCATCTTGTATTTAAGAACACATGGTATATAGCATGCATTTGAACATGCAGGAAGCCTCCAGCCCAAATAAGCTGTACCTTGTTCACTTTTCATTATTTGATTGCAGACTGTGGGGGCATTATAGCTGTCTAGCTCTCCTTTGGGTCAAGTCTGGGGTATATTTTAGCATGTTTCACTGGGAGATGTAGTGTGAATTTTTAGTGTTGCTTCTCTCCTTCCACAAAACTAAGTCATCCTGGAAAGCCAGAGAAAAGTATTTACTTGCATTTTGGCCCTCACGTTATTTTGATACTGCCACTATGCTGAGTGTGTCAGGGCTCACTAATGTATGAGATGTACCCATCTGATTAGTAAAACAAACGAGGAGCTAGAATAGCATTGCATCTGTGATGACAGTAACCAATGGGACTACTCAGCTGTTTCTCTGTAATGGGAGATGCCTGTACTTGGTTTTCATTGAATGAAGAAAATTCAGTGGGTCCATTTCAGCAGAAAAATACTGACGATTTGAATCTTTAGCAAAATTAATGGCAGCTGGAGGAATTCCCAGCTGCACATGTTACTTGAAGTGCTTAACTACTCAATTAATCAAGAATGGATGAACTCGGTGAAACACAAAATTTAATCAGTTTGTGCAGCAGTAGAGCTGAAAAATTGCATGCAAGCATTTTTCTCTATTGACTGCAACCCCAAGAGGCTAGTGAGATGCTCTACAATCCCGAGGCAATGCAAAGTTTCATATTTTCATTCTCCTTGTCCTCCTTCATTCTTACAATTGCTTATTGTCACCTCCTGTGTATCAGACTCACACTGGGGACACCCCAGCTGCCTGTGACCAGTTGTTCAGCACACATGCAATTCAACACAACCTGTGGGGCTGGAGAGGTGGCTCAGCAGTTAGAGCACTGGCCGCTCTCCCAGGTAACCTAGGTTTGCTTCCAAGCACTCACATGGTAGCTTACAACTGTCTGTAACTCCAGGACCCCTGATTCCCTCTTCCAGGTTCCATGAACACCTGCATGCACACACATACATATATTAACACACAAAAACTAATAAATAAATAAATCGTTTTAAAAGAGAAAGGAAATATAAATTAAGATAGATCTATATCAAGAGAAAAGTTAGAACTTAGCTCTGAACTTCCTGGTGGCTAAAGTGGAAACCAAAATATAAATAATATTGTTGTGTTATTTTTCCAGAAAGAGATAATATGCCAAGGTAGATGAATATTTAGTTTTCGTTATCTCTAATTCAGATATTTAATATTATCAAGTGTTGTCTTTTGGTACATTAGTCTTTTGTAATGTGTTTTTTGTTTGTTTTTTTTTTTCTTTTTTGAAACAAGGTCTTGGTATGTAGCCAGACTGCCTTGGCCTTGGGGTTACAGCTGTGTGCCACCACCACTCCTGGTTCAGCCTTCGGTGCCTTCAGGAGCATGTGCACAAGAGATTCTGTGGGTTGCATGGTGAACACTCCGAGTGCCCTCATGTGTGAGATGTTTTTACTGTGGAGTTCTGAGGGGAGCTGAAGCTGACCTTCCCATAAAAGACAAGTGCTGGTGTTATCCGCCCAGGAGCATGCTGCCATTTTCAGTTCTTATTCCCCTTTATTCAGAAGGATGGCTCTTCCCTGGCACAGTTCTTACTAAAGTGTGTGTGTGTTCTGCAAGTTCACATCTCGTTTTCTTTTCATACACTGCAGCATTCCACGCTCATTGGAGAAGGTTCTGTCAAGAAAGTTCCACTTTGGAACAGAGCAGTAGACTGCTCAGAAGAGCCAAGCTCCCTGGAAGCACTTGGGGGAAAACGATGATGGCTTAAATGAGAAAGGCCTTTGTTTCAAATTCTTATTCTTAATACAACTCCTGGCCTCCATGCACAGAGACATTTTGCTTGTCTGTCATTGTCAACTCTTTTGCTCTTTGGCTATAAATAACTCCTGGAACAACTAGCTATCAGGCCACGTTTCAGTAGCAATTTTCAAAACTCAAGTCACAACTTTTTTAAGCAAAAAGGATTTTTAAAAGACTTATGTTAATATTGTTTATAGTACATAGTCTTGCCTTGGAGTCACATGGCTTAAATTGAAAAACCTTTTCACAAAATATTGAAGTGAATAATGATGATTATTAGGTAGACTCGTTAGAGGAACGATTCAACATTTTAATGCCTTCCCATTTCTGCGTTTCCTGTGTTAACGCTGATGTGTGTTTCCCCATGTCTCAGCTGGACAGCACAAGATTGGTTAAACAACAATAATAGTTTTTGGTGGATTTAAAACAGTTTTGAAAATTGTGCAACAGGGATGGTGACTCACATCTATAATCCCAGCCCTTGAGAGGCTGAGGCAAGAAGATTCAGGATTAAGAATAACCTGAGTTACATAGTGTTTTCAAGGTCAGTTTGGCTATATAGAAAGAACCCATCTTAAGAAAAAAAAAATCAAGACAAAATACCAAAATATCTTTAAGGTAAAAATGACCCAAATTATAAATGTGCATTTCCTTATCTTTCCATATTTAATCAACTACTCCAGTGCTTTGCACAGGGCAGTGGATAAATTGCACAATCCCCAATGTCCTATCAAACAGTTTCATAAGTCCTTTGGCAAAAGTTTCTCTTTCCCTTCCTCCTCTTTGCCCACTGCCAGCATCCTACTAGCTTCCCAGACACAGTCTACTGCAGTCTTCCTGCCTCCGCTAGTGCTCTCTCATTTATGCTCTGCAACGGTAGACTCTTGTTCACTGACTCAGGTGCAGTGCCATTGGTCCACTCCCGACTGCAGGGACTCACACACGCCCTTTCTCCTGACTTTCCTGGTTCGCAGAAAGTCCCATCTATTTTTCTCTGTCATTTTATTTTCTGCTGCTCTTCAACATGGACCTTAGTACTTCTTTTTCCCTAACACAGAGCCAGGCCTTTGTGCACTCTGCCCTACCTTCTTGACTTGGCAGCAGCAGAGCATGAGAGGCAGACAGGACTCTGTCTTCTCCACAAGTTGTCTTTGGCTCAGAATCCCTGACTCTGCTTTCAGTAGATATTGTTTCCCCCCCCTCCTTTTTTTTCTTTCTTTTTTATTTGAACACCCTATTTCAGCACTGAATTGCTTTGTTTTGTGAATACATTTCATACCCTCCACTTGACTGTAAGCTGTTAAAGGACAAGTAATATGCCTTGTATTTCTTTAGAATCCACAATTCTCACCCTCCCACATTCTGACCACAGAAAATATGGCAATATAAAGCTGATGCCATCCGCAAATTTCATTTTAACCAATTCCTTTTTTATTGTTCCTAAATTTATCACTGAGCATTTAATTTTGTTAACACTGATTAATTGAAGCCTTACACCTCAGAACTCCTCATCAAAAAACAAAACAAAACACACAAACAAAAACAAAAGCAGCAAACAAACAAAAACTAACATCTGTGCACCTGAGATGTGTTTGCACTACACTGGATGCACAGTCTTCACAGCTCTGTGGATTAGATTAATATGCTCATTTTCAAAATGTAGCTGGGCACAAAACAATGTGCATCATGCCCCCAAAGCAAAAATCCAGTAAATTGCAGCCATAGGATTCCAGCCCAGGCTGTAGCTGGAATGCTTACTCTATGCCAGCTCTCCCACTCATGTGGCTCCTTGCAAAACAAACAAACAAACAAACAAACAAATAAATAAATAAATAAGATTATCAGAGTAAATTTAGGTCATGATTTCTGTCCCAGCTTCATTTCAATCAATAATTTCAGATTTGGATTAGCAAAATTTCTAACAAAAAGAATGACAAGGTCTCCTCTCTGGTAAATCTTTGGGGGGACACAGGTATGCAAACCTTCTGCCACCTAGCCTCAGCTACCCTTTTCCTTTGTTTTGGGGTTTTCACCAAGTTTACCAGACTAACTTTGAACTTTTGCTATCCTCCTGCCTCAGACCTGAGCCACCAAGCCATGCTCATTTTGGATGTATTAACAGTAAATGAAAGGCCAGGCAGACATCTCATTTAGTAGGGACATTCTTGTCTTTAGTGGTATCTGACTGTGAGCCTGATAAGGGTGTGTGCCTTAACCCCAGCACCTCCAAAGGTTAATGTGGGAGGATCACAAGTTAGAGGTCAGCATGCTGAGTTCAAAGCCACTCGGGCTTAAGGGGGAAGGCTATCTCAAAACAAAATGACCAAACCAAAAATAGTTGATTGCATAGTTTTGATATCAGTTCAAATAAATGCTTCCCCACCACATTCTGAAGACCAATTCCTGGCAAGCAGTGACAGCTATATGAGCAGATCTCAGAGGACCCTTTCAGATCATCCACTTGTCTGAAGTGTACATCTTAACCTGTCAGCTGGGTAACTCAGGCAGGTGTCTTGATGTCTCAGAAGAGCTTTGGAGAGGGAACATGATTTGCTGGAGGGAACATGGTATGCTCAGTGATTGTGAGTTTTTTCTAGGGGGTTGAGGAGGTGTGGATTTAAACTGCCTTTAACCTCAGGGACCTGCTAATCCACCAATGCTACAGAAGCTCTGCTGGGCCTGACTAGTGGGCACTTAGCAAGAGCCTTCAAGGGGATCAGCTTGGGGTTCACCATGCTGTACTGGCTTCAGGACCTTGGACATATTACATAGCACCTCTAATGTGTTCACATCAATGCAGATAAGAAACTCCACTGTCGAGTTTTTGTGGTGGCTAAATTAGACAGCATCTGTAAAGTGTTGCCTTCTCAGCAAAGTTTCATTTTCTGGTTTAGAGGTTAGTTACACTAGCAATGAGTTCTTTTCTGTCAGCACAATGAGGGCAAACATAGACAACACAGAACAGCAGATAGAACAGAAAAACAAGGTTTGCTGTGCATTGCTCCCCTGTGAGCCAACAGGGGAGAGCTGCTCAGGGGCATGGTGGGCTTGAGCCCTCCAAACTGCAGATGGGATTAGTAACTGCTGATAGCATGAGTGGCATTATAAAGTTCTGTGGAGGGCTCAGCAAGACCTGCTGTGAGTTGGAATATATGTCCTGTGACATGAAGTTGCATTCTTCCTTGGAGGTAAGTAGGAGTAGAGGTATCAGTTACCTGGAGGGGCTTTTGGTCACCAGCATGCAGGCACAGATGGTCCTGGAGGAGCAGCTGATAGTTCTACATCTTGCAGGCAACAGGAGTGAACTGTCTCTTGTTATAGCTCTGAAGACCATTAAACCCAGGACACCACCCGAGCCTCAGATAAGGCTTGAGTCTGTTTCCATTTATCTTAGGCCGCCACCTCAGGGCTGATTTTGGAATTGGAGGGGGGGGCGGGGCACGGGGCCAAAGATAAAATCCAGAGCCGTGTGAATGCCTACCACACACTATTCACTGAGCTACGTGTCCAGGCCCCTGTGCTTCTATTTCATGAAATACCCAGGTTCTGTTAGCTCCTCTTGCGCATTTTCCCATTAGAAACATTGCTTGGAGAAAGAGCCATTCCAAGTGCATTGTCTAAGGAAGAGTTTTCACCAGTTGGTTCCTGAGGCTACAGAAACAGCATGGGTGTGGTCTTCCCCCCCCTCCTCTCTCTTAAAACAGGGTGAGTGGTTTCTTGCTTTATCTGACAGAGAAAGAGTCTTGCTCTTTGAAGACATGATTGCCCTAAGGTGAAGCATACATGTTGTTACTGTGTCTCTAGTCTGACTGTCAAGGAGCTAGGCCTTGTGTAAAGAAGGCTTTATGGGTCACTCTGTGAACCACTCTGGGGGAAATGTGGAAAGAGATCGCCCACTTTCCAGAAGACCTGAGAAGTCCATATTTATAAGAATCAAGAGATGCCTGAGCTGTGGGCAGCATGCCTTGTGGAGGCAGTGAGGCAGGATTTCCTCACAGATGGCTCTGCTGACACTCCATTACTGGAGCTTGAGATGCCACCCTTGTCTGGAGACCTGGCTCCAAAGCTAATGCCTCTAGGAGCCAGCACTGGGATCTGCCAAGTGCTCAGCCCAGATACTTGATTGTGTCCCATGCACTGTCACAAGCTGTCAGAGAGTTGACCAAGCTGCTCAGGGTGTGGCTGATGAGGGAATAGTTACCATGGAGACTTGAGCTACTTCTTGTGGCAGCTCTCCTCCCTTCCCCAGCCCAACCTTGCTCCACATTCTCATCCTACAGTGATAAAGGCGTGTTGAACTCACAGATCCTTACACCTTTTGTTTCTTTTCAGCTCCACAGAAAATTTTTTTCTCTTCTTGTGCTAATTGATTGAACAGCACCCACATGTTAATGACTGAATGTCAAAGCCATTTTTTGTTGTTGTTGTTCTTTCCCAAATTTTTATGTTGTCGGTTCAGTCTGTTTCCAGTTTTGCCCTCAAATGGTATTGCTTTCCCTTCTTTGAGTTGTGGAACCAATAACAAGGGGAAGCCAGTTGAGTTGTAAAAGAGACATTGATTGTTGGCCAAGAATAGAAATGTGAAGTAATCTTCTCAAATCAACTTTTCAACCCCTGTGGATCACAAAATTATAGCTAGAGAAGAAAAGAAATGAGGGTGTGAATGATTTGTTGTCAACTTGATGGGGTTTAGAATCACCATGGCAACAAACCTTTGGGCATGTCTCTAAGGAAGTTTCTAAATTGGGTTGAGGGAGGTGCGAAGACCCACCTTAAATTATGGGTGGTACCATTCATAGGTTGTGGCCCCAGCTGTGGTCCCCTACTAAATAAAGAGGAGAAATTGGCCTGAGCTGCAATAGTCACCTTTCTGTGCTATGTAATGTAATGTGAGCAGCTGCCACTCTCTCCTGCCACTGTGCCTTCCCCGCCGCGATGGACTGCATGCTCAGGCTATGAACTGGATTAACCCTTCCTTTTTTAAAATTGCTTCTGTGAGGTTATTTCATCACAGCAGTGAGGAAAGTAGGCAACACAGGCAGAAAGATGGACTAACAAGTGGGGGCATTATTCATGTCACTTAGGGAGTAGATGGATAGGAGGGTTGGGCTCTGTGCATTTTCCTTCTTTTGTGGTTCCTTTAAGTGGCTTCTATGACAACTGTCAGCTGTCATAGAACTGGAGGGTTTGTCACAGCACACAGATGGAATTATAATGAAGCCAGAGGTCATCTGGTAGTCAATCTGGCAGCCATTTTAGAAGGAGCCAGCTTTGTTCAGCGTACCCGAAGAAGGACCTTTGACCTGTAGGTACCTAGTTACATAATTGAAGTAGGGTAGATGTTTATCTTGATTTTCTAGGCTGGACTTAGGGTAGCAAGGCCAGTGTAAAAGCCCCTGTTGCCTGGTTGAATCTGCAAACCTGCTGGCTCACATTTCAGCTGCTCATTCCCCAGAATGCCTGCAAGGCCATAGAGAGTGCCATCACCCTCACCTCTGACCTGCCTGTCATCACTCTCCCTGAACCTAAACCCAAGTGTAGTCACTTTGGGTTTACTCCACTGATGGGTCTCTTCAAACTTCAATCCAAAGAGACATCATCTGAAATCAGGGCAGTTTCAACAATCACTAGACTAGGTAGACAGACCTTATAACTGTTTGCTTTTTCCTTTTAAATAAATTGTGCAAAACTGTGATTAAAGGATTTACTACTTCATGTTTTACAAATGAAAATTAAGACAAGGATTTGCTTATTCCTAGAATGTGTATTTCTATCCAAGCTTTATAAGGATAATATTTAAGGGTGTAGTGTGAGTACTGTGAAGAAGTTATCACTTAAATGTAAATGAAAACCTTCCAACTGGGGTGGGACATCTGTAATCCCAGCCCTCAGGAGAGGGTGGGGGGTATAAGTTTAAAGAAAGTTTGGGCAACATAACAAATTCTTGAGCTACATAGAAAGATTTTGTTTCTTCCCCACAAAACACAAGCTGAGTTTGATAGCACATGCCTATATAATCTCAGGAAGAGGCCAGGGCAGGAAAACTGTGAGTTCCATGCCACTTTTGGCAACATAGTAGTAAGAACATGCCTGGAAAAAGGGTGGTGGTAGGGATGAGCTCATAGTAGGAGCCTTTCCCAGCATGCCCATGGCCCTGGCTTTGTTACAGTCACAGGACATGGTACTTTTATGGTTATCTTAGATTTATCTGCTAATTCTAAAATGCCAAGTTATCATTAAAATAGAGATTAATGAAATCCACAAATTGAAATTTTGGCAGTCTAAGTAAGCCATGGAACAAAGAGGAGACAGATTTGATGGGAGAGTGTGTGCCTTACCACCAAGTCCTGCCGTACCAGGCATGGGACTCAAACACAGTTAGGATCCTGACAAGCTTGGTGCCCTAGCAAGGATCCAAGGACCTGATTCGGGAAGGAGATCAAAGAGAAGAAAGAAAATCAGCAAGAAAGGGAGAGGGGCAACCTACACAGATAGAGGCCACCTAAAACCTTTTTTTACATATTTTGTCTTGGAGTGGTGCAGTCACTCACCTATCCTGTTAAATATAGGGAAGTCAGCAGGAAAAGTTAGTGTTCTTTCTGCAGCATGGAAAAGGACACTGTGGAGTTATTGCAGGCTCAGCAGAGAGAGATAGACGCAAGTCCATGTCCTGTGACCATCCTAATAGTACAAAGACATCTAGGAAATTTATTTTTTTTACTAAGTTGAAGATTCACTTGTCTGATGTCAGACAGGAAACTGACATTTTGAATGTCTCCTATTGCTTGCCACAATATGGCAGCTATCAGTTGCATGTGAAGTTTAACACAGGGACCCCGACAGTATCAGTTGGATGGCTGGTATCCATGAATGGACTTGTTAGTGGATACTCAGGACTGAAGAACTATGCATCCCTACAGGCAACAATAGCAAGGCCCCATTCTGCTCTCATTGCATTTTACAGCCAAGAATTTTTAGATTTTCCTGTTTCCTTGCCTTAATCTGATATATGTTAGCTATATCCAGCTATTAAAGTTGCTCATAAAATGGACAGCTTATTTCAACTTTAGAAGGCTGAATAAGTAAGGGGGTTTCTGTGACTAGAGATGGGAGTAGAGAGACTAAAGTGGATACAGGCTTCTTTGAAGTGGTAGAAATGTTTTAATAGTAGTGTGATGAAAACTGTTATCTGTAAGTTCATTAAGTCACTGCAGTTTGTGGATCTGGGGCTGGTGAAATGACTAATCTGGTTAAACATTTGTCTTGTAAGCCCGACAGCCTGAGTTTGATCCCCAGATCCCATAAGAAGAAGCAACTCCATAAAACCTCCACACATGTGCCAAGGCATGCATGTACCCCACCCCACTCCCACATCACACAAACAGAGAGAGACAAAGACAAAGAGACAGAGAGAAATTTTAAATTAAATAGTTTAAATGCATTTGATGGTGTATAAGTTACACTTCAATAAAGTTTAATTTGTATGTAGACATTCATGTGTGTGCATGTTTGAGGTACACATGTGTGGAGTGCACATAGGCGTGAAGGTTGATTTTGGGCATCTTCTTTTATTATGACTCTACATATTATTTTTTTACAGACAAGTCCTCTCACTGAATTTGCCAAAATGGCTGGCCATTCTAGTCACAGAGCTAGAATGATCTCCAGGGATCCTCCTGTCTCTAACCCCAGCTCTTGGACAGCAAGCATGAGCTTCTGAACCCACCTGTATATGTGGCTTCTAGGTCCTCATGAACTCAGGTCTTCATGTTTGAATGAGAAATATTTTACTGATTGAGACTCCCCCCAGTATCCTAAAGCTATTTAAAAAGTGGAAGAAGAATGGGGGAGAAGGCAGGAGGAAAGAGAGGAGGTAGTGGGGGAAATAATATGTCCTAGAACTCTGGGAAAACTAAAAATTTACTGTTGAAAAGTTGCCAGATCTTAAATTAAAGGAGTCAAGGATTAACGGTTCCATTTCCTGAATTTTCCCCAGGATGATAAAATATGATGTTCTCTCTCAAGTTCATCAGTAGGAGGCTCTTATTTACATGTAATTAACCTTGCTGCAAAGGGAGGAAATGGAGTCAGAAGCTCCCAACAACTTGCCAGGGCCACAGCCAACAAAACAAGATGTTGTAAACTCAGTACCCTCTCTCCAAGACTGCAGATGCTCTAGTTGGTTCCTTGGAAGTAGCTAAGGCAGTGATTCTCAACCTTCCTAATGGTGGGGCCCTTCCTCATATTGTGGTGGCTCCCAACCATAAAATTATTTCTGTTGCTACTTCATAACTGTAATTTTGTTACAGTTATAAATAAAAATGTAAATAAATGTCTGATATTCAGGATATGTAATATGTGACCCCTGTGAAAGGGTCATTCAGCCCTCTAAAGGGGTTGTGACCCGCAGGTTGAGAACCACCTCTCTAAGGTGAAGTCTACAGTGGTCTCATCTTAAGAACCTTAAGGGACAGTTACCATCATGCTTCTTGACATATTAAACCACCACAAGACCTGCTATATAGGACAATAAATTTGCTTTCCTTTCTCTAGCCATCAGTGCTGGAACATGTCTACATTGGCTTTAAAAAAAAAAAAAAAAAAAAAAAAAAAGGGAGTTAAGACAGTCATTTTTCAGCCCATTTCCACATATAAAATTGCTCATTTGGCATGTAGTCCCATATTAGATCACTTGATGAATTATATAGATCACTTTCACCCATTTTATGGAACACTTTTCTGGAATTTATTTTGGTGGGAACAATATTTCCTAGTGTAGATTAAACTGGCCTGAAACTTGCTATGTAGGTCAGACTGGCCTCAAGCTGCCAGCTTTTCCGCTTCAGTCTTGTGAGTAGTGAGGTTTCTGGTGTGTGTCACCATACAGCAGGGTTTAATAATATATACATCCTCAACCTGTCCTGTTGTATCTACTGCTATTTCCTTTTTGGTATTTTTCTTGTTAATTAAATAGTCAGACCTCTGGGATTCCCTTCCTACCATCCCAGCCTGGCCAAACCTGCTGTAGCCCCTACCATCTTTTGAACTTCGTCTTCTAGGCCAGGCCAGGCATCTCCTCCATGCCTCCCTCTGGCTGCTTTGCCCTTTGCTCTCTCCATTCATAACTGTGCAGATCCATCCCTCCTTCCCTCCCTCTGTCTCTCCTTTCTTCCTAGGACATGCTTATATTCTCTTTCAACCAGTTTAGATAAAATTTAAAAAGAGAACCCAAGTCAATTCCTAGCCAACCAAACAATCCCTGCAGCCAAATCTAGGCTTTAGTGTTGGATTTCTGCTGTCTCTCCAACTCTGAGAGACAGCCATGATAGTTTTCCTGTTCAAAGAAATGTGAGTCTGAACTAAGTCCAGAATGACTGTGGTGATGAAGCAGTGGTTATGGAAGTGGGCGTCAGAGTGCTCTCAGGGTTGCTGTGTTCTTGCCCACATACAAGTAAATAGAAGCCTATGTTTTTGGCAATATAGAACTTATTTCATTCTGAGTTGTTTACACTCTTGTTCATCACATTTGGAAATGTGAACAGGAGTCTTTGAGTTACGTTTTTGTGCTCAGAAATGACTGAATGCCAGGATTTATGAGTCATTAAGGTGGTTTCAAGACAGAAGCATCTCCCGGTGATGGGGGTGGGTTGTTCTCATTTCTGTTACAGTAAGCAACCTGCTATCCCATGCACTGCACATAGTAGCACCAAGCACAAAGGGTATCCCCTTCCAGGATACTCTGTCTAGTTTCTTTGTGGTTCAGATAGCCTTAGAGTAGCCCGTGCAACACAGTGCCTTAGAATGGGCCACCCTACAGCTCTACAGAAACTGTCTTCATTTATTGATATTTGAGAGGTGTCTTTTCTCTCTCTTATTCTCAGTCTGTATTTTATGAAGGTGTACCTAAATTTGGGAAGATGTGTTATGACAGAACTCTGTTTTGAACGATTTCAAGGTAGCCCTCTTTTTAGACAGAGGCTCAAAGTCACCCTGCTTTTTATCCCTTTTGTGGCTCCATATTGCTCCCCAGTAGATTTTCACTGAGGAATTTAATAATAATTTAGTTAACAAATGCATTTCTTCTATGAAGGGCACTTTGAAAAGTACTGTGTAAGCACATGGTTTTGGACACATTGCATTTATCATAGTGCATTTGCTTCAGAATAGATACAATAAGAAAAACGGTCACATTTCACACAAGCTATTTTACATGTATGTGAATTGAAAAATTATTTTAATTCTTTTTTATGATAGTTATTTAAAAATTATATTTTAATTCTTTTTTTAAAATCAGCATAGACCTGGGCCAACACTAGTAAATGGAAACAAGAAAGTTAATTTATTGTGTTTTCACTATGTGGTGGATCTTGTAGTGTTTTAGTGTTAAGTATAGCTAAGTGTGGGCTTTGTACCTGCTGAATCTGATGTTGAATGAAGAGCTTCAGTCATCTATATAGCCCTCTACCCTTGTAATAGGGAGCAATTGGGTGGGGTGGGCTGCCCAATGTGTCTTTCTGCATTTTATACTATGAAACAGGTAATATGTCCTCTTGCAGAGGAGGAGAGTGGTTCAGAGTAACCTAGGAACTAGGAAGCTCAGTGTAGAGGCAGTATGTAAAACTAGGACTCACAAAGTTTTCTGAAAGAACCTCTACCTGTAGAGAGGCTTTCTTTGTACTGTCAACTCCCAAATAATTATGTGGGGACTTATAATAATTATGAAAGCTTGACCTTTAGCTTAGGCTTGTTTCCAACTAGCTCTTATAACTTAATGAATCCATATTTTTTAATCTACATGCTGCCACATGACTCTTTACCTCAGTACAGCATGTCCAGCCTTCCATGAGTCTGCTGGTGAAATCCAAGACCTAGATTCGTCCTTCCGGTTCCTCTCTCTGCTGGGAAGTCCCACCTATCATCTCCTCCTAGCTATTGGTCATTCAGCTTTTTATTAAACTAATCAGAGACACATTTTTGCAGTGTAAAAAAATATTTTCTCACAACATTTAACCCTTTTTTATAAGCAAAAAGGAAAGGTTTAAACTATAACATAGTTAAACTATATACAATAAGAACAATTATCAGGTAGAAATTACATTCACAATGTCCAATACATTTGTATTTGCAATTTTGGAGAAATACTCTATTATCTATCCTACCTTCGTGTGTCTAAAGTTTTGACTCTAATTCACTTTCTATTATAATTTGTATTACCATCATAAAAATATCTTTTTACACCTCAAAATATTTTCTTAGATAAACAACTTGTCTTGTGTGTCTCTCAGCTTTATACATTTTATATCTCTCTTGTAAGTTCCTTTTCTTTTATTTTCTTTCTTTCTTTTTTTTTAATTTGGTGATGAAGAAAATGGTATAACTATATAGTCTTCAACCACATCAGAGACCTGAGAATGTTAAAATATTGCCTGAGTAAACAGGAAGTACAGAGAAAACAACTTCCCAAACTACAGAAATGACAGAGATGTCTGGCTACCCAAGGTTCCTCTGCAATGTTGGGGCATCCATCTTTAGCCTATAGGCTAGACTATCTGACAGACTTTTCTGTGAAGCAGGAATTTTGAAGGACTGGCCTACTTTGTCTTAGCAAAGTTCAGCAGTCACCTTCTTTTGTGTTCTGCTTGTCTAATTTGGACAGCCTACTGTCTGCAGTCGAGACCAGGGCAGCCTCTTGCCCAGTCGCTAATTTTGCCACAAAGAAAGCAAACTCCATATGAAGTTTCTGCAATACCCATCATCTTTTCTGAATTTTATTAGTGCTGCCGGGAGCAGATTGTCTCACTCTCATGAGTGAGTTATGTTACTTCAACGTCTTAAATGCCATGTTCTGTAGATCTCTGAAGTGTTTGAAGACGACCTCTCTATCTAAAATACATGAGACTAAGAAGGGCTTATTTCTGTCTAGATATAACCATTACTAGAAGTTTGGTTGTTATCTTAATTATCCTAAACAGTTTGTAATAATAGCTTTCAAGGTCTAGAACTTTACATTACATTATTAAAAGAGCTGCATAGGTACAATACCTTAAGCAAGAGTAAAAGCATATGCAGTATAATAATAATAACCTTAAATTTGTATCAACATACAAAAATCCATACCAATGTAAAACATTTGAGATTAATAGTTATTGTTTTAGTTTAAAAGTAAATTCAATAATCTGCCCTTTTATCCTACTGTTCTTATATCTCCCCTATTTTCTTTTCAGAAAGAGATTCCTGAATCTAACCTCCTGTGTTCAGTTTCTTTTCCCTGACCATGACCAATAACAACTTATAATTAACCCCCCTTAACAATGACAAACATGTATAACCCACCAAATTACCAAAAACCACCCGCCCTATGTCTTGGGTATGTGGGTATCATATTCTCTAGACTGCTTCCTGTTGTCTTGGAGTGACAGCATCTTTAGAGGACCCTGCGAAAATCAGGTTGATGGTCAAGTCCTGGGAGAGCTAGCTATATATTTTTTGTTTGGTCTCTGTGTGGTGGGAAAGTGTAGAGCTCATCTGAAGTCCTGGCTGCAGGAGTCTGTGAGGCTGAGGCTGGACCATCTTAACTAGCAGCTTTGAAGTTGTTCTGTATATAAATTTTTGGGGAAACTGCCATGAGGCATTCTGTGAACCTGGATCACATGGGCTACTTGTCTTTATTGGTGCCTGGTCCTTTTTACTGTTGAAAACTCACAAACTTTTAAGGTAACCCATACCGCATTAACACAAGTCTAGAATGTGTGGTGTATATGAATCAGCTAAAGATGATTTTCTGCTTTGTGTTTGAACTGATAAAAGGTACCTGTCAACTTTATAAATCCGTTTGGATGGCATAACTGTGATGTGATGTAAATCTCCCTCCATGCTGTAGCGTGTAAGTTTCCGCCAGCCCGCCAGTCTGGGCCCACAGCCACGTCAGACCCAAATAACACTCAGAGACTCTGTATTTGATACAATCCTGTTGGCCAGTTACCATTATTGTTTATGGGCTAGCTCTGTCTTAATTATTAACCCATTTCTACTTATCTAAGTATTTCCACGTGGTCATCTTATCGGGGAGCCGCGCAGCAGGTGTCCTGCTCCTTCCCCGGGCTACATCTTGACTCCACCTACTTCCTCTCTCCTCCTCCTGGTCTCCTAGCCCCGCCTATCTTGCTATCTCATTGGCCACAGTGCTTTATTAACCAGTATGAGAAACATATATACAGAATCACATCTCCCATCATTTCCTCTTTTCTGTCTAAAGTAAAAGAAGGGGTTTAACCTTAACATAGCAAAATATACCATACAACAGTTATCAAATAAGAATCACAGTTAACAATATTTAGTCCATTAACATTTTGTAAGACTTAAAGAAAATATCATCTATCCTATCTTTGTCAGTCTAAAGACCTATATGTAACTTATTTTTAATCCTAACTAAGAAAAACTATAATCATAACTATCTGTCTTCAACTCCTTCAAAGACCACAGAAGGATAATATATAAACTCTAGAAATGACAGAGACAATGCATTGCCTGGTCAGTCACCCGAAGTTCTTCTGTAATGTTCCATCTTCAGCCCATAGGCCATAATGTGTGTCCAGACTCCTCAATAAGGCAGGAAACTTTTCTCTGTGTCCTGTAGACTATCTGGCTGTCTGGCAGCCTCTTCCATGAAACAGGAATCCTGTAGCAATGTCCATCTTGCATCAGCAGTCATCTTTTTGTGGGTCCTGCATGTCCAGTTTCTATAACATAAAGTCAAACAGTCCAGAAGAGCAGTACCTTGCCCAGATGGCTTGTCTTGCCATATTAGAAGCAAACTTCATAACGAGTTTCTTTAATGTCCATCTTCCTTTTTATGCAGGTGGTGTTACCAGGAGCAGTTGTGCCTCATTGTCAAGAAAATCCCTAAACCATTTTAAATGCCATATTCTGTAGGTCTTTGAAAGGTTTGAAGAATGCCTATCTATCTCAAATACATCTCTATATCTCTAGAAATCCTAACTCAATTAACTCTAAGTTTAAACTATCATAGGTAACTCTCTAATCTGTACTAAATTATACATTACATTTCTAAATGAGCTATATAAACACAATACCTAAACAAGAGGAGAAATATACATATTACAAAATTGACCTTAAATTGTATCAATAAAAGAAAATCCATTCCAAAGCAAAGTATTCATATCTATACCTTAATTCCCTTTTTTACCTTTACAAGGATTGCTTGTGTCATTAACCATTTATAACCAAGCCCATATAAATGAAAACAAACATTTATAAACAATATTTGGGAATTTGGGCGTCGTTCTTTCCAAACTACTTCCTGCTGGTAGAGGGCGCTGTCATGGGGATCCTAAGAAATCTTGGCAGTAGTCTGCAAGGCTTTGTCTCAACTGCTTTGAATGTTGGATCACCTGGGGAGTTGTCTCAGGGGGTCTGGCTTGATCAAACCACATAAGTCTGGAAAGAATCCATAGCCTTCCATTTTCTGTGGAAACAAAAATAGAAATCCTTTTCCCCAGTAACTTGTCCTTAGGTTCAAATTTTGGAGTCAAAGCATTTTTAAAATATATAAATTGAATTAATCCAGCAGCATTTCTTTTATCAGTAGTTGTTTTCTCAGCAATCAAATAATTTAAAGACAACAGAATCGCGTATAGTATCCAAAATTTCTCTGTGTTTTCCATCTTTACGTGGCTTTTTTATTATTCTATTTCTTCTACTTCTATTTTTACATATTTTGAGACAGGGTTTCTCTGTGTAACTTTTATCTGTCCTGGAATTCACTGCATACCAGGTTTACTTTGAAATCACAGAGATCTGCTTGCCTCTGTCTGCTGAGTGCTGGGATTAATGGCGTGTGCCATTACATCCATCCATTTAATTCCTTTTTTCTTTTTAAACCATTGTATCCCGTTTCTTTTTCTCTCCCAAGCCAGCGTATTTTTTAAAACACAGTGTAAATCTTCATTGCAGCTCTTGTACACACCAATGAATTGTTAGCAGAGCTCTTTAAAAGCCAGGCGGTTTTTGCCGCTTATGCTAATTTTGGAAACCTCTCTTAAAGGAGCTGCGCAAATCTCTGTCTACAACAAAACAAATCCAACGGAGAAAATGCTGCTACTAAGAAGTCTTGCTAGTCTCTGTTCCTTTGTTTCTAAAACATTTCTTAAGCTCTTATTAGTTTTAAGTGAAAGTTCTTATAGCCATGTTGGGCGCCATTTGTAGCGTGTATGTTTCCGCCAGCCCGCCAGCCTGGGCCCACAGCCGCGCCAGCCCCAAATAACACTCAGAGACTCTGTATTTGATACAATCCTGTTGGCCAGTTACCATTACTGTTTATGGGCTAGCTCTGTCTTAATTATTAACCCATAATACTTATCTAAGTATTTCCACGTGGTCCTCTTATCGGGGAGCCGCGCGGCAGGCTTCCTGCTCCTTCCCTGGCTACATCTTGACTCCACCTCCTACTTCCTCTTCCTCCTCCTAGTCTCCTAGCCCCACCTATCTAGTTTTCTATTGGCCACAGGGCTTTATTAACAGTATGAGAAACATATATACAGAATCACATCTCCCATCACCATGCCATATGAAAGGATGGCATGTAATAATAAGTCACGAGGACCCTGTAGCCAACAAGATTTATCCTGTATCATCCAGTCTCGGAGCTATTCCCATGCTGAGGGATCAGCATATATGTCACTTGTCCTGCTGTCTTTCCTGGCTTTTCCCCTTATGTCTGCAGTCAAGATCCTCAGGAGGTCTCCCTGGGCCAAATCTGATCTCGATTAACTTTGGAAGAATCCATAGCTTTTCATTTCCTGTGGAAACAAAAGTATAATATCTCCCTCAACACATTTTCCCTCTTCCATTTTGAAGGCAAGGCATCCCTAAAGTATATGAGATGGTTTCATTCAGCAGGCCCTTCCACAAACCAGTGTCTTTCAGCTGCTGCTAGTCTCTGTTCATTAGCATTCAAATATTCAAAATTAACAAAGCATTTGGTAAGCTCCAAATTCCCTGTTATATCTGAAAACTATTTATTATGACTGTCTATACCCATTTTCTTTTCTTTCTTCAGCATCTAAGCACATTTTAGGCATGCTTACCTGTCCAGAGGCTTTCTTGGTCTGGACCTGACTTTCATGAGCCAAGCCTTAAACTGCTGTGTGGCTCTCCACTTAGTGCATGGCCTGGCCGCTCACCCCGCCCCTTCATGTTGGTGAGAGTGAAGCCTCAGGCCTGCAGTTGGGTCTGGAGCCAGTCTATCTGCACCAGCTCCAGGAGGCGCTTCTCCCCGTCTCCCACCACCACTACTGTGTAGTGTGCCGCCCTGTGAATGCCATACAAGTGCCCAGTAGCAGGGCCTCCTAAAAGAGTTACTTTACGCCTGTGCATGCCATAAGCTCTGAGCCTACTAGAAACTTGTTTTTTCTCTTTCAGCTTTCTAAGGCCCTGTGTGGATTTACATGCCACACATTGGGTGCCATTTGTAGTTAGTTTTTTTTTTTCTTTTTTGTCAGCCACCATCTTACAACAACATACAACATGGAGACTTATTTTATTAATTATGAAAGCTTGACCTTTAGCTTAGGCTTGTTTCACTGGCTCTTATAACTTAAATTAACCCATTTATACTAATCTACATTCTATCATGTGACATTACCTCTCTTCCATTTTTGTACCTCCTATTTCTTCTGTGTCTCCTGGCATCTGCTGCATGCCTAGATTCCTTCTCCTTTTCCTTTCTGTCCTGGGAATTCCTGCCTATACTCCTGCCTAGCTATTGACCATTCAGCTTTTTATTTTACCAGTTACTATAATACATCTTTACACAGTGTACAAGTATCCCATGACATCTAGCAATGAGTCCTTGTTTTAGGATGTATGTTCTTGGATTTCCCAGAGGGCTAAAATGATACCCTTTGCTGATAAAGAAGCTGCCCCTGTAGGCAAGCAGCAAATTCATATAGCTGTCTCTAGGTTTTGAAAAAATGTCTCAGGGAACTAGTGGTCAACTGTTTGCTATTTCTTTCTTTTAAAACTTTTTTTTTATTTGTTTGTTTGTATGTTTTGTGGGGAGGGCTTATACCACTGCATGTGAATAGAGGTCAAAGGACAACTTGCTGGAGTTGATTCTCTTTTCCTCCATGTGAGTTCTGGGGGTCAAATTTGTACTATCCTGCTTGGCAGCAAGTGCTGTATCCATTGAACCACCTCATCTATCCAATTTACCATTTCTTAAAGTGCATCCCACTCTTTGTGTCTGTGTGTGTGTGTGTGTGTGTGTGTGTGTGTGTGAGTGAGAGAGAGAGAGAGAGAGAGAGAGAGAGAGAGAGAGAGAGAGAGAGAGAGAGAGAGAGAGAGAGAGAGAGAATAAAACCTGACTATGACTGGGAAAGGAAACCAGAGCCTTGCACATGTTAGGCAAAGGCTTTTCCTACTGAGATATAACCTCAGCCTTTTATTTTACTTCTTATTTTAAGACAGGGTCTTATTAAGTTATTCAGGCTGGCTTTGAATGCACTGTGTAGCCCAGGTAGGCCTCAGCCCCCTGAGTAGCTGGAATTACATACCTGTGCCACTAGCCTGCCTCTTATCTTATTTTGTTTTGTTTTTGCATGTGTGTAGTAGATAACAAACTCTCCACTGAGTGACTAGATCTATGGTTTTCAAAACTGTCTGAGTGTGTTTTATCAAACATGCCAAACAAATAACCAATTTTCTCAGTACCTCTGCTGTGCAAATGTCATCATAAATGCAAATACCAGCTCCGGATGCCAGCTTAAGGAAATGCTGGGTTGATGTTCCTTTTGGAGTGTTGGGAGCAGTCTTTGTGGGGCTGCAATCGGAGCCAGCCGAGCAGCCCCAAGTCCGTACCTGAGTGGGGAGTATGGATGAGGGAAAGGCTAGCTGTAGACAATAAAGAAGAGACAAAGAGACAGAATAAAGGTCAGGAGGGCAGGTCAGTCAATACTGAAATGCCACGAGTTTATTTTTCACCACTCTTATATACCTTAACCAAAAAGGGGAACACAGTATCATGTATATGGAACAAACAGACTTTTCTTCCTCAATTATTCTAAAGGTCCAGAAACCACACCTTAGCTCCAACTTCTTGTTCCCTAGCCTTGAGGTCAGAAGTAGCCACAACTCAGATTCAGGTCTGTTGTTACTTAGACTAAGATAGCCAAGACGTCCCTCTGTAGCCACATCTTTGACCTTTAAGTCTTACCCTGGCTGACAACTTTGAACTCTTTGTCCTTGTGCCAAGATGGAGTGCAGCCATCTTTATGGGCACCCACATTGGAGCTAAGGGCAAGTCTTTACAGTTGGATTGTGGGGATTTTTGTTGTTTGGGGGGAGATTAATAAGTTTGTTTTATTTTGTTTTGTGTGGCAAGGTGGATAACTTTTTAATCAGATCCTTTAGTTTTCATTTTTCTTTTTAGCATCATCACTGATGTAACCTTGGTCATTCCCCAGTCCTTTGGGGATGTCAGGCAGGCTGGGTGCTACAGCTGATCAGAGAGCACCCTGGGTATGGACTTTGGTTGTGGACATCCATGTTTTCATTCTCAGGGTGTTTTCTGTTCAGTGTGTACATTAACCCCCACAAAAGGGCTGCTGTAGAACAATTTTTGAATGTTTGATGATGAAAGAGTACAGTGGTCTTGCAGTTGAAACTACACTACTGCTTTACTAATGTAGCATGGCTGTGTTGAAGTCTAGACAAGTTGATGACATCAAGACACAGGTAAGGTTGAGTCCTGATAAACAGCCCAAGTTTCCCTTGTAACTTAGCTGCATAGTATATGCAAGAGAGAATGGGAGAAAACTTTAGTTCCATGAACAGTTATCAGATGGACTAAGGGTTGCAAACCATGTTGTTCTCATTGCAGCTTCCTTCCCAATTCTAATCTTGTCAACATATTTCCCTTCACAACACTGCTACCTTCTGCATAGCAGAGATGCTTAGCTATGTCTGCAATAAGGCCATGGGTGTGCATAGAATTTTGTGCCAATGAAAGAAACTCACTCGCCCAGGATTCTGTTATGACAGTGATAACATAAGAAGCTACATTTCACCTCATGTAAGCTTTTCGTGTTCTTTCCCCAGGGTTCAGCGGATTCCTATACAAGCAGGCCGTCGGACTCCGATGTCTCCCTGGAAGAGGACCGGGAAGCGATTCGGCAAGAGAGAGAACAGCAAGCAGCTATCCAGCTTGAGAGAGCAAAGGTGACTTCCCCTCTCCTCTTGTTGAAAACTGGCGTATTGCTCAGCATCTGTGCTTAGCATCCTACCTCACATCTGTTTTAGGGTTTCTGATAAATACTGACCAAAAGCAACATGGGGAAGAAAGGGTTCATAAGCTTACAGCTCTCTGATGACAGTCCATCACTGAGGGAAAGTAGCAGGATCTCAGGTAGGGCAGGAACCTGGAGGCAGGAATTGAAAATGTGAAGGAATTCTGCTTAGTGGCTTGCTCTCTGAGGCTTGCTTAGCCTACTTCCTGATACCATCCTGGAACACCCGCCTAGTGGTGAGACAGCCCACAGTGGGCTGAGCCCTTCTACACTAATCATTCACCAGAAAAAAATGTTCCACGGGCTTGCCTACAGGCTAACTTTGTGGGAGCACTTTTACAAATGACATCCCCTCTTTTCAAATGACTCTAGATTATGTCAACTTGATATAAAACTAGCCAGCATGGTGTCTCTTTGGAGTACTTGTTTTCTAGCCATCCTGATAAGACTTCAGATTGCTAGATTCTCTGTTGTACATTCCCCTCACAGAAGTTAGTAGGATCTGCAGGCTCCCATTTCCTGTGAACTTTTGCCTTTCTTTTTTCTGTTTGAGTTAGTGGTAATTCTCAGTCGTTTCCCAACCTAGCAGTGTGGCAATATCAAGCTGACCTCACCCAGTATTGGCAGAGAGCCTTCTGAGCTGTTAACCGGAGTCCTCTGTCCTTGACCCCTCCCATCACTACAGGCACCATTGTTCTGGGGATTGTTTCACTGCTTCCTCTATTCTTTGGATTCTAGATTTCAGATTCCCACCTCAAGTTCAGTATGAAGTTCAGAACATCACTTTGTTTGCTTGCTTGTTTGAGAAGGGGTCCACTGCATTGCCCACTCTGGTCTTGAACTTGTGGTCTTAATACATGGCCTACCATATGCATCATCAGACCTGGTTAAGGACTTTGAACAACTTAAGTAAGAGCAGCAAAGACAGAAACCATCACCAGTCAAGATGGGCTTTAGCTCCTCCTCTTCCAACAGACATTGGTGGAGCAAGAGACCAATTGCACGGTGGAGTTTTAGGACCAGACAAGTTGCTAGTGTTCTCCCACCCTACCTATGTCTACTTATTTTTCTTTTTATAGCACAGACCCTTTTCTGCAAATTAATTTTCATGCACAATAACAACATATAAGACAGTGTCCGCAGCTAGCCTGTCCTCTTGCTTCCATGGCCAGCTGCTATGGCGGGTGCCTTTCTGACTTCTAGACTCAAACCCAAATAAAGTTAATTTCCTTCTTTTATTTTATGATGAAATCTTTTAGAAACGGCAAAATGAGAAGAATTATGCAAAAGAATGATCCACACACTCTGTACGGTGCTCTCTGATAGAAGGGCATGCATCTGCATAGTGCCTGGGAGGGAACCAAAGAGGATTGAATTTGGGTCCTACCTCGACTGTTGCCATCCTCAATGCAAATAAATAAACCCATAGCAAAGCTTGCAGGCCCAGAAGCTTGGAGACCTCGTATCTCACATGTTGCCAGTTCTTGTTTTGAAAAAGTCCTTCATCATCTGTCTCATTACTGTGTGATCACTTAAATGGTGGTGGCAGGACCATAGCCTAGACTTGTGGCTGGCTTAGCTCCCACAGGCTGCATCTATCTGCTCAGGAGCACTTGGCCAGCGGGCATTTATATACAAGTTTTAAAATCAACTGTTAGAAGCCATGAAGATAACAGGTGAAGAGGCCGGCCTGCTTGTTAGGTTTAACCCACAATAGCCCCCTTTTCTCTGGCAAGACCAGAGATTCAGCTGCAAAAGATCTCAGGTTTTCATATCAGAGGCTCTTTCAAAAAAACTTATTTTCCCCTACTCCTCGAGTTTTTAACACCCAGTGTACATTTCCTAGCATGTTTGTCTTGTATGTATGGACCCGTTCATGTATGTGAACCTGTTCATGTGTGTGCACCCAGGAGTGTGTATATGCATAAGTATGTACATGTGTGTGGAGGTCAGAGGTTATTGTGTTTTCCTAATTACTCTCCAACTTAATATTGAGACAGCTTATTGAAGATGGAGTTCTCCATTTGGTGAGACTGGCTGGCCAGCAAGCCCAGGAATCCACTTGCCCCTGCCTGTCTAGCACTGAGATGAAAGATGCACACACACCCTTGCACCCAGCTTTTGTCACAGATGCTGGGGATCTGAATTCGGTTCCTTGTTCTCATACAGCAAGCACTTCATCAACTGAGCTGTCTTCCTAGCGCTCCCGGTGCCCAGTATGCATGTCCTGTGCCTCACAGTTGGGTCGGTATTTGTTATTGTTTAAAGTAAATATGTTGTAAGAGTGGAGAACAAAGCAGATGGCCCCCACCTATTTCCATCCATCCCCCATCCTTTAGGGACTAGTTCTTTATTGGGGATGTTGGAAAGTACCACAGAAGAAGGGAAATGGCTATGCTGAGAGGAATGAGTCATTCCCAGAGTCATCTCTGCAGATTTCTGGATGTGGCCTGCCACTATAAAACCCAGCGGAGATCCCTCTTTGGAAAGTGATTTCCTCATTGCCTGGAACCATCATTCATCCTGTGACATGTTTCAATATGAAAAATGCTTCTCTCTCCTCCTTCCTCCCTCCCTCCTTGTTCTGCGCTTCTGTCTCTAGTCCAAACCTGTAGCATTTGCTGTGAAAACGAATGTGAGCTACTGCGGTGCCCTGGATGAGGATGTGCCTGTTCCCAGCACAGCCATCTCCTTCGACGCCAAGGACTTTCTTCACATTAAAGAGGTAAATGTAGGACATACTGCACCCCTTCATCTGCCAAAAAGCTACAGCTGGGAATCAGCCTGAGCCAAACCACAGGAGAGGAGACCCAAGGAGCTGCCGGTGTGGAGCCCGTTAATGCTCCCAGCCCCTACATCCTTTCACCTCACTGAGATTTCCAAGCTGAGCTCATCACCTGAATTGGCACATGCCTTCGACACTGGAGCATGCTCAACATTTGAAACTATACAATGGATTTTGGATTTTAAATGACACACACATTCTCTGTGTATATGTCGGGGGGGGGTGTCGGGGGTGTTGGCAAACAAATCCAGGGTCTAGTGTACGCTACACACACACACAGTCAGCCCATCTGTGGTATTACAGACCCATGGATCTATGGGTTTAACTTAGAGAAGCATGAGTTTTGTAGCAAAGCAGGATCCAGGAGGGACTTTTTACAGAGGGATACTATTGTGATAGACACTATGAAACTGTTGTCTTAAATTGTTAAAGCTAAGAAAGCTTAAATTGTTTAGTTAAGAAAGCTAAATTGTTGTCCTAGAGAACAATAGGAAACAGAGAGCTTGAAGGGATGACCCGTATAAGGAGGACCCGGCGCCTCATATATAAAAAGGTATAAGAACAAAGTAGTAACAGTAGATGCTTAACTTGTGTTCAGCCTAGGCACAGTGCAGCTCTGTGCTCAGCACCGCAGGATAAGACATAGCAACAGGGTGCTATGGGTGAGGAGCTCTGAGGCTAGGGGCAGGGTAAATAGTATTAATGGTTTATCTATAGAATGATAAATTCTACTATTTTAAAACAATGGATCAATGTCCTGGAAGTTCACAGAGAGAGGAATCATCAATATGGAGGAAGAGTCAGAATTGGGCACAGAGTGCCATGAGGGAAGGGTCACCCAGAAGCATTGCAGCATGGCCAGAGGGCAGTGGTGAGACTGAGAAGACGCCATGCCAGCGATTCAAGAGATACAGCTTTTCTTTTGGCTGTGCTGGGACTGAATTCAGGCCCTATGCACACCAGGCAAACACTATAGCTGTTATCTCCAGTCCAAAGATTTTGAAAGGCGCACCTTAGCCAGGACAAGAAGACTGGTCTTGCCAGTGAGCTGCACAGGGATTTGGAATAAAGCAGACATGTGACCAGACTTGTACTGGGAGTGGGACCTGTGATGGGCAAAGGGGAACTGGGGGTGGGGTTCTCACTCCACTGCATGTAGTAGAGAAAGTGAGGGGGGAATAAAGGGTGGTGGCCAGCTAGGAATATGGGGTCTCACTCTACTACGTATAGTAGAGAAGGTGAGGCAGGGAGAAATAAGAAATGGTGGCCAGCTCTTCAAAGTCTCTTGGAATTACAGGAAGTGGCATAAACCTCTAGATTCAATTTTTGAAACAGAGAAGACAGAGGGGCCAGATATTACAGTAGTGGGCATGATCATGAATTTATGTTTGGGCACATAGTGTCTGGGGGACTGTGACCCCTTCAGTGTCTGAGTGGTTGAATCTGTGTCATTATTTTCACTGAAAGCAACTAAGCCATATTCATGAGTTGCCAGCCCTCATCATTTTCAAGGAGAGGTGACCTTTAAGAGTGAGGGACATTCTCACATGCTTATGACAGTGACATTCCAACCTTGCACTATTTTATTGCTTTGTACATTGCACTAGTATTCTAGTTTTTATTAATACTTTAATTGGACATATTATATGATCAGTTGATACATATAATAGGTCACAATGGAATTAGAATGGTTAATACTTCCAGCTCTTTAAGCTTAAAAAAAAAGCTTTCTGGCATTTTGAAACATGTATGCAGTCTGCACGGCCAACTTGGGGGTAAATAATGCTTATGTCTCCATATAGTTACTTTGCATGTGGCACCTGCGAGCTGCTCTGACAGTATTTGATGTGTCTTGCTGGTAGCTTCTGGGTCTGTGAGCTCTTGATTAAGGGATTTTCCTTCAGTCTGACAGCTCCTATTTCTTTTGTAGTGTAGTTACTGATCTAGTAATCGTATGCGGATCAGAGCCACTTGTTTTCAAATCTTGTAGATCAAATAAAAACCATCCTAGAAAAAGAACATGCTAATCACTTTAGGGAAATCAAAAGCAAAATGGGGAAGATTGGGACTGTGCTAAGGGGGGCCTCTCCAGAAAGGGGACTCAACCCCTGGGACACCAGCAACCCCTGGGACATGGTCATGCTTCCTAACAGGCTAAGTCCTTCCTTTCGTGCCATCTCTCAGGTACCAGCACATATTCTGTTTTCTCAATAACATAAAGGCTGCAAGGTCAAGAAAAGCCACAATGGTGCCTGTTCTGAAGTCAAACACAGAGAATTGAAGCTCATGACTTTGCACAGTGCCTCGCTCCCCCATGGCCAGAGAACTGTCACTCATATTGAGTCAGAGGCTCATCGTTCTGTAGCTATTTCCTAGAACCACAGTAAACCCTTTTGGGAAGTCGCATTATCCATCTTAGGCAGTAACCCTTAAGGTCACCGGGGTACAACTTAACAAATTAGTGTCCCAGTGGACTGACTTAATTTCAGGAAATAACTGAAGCCCTAGGAAACCCTGATTCATGGTCTGTTGTCCCTGCCACAGTAAAATGTAAACTCCAAATCTATGCACCAAAGTGTCCAAAAGGGTCCACTTGCCCTTTCTTAATTACCAAATAAACGGGCCTTTTATGTCAGGTGTGTTATCCTGAATTAAAGACAGGACACTAAGACTCAGATTGTTGAAGGTTTTCCATCACGTCAACTCATGCTCCTTTCAACTCAGTCTAATGGTGGGCACAAAGCCTGGCTTCTCTGGGAGCTCTGTGCAGAAGGGCTGACTATGAGATGATTACTTAGGATTATCTGAGTTACTCAGGATTTCATGCCATGAGGATTCAGTGACCCTTCCACTCTTCCTTGTCACAATGTCAGTATTAGAGGTTATGTAAATTCCACTTTCCTCTATGCTAAGCAACTCATCCTAGAGTTGGTATGTATTATAACACACACACACACACACACACACACACACACACACACACACACACACTCACTCACACACAAACACACACACAAACACATAAAAAAAAAGTTTCCTGTCAACACTGATAAAGACCATGAAGGCACCTTTGTGCTCGTTCCTGGAAGCTTAAACAATATGATTTCTATCTGTTTTCTAGAAATTGCCAGTAGAAACTCTTGAGGCAGGTGGCTTAGATTAAACTGCGCTCTGCCCTGGGACTCAGAAAATCAATAATTGCTAATGTGATTTTGCTGATACCCTGAGTAAGACTGTGCTGACAGACTGTCAGCCCACTTACGTTGAAACACAGCCATGTTCTTGATTCTTTGAGACTGTTCTCACAGTAGGACAGCAGAATCCACCAGTTACAATAGAGACCATATTTACCATTCAGGCCATTGCAAATAAAACCCCCAAAGAATCCTCCTTTAGTCTTTGAGCTGAAAACATTTCCTACAAAATACAAAAGCACGATGTTGGTAGTCTCTGTGCACTGTGTGTGCAATGTTGCATTGTACATCAGACAAATAGCATTTGATCCCTCTGCTTCCCTGAAATTAACACTGAAATGTGAGGATAACTGAATTACTATTGATAGCAGCTTTCCTCTCTGCTTTCCAGAAATATAACAATGATTGGTGGATAGGAAGGCTGGTGAAAGAGGGCTGCGAGATTGGCTTCATTCCAAGTCCACTGCGGTTGGAGAACATACGTATTCAGCAAGAACAGAAACGAGGCCGATTCCATGGCGGGTAACAGCCCATGTTCCTCATGAGCTAGCCTTTTCTTTCTCCCTCCCTCCTTCCTTCTCTTTCTTCCTCCTTCCCTCTCTCCTTTCCTCCATCCTTCCTTCCTTGCTTTTATTTTGTGGGTAAAAATTTCAACTTTCTTATTAAAATCTGGCTGAAGCAGTTCATTCTTTTAACTCAACCTCTGTTTTCAACCAGATTCTCTCTTATCTCAGAAACATGTTAAGATTCTCTTTGCCTTCACCCCAATGAGAACCTGCTTTTAAAGTGAAGGGTTACTTATTTGCACACAGACTATTCTTGAGGAGGACACAAAGGTTTGGGGTTTAACTATTGCCATTTTGTTCTGAACTCCAGCATCTCAGAAATCTACATGAATTCCACAGTGGAAGCTGCTTCCGGTGGGCTCAGCAAACCCATCTGCAAGCTCTAGTTTCCCTCTCTGAGAGTTACATGTGGCCTCATTTCCCAGGACAGCTCAGGTAGCAGCTGACATGACCAAGAGTTATGGTTTTGCTTGGTTCTCTGTCAAATGAGCACAAAAGGTGATGATAGTAGACAGTCCTGGGGACACCTTCCTCTACTTGGTTTCTTGTGCCATCTTTTTTTGCTGACACCGTGCTAAAGACACTGGGGACCTGCAATGTACTAGCCTCTCATGGTCAAGGGAAATGGCACACAGACTTCAGAGCACAAGAGGCAAGTCCTAGGAGGGTGAGCACAGCTCGAGAGAAGTCCCGGCTGCACTGGGTCTCAGTGGTGCTGTTGTTGTCTCTGAAACACAGATTACACATGTGCTAGAATCATTCAAAAGCCTCCAAACAGAGCAAGTTCTGCCACTGTTATATAGTTGCTGTGAGACAATTTCACTGTGTGGTTTAGGCTTGCCTTTGGTGATGCAATTCTTCTGTACCAGTCCCACACCCTAGTGATGGATCACAACTCTGCATTACCGTGTCTGGCTGAAGCTCTTCTTTCCTTTGATTCAATCTCTCTTTCCAGTTAATTTTTCTTAACATTGTGTTATTTAAGTCTCCCTTAGCTTTTATCCCAATAAAAAACCTTTCAGTAGTGATGGAAGATCGTAGAGGTATAGTTAAGTACCATTCTAAAGATTAATCTTGTTAGGGTGGTTTATTATTAATCCTCTGGTTCCCTTTGCTCTAGCCATTTCATCCTCCATGCTTCTTACACACCAGGAGCACTTGGCCATTCCCGGGGGTCTTTGCATTCCCATACTCCTACTGGGTACATCTTCCTCCTTTGCTCTTAACAGATCACCCTATCTTTCAGGTGCTTGTTGAAGTTCCAGTGACTTCCCCACTGTGTTTTAAGTTGTATCCACTCCAAACTTACCCTTTCCCTGCATTTTCCCATCTCTTCCCAATGAAATTGTTTCTATTACACTTACTACTCTCAGAAATATTAGGTATTTACCTATTTCTCTTGTTTAGCCTTAATTATCTCCTACTAGAAAGTGTCTCAGTAATAATCTTTGAGGGAAGAAAAACAATAAAACCAATGGTTCGTTCACAGAAACTCATTTGTCAGCTTATGTTTGTAAGGTAAAGATAACTCCTATGTCCATAGATGAGGAAAACAAACACCCAAAGATGTGTCATAGTGTGTTCCACACCCAGTAAGTGACAGAACTGCTCATCATTGGCTATAAACATACATGACTTACTATTGGTAGTCCCATTACTGTTGACAGCAAAAACAGTTCATGAGCCTTCCCCCGCCATACACTTAAGAAGCAGTTCTCTGGGTCCTCTTGCTTGTACTGAGCTGTCTATCTTTCGATTGGTACTTCAGTACTTGATTCAGGTAGACACACAGCCCCAAAGAGCATCCTTGCCAGGGGTCCTTCTGTACAATTTTTGCATGAATAACGGGAAAGATAATTTGCAAAGTATTTCCAGGTCTCAGATCTCCACTTTCTCTGAGAAATGAGGTCAGTGAAAGCATTTGAGCAGATTCCCAAAGCTCTTCTAACAGACTTTGGTATGTTTTGAATTATTTAGTAGAAGGCCAAAGAACACCTTGGATTCTCAGTTTCTGTTTTCAAAGGATCTGGGGCGAGAGTCTTAAGTTTGTTTCCATGGTCTAGGAAATCCAGTGGAAACTCATCCTCCAGTCTGGGAGAAATGGTATCAGGAACATTTCGAGCGACCCCCACGACAACAGGTGAGTGGTCTTGTTACTAAACATCAGAGCACGTGTGCAAACTTTCATAATGGTTTGGAAATAAAGGCTTGACCTAAGATTTAAAGCTTTTCTGTAATATTTCCTTGCTCATTTGAATTGAAAGACACTAACAAAGTAAAAATTCAGGTCATCGGTATAATTTTGAAAAAAATCTCATTCACAGCCCCCCCCATATAGCCACTAACTCTACATATTTAAATCAACCTCAAGTTCATTATTCTACCTAAGAACTCAAGATACTTCAAGATTGAGAGGCCCATAGAAGTAAAAGCTCATGGACTCTCACAACAATGTTCAGTATGAACACTGGGACCAGGTTTTACATACTGGTGGGCTATAGCCCCCTGCAGCCAAGATTACCTTGTCTTTATATTTGGACATCAGACAGTTCCAGCTGAGTCCTAGAATTAATGCAACGAAGAAACAGGGTATCTCAATGAAGACTCTGGGTGTCATTGGATATAATGAAGATAATCTTCTAGAAGGTTCTCTTCCCTCACATTCTCTAACTCCTGCAAGCTAATTTCATTCTTGCCAGGAACTGAATCTGTATCAGAACATCGATGTCACCAGTGCAGACAGCAGACCAAGGCTCTGCAACTCATGTCAAGGCCAGGTTGATTCTGGGACAGTTCTGAGGGCTTGGTCTTTACTTGTAAGGATTCATTCTGTCCCTCTAGGTGATCCCATGTAGTCAGGATCTGATGCTTGGATGGCAGCAAAGCCACCTTCATTGGTTGTGGAATAGGTTCTGCCTTCTGTATGTTTGCTGGACACTGGGGCACTGCAACAGCTTTCCACTCTTACCTGCTGTAGGGTACAGAAGAAACTGGCTGTCCAAGTGTTAAGAGGAGCATAGTAGAAACAGCTGTATCAGTATTCAGGAGAAATACCTGAACATCTGCAATATTGCCTCATGGGTCCCCAAACTCCAAAGTGCAAAACAGTAGCAACAACAACGATAATAGTAATGTTTGAGGCGACAGTAATTTTGCTGACAATGTGTTTTTTCTTTTAACACACACTACATTTCCTTTGGCCAGCTTGCCCTCAGCTTCATATGTACCACATCCAATGTGGTCATACCCATGGTTAATGTTTATCTAACAAAGCCCAGTGTTGTTCGAGTGCCTATCCCAGCCTCTCTCAGGAAATCGTGGTGTAAAGTCATTGGTGCAGGGAGGAAGCTGTCCGTATTTCATGTTCTCACAAGTAGGATGCCCAGAGTGAGGTGGCAGGGCAGTGATCTGCTGAGTGGGTGCAGGGCAAGCACAGAGGATAGTTACAGGGCATCTTCTCCCATCTTTTAAATTCATGTGCTGTCATTTGCAGAGATTGCATATTTTGATGTGGCTCTCATTGTTGTCTTTTAGCGAAACAGAAGCAGAAAGTGGTAAGTTGTGTTTCCTTTTTAAACTTCTGCTAAGGTTCCTATCTGCACATGCCTGCGATGCTCCATTTCCATGACCCACGTACCTATAAAGTGAGGGATGCTCCTCCTCGGTGGGGACCCTTAGTCGTCACTTCCTGTCCAGCCTGAGAATTCTGGATGTTGTGGCTGTGAAGGACATAGGCCCAGCCTCACCTTCTCACTCATGTCAACTCATCTTTTTCAGACGGAGCACATTCCTCCTTACGATGTCGTGCCATCGATGCGTCCTGTGGTGTTAGTGGGTCCTTCATTGAAAGGTTATGAGGTACAAATATCCGTTACTCTCCTTTTCTTGACCAGGAACCCTGGGGACTATCCTTTGGAGTCTGGCCCTTCCAGGGTCTGTTTACAGATAGGAAGTGGTAGGAGGCAGCTCATTGTATGTGAAGGCGGGTGGTGGGGGAATCCAGTGAAAACTGACTTAAACTCTGGAGAGCAATTTGACATTGCCATGTAATAAAGAAGAGTAAAGATTATGCTGCATGGTAGCTCAGATTTTGCCATTCTGACTTTGTGCTTGAATGGATAAAACAGGTGGGGTGTGAGATCTAAATCTGAAACTGGGCAACCTTCAGGCCAACTGTCCCTCCCCGTAGGATGATTTCTGTTGGAAGGAGATATTTAGTATGCATTTGTTGAATGAGCTACAACTGTCCTGATGTAGATCTAAGGCTCTCATTTCTCTTTCTCTCTCTCTGAGTTGGAAATGTCAGGTGATGAGCAGAAAATTATCTACATTAAGTTCCAGCTAGGGAGAATTCCCAACATGCTCAGGCTGGCAGGTTAGCTGAGCCCAGAGGTAACATTGGGACCACCCACTGCTCATCACTAGAGGCAAGCATAGCCCTGTCATGTGAAGATGGCCAGCACCCTTGTGCATAGCCAGCTACATCCTAAGGGAAGTAGGAGGAGGGTTTGCGGGGGTCCTGGTGAAAACTGGGTTCATTCCTCAGCACCCTGGAGAAGAACCAAGGGAGCTACTAGCAGCTGTGTTGATTATCATGAAAACCTACCCTCCAAGAACATCTGTAGCTACCGCCTGGAGATGCCTGGATGTGAGGGGGTCCCTCCCCCTCACTGTGCCCTTCCCTTCCACCTCTCTCATCGTTGACTTTTCTCTCTGTGTCTCTCTCCCTTTGTCTCTCTCCCTGTGTTTGCCTCATTTTCTCTTTCTTACCTCTGCAAAGGTAACAGACATGATGCAGAAAGCCCTCTTTGATTTCCTGAAGCACAGGTTTGATGGGAGGTGAGACATACAGATGTTTTTGTATTTTGAATTTTCTTTGACTGAACAAGTGTGATAAATTGATATGTGGATCTGTTTCCAATGATTACAGAAATCCAGTGATTAAACTGAACTCAGTGTTCCAGGAAAGTGCTCAATGAAACAGCTATAAAAAAAAATCTATGAAACATAAAGTATTGCATGAGGATCCCAAGGACAAAATGAAAAGGAAATTAATCCATTTGTTGGGTATAATGTATGTTTGTCTCTATTTTCTCACTTACTAGTGAGTTCATACCAAATTGACTTTCATGAGGAAATTGTTTTAAATGTATATTTCTGATAAATGTGATGGTTCACTGGTCATGTTGGGCAGTGTCTGGGAATTTTGTATGTGTGTACATGCATGTATCCATGTGTGTGTGATTCAAAAGTCTAAATATAAAACACTTTGCAAGAATGGAATGCTAGAGACAGCCTCCAATAAATAAATAAATATCCTTAAAAGAGATATGCAATCATCGCTTTGTCATAGCCTTCCAGAGTGACTCTTGAAGGAGACTGCACTTATTTGGATGTTATTTTTGAAAATAACCTTGTCATTTTATAGGTATGTTTTACAGGTCCCTCTATAAGCCATCATCAATATGGGAAAGCCCTCAAATAAGTTTATGCTTCTGTTTTGTGGAAAATGTCTAGAGCTCTTAGGCTTTCTAGAGAAGTGATAAAAAAAAATCTGTATTGATTCAACAATGAAAACACGATTGTTCACAAAGTGGAATGTGTTCCATATAGAAACAACCACTCAGTAAAACTAAAGATTTATCAGAAGCAAACTTATATAGTACACATTGAGAAACCTGGGCAGTATATTGAGGTTATCTCTTTAAACTGAATTATCTCTTTAATTCTTTTTAAAAATTTTAACATTTTTCCCACCTTCACAACTGCAGAAAAATAAAAAAGTTAAGCATTTAAAAATATTTAAATACTTCTAAATTTTAGAGTTTAATTAATTTTAAGAAAAGGCAAACACGGTCATGCTTTAAGCACAAATTGTGTGTATATAAAACTTAATTATACTTTCATAAAAATATTTTTGTGTACTTACAATTTGTTGAAGGAAAAGCCATATATGTAGTCATGTGAAGAATAGTCACTGGTTTCTAAGAATAGATACAGTGAAAAGAAGCCAAGGGGCTCGAGGGATAGTTTAGTGGATAAGAGTGCTTGTTGCACATACAAGCACAAGCATCTGAGTTCAAATACCCAGCACTCACATAAAACACAGCATTGCCTCTCATGTGCTTGTAACCTCAGTGCTGTGTAGACAGAGATGAGAGAATCTCTAGGGATGGCTCCTGGAGCACTCCCAGGTTTATGAAAGATAGTGTCTCAAATGAATATGGTGGAGAGTGATAGAGCAAGATTCCCACAGTCTTCCAGTAAGGACACCCACATCACACACACACACACACACACACACACACACACACACACACACACACACACACACACGAAGCTGAGATTGATTTTACTTCCAGTAATTGAGAATATTATTCAAGAAATGGGAATGCTTGTGTGCCATCAGGTACATGATGAATGTAGAGCCAGGTCACCTTTGTAATAAATCCCTAGATACATAGTTATTTGAGAACACTGGATGCTTAATTTTACTCACCAAATAATTGGAGACAGGGATTCCTGTTGGGGAAGAACAGGTGGGTGGGGAGGGGTATCTCAGGCACAATGTTTGTCTCACTTCCCATTTGGTGCCCTTGGCCTTTGACTGAGCTTTCTAGTCATATGTTAACAGGGAAAGGGCCTCTGGGGCCTGGAAACAGTGCACATAAGGGCTGATTTCATTCGCTAGAAATTGGTTATGTGGCCTTTCTTAGTTGCAAAGGACTCTGGGAAGTACAATTCAGCTATATACCTCAAATAAAGTTTGCCTCTGCTGTAGTCATCTGTAATCTAGTGGGAGAGAAGGGTTGGAAAGAAAGGTATGGTTATTCTCTCTCTCCCTTCTCTCTCTAAAGACAGGTCTAGAAGGTTCTGGCTACTAGGGAATTCATGCTCTCTCTCTCTCTCTCTCTCTCTCTCTGTCCCTCTCTCTCTCCCTCTCCTCTCCTCTCCCTCTGAAGACAGTGAAGACAGTTCTAGAAGGTTCTGGCTACTAGGGAATTCATGTCCTAAAAATGCATTGCCAGGAAACAGCTGAACTTGGGCTCTAACTTACCAGTAATGATCTTCCTCCTGTCCTGGTGGTGTTCTGGGCCATAACTCTGACTCACAAGAGCCTCTGTGGATGGAAGGCAGCTAATCTGAGTGATCTGCTGTTCTTGGTTACATTTACACAGTTCTTTCAGCTCTGGGTGGGCTCAGTGGTTTTAATCAGGAGTGCCTTCTATGGTGCCCCCTCCTCTAATTCCATCATAACCTTTGATTTAAGCAAATCCCACCCCTCAACACTTGTGTTAGTTGTTTTGTTCCCAGGTAACATTCCTATGAAAAATATTGTTAAAGGTTAACCGCACTGATGAGGATGAAGAAATGGCTTCAGAGTATTTGGCAAAGGGAAGGTTGAATGTCTGAAATACTGGCTTTAGGAGAGCAGACTGATGGCATCCTTAACCAGAGGGCACAGAAGAGGATGCTCATTTAGTTGCAACACAGAGTTGTCACAAGTCAAGTAGAACTATCTACACTATTGAGGCTTCTTTCAAATTAAAGATAGAATTAAAATTCCAGTGCCAAGTTCCCACTAGGTCTGATGATGACAGAGAGCGGGGGAGGGCACCCAGCAGCAGCTAGAGTGACAGCTGGAGACAGAGAGAGGCCTAGGGAAGAAATAGGTAGTAACAATGGGACTGAGAGGTAAAATTTCTTTCTTATGATGAGAAGAAAGTGCCAGAGGATAAAGCAGTGAGCCCACTGGTGAGTGACTGAGGACAGTTGGGTAAGGAGGGAGCTGGCCAGGAGCTTCTCACAGATGCTAGTACGTCTTCTGTGTGGGGGATATTGTGATTTGAGCTGTGACAATCTGCTGTGTTGTGTTTTTACCAATTAATAAAAGGAGGGAAAACAGCACATAGTCTTTAGTTGAAATTAGCCAAGAGAACAATTACACCGAAGACTGATTCAACGTCAATGGATCAGCATAAGCAGCACCGTCTAATGGAAAGCCTGTTCAGTGTTTCTTTGGCTGTGACTGCAGTAGGGTAGACAGCATAGTCTGGAAAGTGGCCCATGCTTTTCAGAAAGAGCAAATAAGAAGTCCATGAGTTAAGAGGCTTTCTAATTCAGTACTGCTTTTCAGGTCCCAATTCTAAATTAATTCAGTGGAGTAGATGAAACCCATCTGTTTGCCTGTAACAGAAGCAAAAGCTTAGATGGCTTTCCTTTGGACTCCTTAGAAACGTGAGTCACTTTAGACCTATTTATTACTCAGTTTGTTTGAGTCTAACTGCAGCACATGTAAGAAAAATGGGGGAAAAAATGCAATAATAAGTTACTCCCAAGGAGTTACTGTCAGTGTCCCCATGCTGGATTGAGTCCTGTCAGTTGATTACAGAGCAAGTGAGCCAGACAATGTGCTTCAGTGACACTCGCCTGCATGGATACAGTGGGAAACAGATGTCTCTGTGTCACACCACAAACACCATCTGGGAGCCATCTTTTCCGTCGAGGTTTATGCAGCTAGGCAGTCCACCACTGTTAGGCTGAACAACAGCCTTGACAGCTGCAGCTTTCTGACTTACACCACATGTTTCAAGTCCCCCAAAAGTTGTCATCTAGGCGTTTAATACTTTGAATGCATTTTTATTAGCACAACACTGGGTTTCATAAAGACAGCCTTAGGCTTTTCCGACTACTAGGTAGCTCTGTTGCATCATGCTGTGTCCTAAAACCATAAATGAATACTGTAGAGCCTATAGGGACAAGGTCCTAAAATAAAGTATTACTCAAGCACCATGTAAACTAAAATGAACACACAAAACAAAACAACCCAAACTGTCAAATGGAAAAGAATTTGAAAGAGAAGAATTTAAGTGTACAACTTAAGGAGGTGCTAAAACTTAGTACTGAATTTGTTAATGAAAGAAAACATGGATTGATGGCATCACAGAGCAGCTCTGCCATGTGAGTTTGAAAAGTGTTTGCCATTGCAGTTCACAAATGGAAAAGGAAAGTTCTATCTCAGCGCTTACCACGAGTCTCTCTTTTAGTGCTGGCCTCAAACACTGCAGATAATGGAACATTTTTTTTTGTGCCAACTTGAATGTTTAAATTAATAGAGTTTGATTACACTGTGTCTCACTGTGTTCCCCAAAGTTTTGTATATATACAAGTCTTATCTGCTCTGGGACAGGAGAGTCCTAGTGGTGGACTACTAACTTCTGAAGATAAGATTTGGGGAAACTATTCCCCAAGAGTCTCTGCATCTCTAACAACTGCTTTCCTTGTGTATTATTTGCACACACACACACACACACAGAGAGAGAGAGAGAGAGAGAGAGAGAGAGAGAGAGAGAGAGAGAGAGAGAGAGAGAGAGAGAGAGAGAGAGAGATAGGTGTATTACCCCGACCAAGGCTTTATTTATTTTGAAGCATGGTCTCATTATGTGTGGTGCTATTTTGTTTGTGCTCTAACAACTAAAGCTTGCCTGAAGATCAAAAGTTAACCATAGAGGCCAGGCAGTGGTGGCACACTCCTTTGATCTGAGCACTTATGATCTCATGCCTTTGATCCCAGTAATTGGGAGTCATACACCTTTCCCAGCACTAGGGAGGTGGATACAGGAAGTGAAATGGCTGGGTGGAAAGAGGAATATAAGGTGGTGGGAGATAGGAGCTCAAACCTTCAGTTTGAGGTTAAAGGTAAGGTAGAGGTAAGAGGTCTCTCTAGTGGCTGCTCCTTTACTTCTCTGATCTTTCACTATCCGACTCTAGGTTTAAATATTAAAACCAATTAGAATTTGTGTTACCATTATGTAGCCTTTGATAGCCTGAATCTTGCTATATAGACCAGGCTAGGGTTGAACTCCCAAACAACTACCTGCCTCAGTCCCCAAGTGCTGGGATTAAAGGTGTGCACCATCACATCCAGCCCTTTAAGGCAATGTATAGAAGAAAGGTTAATTGGGAGCTTACAGTTCCAGAAGGATAGGGGTCTAGTACAATCATGAAGGGGAGCAGTGCAGCAAGCAGGCATGGTGACGAGCTGGAAACTAGAGCTGAGGGCTGACATCTGGAACCATTAGCAGGAAACAGGAAGAGTGAATTGGGAATGGCATGAGGCTTTTGAAACCTCAGAGTCGGCTTCCAGTGATGTATTTCCTTCAGACACCTCCTATAAACACCCCCAAGCAGTGACACCAACTAGGGGCCAAGTATCTAAATGTCTGAGAATATGGAGACATCTCAAATCACTACAAATGCTAGCAACAGTCTAAAAAAAAAAAAATCAGTTTTCTGTATTGCCTTCTTTGCCCATAGCAGGAATCCTCTGGGATACTAATGACAAATCTGTTACTGTTTTATTGATTAGGGGATGGAGGCTCAAAAGTGCTATAGCTTGTCCTTGAGCATGAAAATCAAAAGAAAGATAGAGGGGACATTAGGGTCTTCCGGGGCCTTCCTTCCTGCTTATCCTGCTTTGGAACACTTTGCCTGTGAGCACTAGGAGGTTAAAAATATGTATTCTGCTGAACTGGGCTTCTTACTAATTAGCCAGAATAGAAACGGGTCTTCCAGCTGTTCCATTAGCAACATGGGAATACTAATTATTTTTGAATGGATGTGTCACAACTGAAAGAAATATCTTCCCATAGAAAATCTGCAGGAGGGCACATATAGTTCTGCAGTTAGGGGCACCTGCCACCAAGCCTGGTGTCCTGAGTTCTATACCCCAGCCTCACGTGGTGAGTGGAGAGAACAGACTCCTGCAAGTTGTTTTCTGCCTCCGCTAACACAGTGTGGCATGTGCATGCCTCCCCTCCCCTCCCCCATATAAATAAAAATGTAAAAAAAAAAAAAAAAAAAAAGAAAAGAAAAAGAAAGAAAGGAAGGAAGAAAGAGAGAAAAAAGAAAAGAGAAAAAGGAAAGAAAATCCCCAGAAAACTAATATTGTCACCAACTCAGTTAAATCCTAAGGTAGAAACATGCAGGAGTTAGAGTGTAGACTGAATGGATTTAGGGAGTGGTTTTTGCTGGGTTTCAGGGACATTAGCTGCTACACCCTTCTTTGGGGGGAACTGAACTTCCTGTTGGCCTCTCTGTATTGGCACTCCCTTGGTGAGGTTGCCAAGGGAACATTTTGAAGAAGGTATCAAGACACACGGGAAAATGCTGGAAGCCCAGGTGGATGAGGAAACAAGAGAAGGAGGAAATGTACCATTAGTTTAAAAGCATAATAAATTAGGAAACGCTGGGTGGTGAATGCAGTCACTTCGATGAGAGCACTTTTATTTCAGAGTAAAGGAACTGATGTCTGGTATCCAGTTTTGATTACACAAAGCCTTACAGAAGAAGAAAACTTTCTGTGTCTGACTGTCAGACTTCTAGAGCTAAGCCGGCCCCTTCCGGGACTCAACTCTGTGTGTGTGTGTGTGTGTGTGTGTGTGTGTGTGTGTGTGTGTTATTTTGATAACAGACAACACGTATTATCAATGGAGTCTTTTTTATTAGAAAGTAAAATGAGAAGAAAGAGTGTTTTGTCACCCACAGTTTTCTCTGTTTTTTTTTGTTCTTGTTTTTGTTTTTTGTCTTTTGGTTTTTTTTTACATTTAAAGCAGCCTTTTCTGTATATGTTAAAAATCGGTTGTATTTGCATGACTTTGTAAAAGTGATTTTATGACCCAGGGAAAACATTTGTCAATGATTTCTCCAAAATGTTAAGAACCAGGACTTACTATTTGGCTTCTGAAGAATTAGGAAATTCTGGCACGGCAGAAATAATTTCTGGAAAATTGGATCCCGTCCTTGAGTCAGCCCACTTGTCTGTAGCCGTATACATGAATTGTTCTGGACTATGATAGAATATTTCTATCCAGATGCTCCATTCTTTAACAAACAAGAAACCCAGAGCCACAATTAAACAGGAGACCCTCTTCTGTAGGGAAAGAGTGCTACCTGGAAGACATTGCATCTTCTAGCTGCTTGAGCAGGGCATGGCAGCTAACACCAGCACTCAGGAGGCTAAGGTAGAACAGCTGCTGCAAGCCTGTGGCCAGCCTGGGCTACATACAGAATGAGACTCTGCCAAAAGAACAAAGAAAAAAGCTGCAGTGGAAACTCAGATGTAGGCATTCTTGATTCAAACCTCCTTTGAGTCTGTGTTGTTACCGTGAAACAAAATTGAACTGAAAGAGAATTGTCCAGCCACATTAACTAGGACTCATCCTGTGGTCAAGGTCTCCTAGACATCATTGCCTGGAATAAACCCCGTGGATTATCTCTGTGTCTCAGTTTCCTTCCTGGTAAAATGTAGAAGTTGTTACACAAGTGTTTTCTGATGTCACTTAGTGGTTGAACTTTCCCTTCTTGCCTTTCTTCCTTCCTTTCTTCTTTCCTCCCTCCCTCCCTCTCTCCCCCCTCCATCCCTCTCCCTCCCTCCCTCCCTCCCTCCCTCCCTCCCTCCCTCCCTCCTCCTTCCTTCCTTCCTTCCTTTCTTTGTCTTTAAAAATGATGAAGCCATGAGGGAGCTCCAAGTAAAGGACAGAAATTCAGAGGTACAAGCTGGAGGACCACACATGTTAGCATTCACAGTCGGCCCTGGGAATCTCTGCACAGCTTTTGACTCTATGCAGGCTAATTTGAGGCGGCCTCCAATAATATCAAGGCATAAAAATCCGAAATGTTAAAATGCAGCAGTGTTCCAAGCACCTGCAGCTCATAAATGCCACAACCCAGGCCAGTACCACTTGGCTTCAGAAACCCTGCTGGAACTCCTGCACACCCTATTGCTTTAAAGATGTGACTTATAAGCTGGGCACGGTAGCCGGTCCCGAAGGTTCCAGTACAAGGGAGCCTGAGACAGGAGGATTATGAATTCAAAGTTATCCAGATACACATAGTGAAACCCTGCCTAAAAAATTATTTTTGTTTCTAAACATTCATGAAAAGGGTTCTTCCCAAAGCTTCTGGTCGTCTGCATCTCCAGACACAGGAGCGAGAGGGCCTTCTTCTGTGCTCTAAGCCCCAAAGGAGTTTGACTGGAGGAGAGTAAGTCTACTCTGAGGATAAGAGGAAGTGATTTCTCTCCTTTCTGAACTCAGCCAAGCTGCAAGGATGAGGGGAGGGAAGGCCCGTGGATTTCTATAATTGGCCTGGGTGAACCAGCTTTGAGTTCTACAGACAACAGCTGGGAACTGAGCAGTCTCAGTTAAAAATTATTTTAAAGTCTGTGTGCTTTCATTTGATAATACTTCTTCTGGTTGCCTCCCTCTCTCCATACAAAGTCTATGTTCTATTCTACTATGCAAGGTGTGTTCTAACTTACAAAACTCTAATCTCATGCTCACACTGACTTCAGCCATTGGGGTTTCAAGTGCCCACCAGATGTGCTTAGATCCTGAGTAAACACACTGAGGCTCCTGTGCCTGAAAAAAAAAAAAAAAAAAAAAAAAAGAAAGAAACCTTGTTTCTCACATCCTTACTGGCAAAGCTCCTTTGGGCCTGTGGAGAAAAGCTTCATGTATCAGGGATTAACCACTGAGCCAAGAAACACAACGTAACTAAGGACTGGTTAATTTTTTTCTGTGATCAATAGAGGCTTTCCCTTGGGGCAGAGCACTTGTGGGTCCTGAAGGTCTTGTTCAAGACCAAGTCAACTGTGAATTCTGAGGAAACTGTAAAGCTATTTTCTAGAAAGAGCATGGCTAATTCATGTTTTGATTCCCTCCTGGTGTGGTGTATGTGTATTAAAGGCAACTTGGCCAGGCAGGCCATAGTGGAGGGAGTGCATTTTCACTGGAGTGGTTTTCAGCTAAGGAGCCATAGCCTGCTGTCATTCACCCTGTTTGTGTTTTGATATGAGCCAGAGTCTTTTGAAAATCCTTGTGGCCAATGTTTACTGTATAGTAGTTCCATAGTAGTATGTAAAGTGGCTATAAGTCCCTCAGAAAGCCATTACCATTTTTACTGGCTTGTTCTGTTCTGTGTTCCTCTTCCTAGGATCTCAATAACAAGAGTGACGGCTGACATTTCTCTTGCTAAAAGGTCTGTCCTCAACAATCCCAGCAAGAGAGCAATAATTGAACGTTCAAACACCAGATCCAGCTTAGGTAAGCCATTTCATACAGGTATAGGGTGTGTGTGTAGGGAATGTCTTGATCTGCATGGAGACGTGTTGAATGTCTGTAGAGAAAGAGAGCCAGTGGGCAGGAGAGGGACAGAGTCCTGTAGCAGCCAACACCCCCCACGCACACACACACACACACACACACACACACACACACACACACACACACACACACACAAACATACTGTACTTGTCTCAGATCTAGTCCATTAGTTAAGCAGCAGTCTGGTGGGAAAAGGCCTTCTCAAGTTCTGCTATTCAGTTGCTGCTGAACCATGGGAAACCACCCACTTCCTTTTCCCTGAATATCACAATAAGGTTTCTGTCACAGGAAATGAGATGTTTCAAAGGGCATGGCAACGATGCTCTTGTGTGGCCAACTGGTATACTCAGAGGCATCACACCTATCAGTAGTAATGGTGACCACCATGATGAACATGCAGGGAACTTAAACCTATCTTCTCTGGGTACTTTTTGTAAAACATGTTAAATTCTCCCATAAAGAACAATAAAAGGTTGTAGGTGATTGGGCTATGAATAAAGTGAGCCACTTTGGGAAATGTTGCCTTCAGCCCACAGAAAAAATAATGACTGTTTTGGAAGCTGAGTGAGGGTATGCATACCTATAGTCCCAGCGCATGGGAAGTGGAGTCAAGAGGATCAGGAGTTCAAGGCCAGGCTGGACTACATAAGACCTTGTCTCAAATCACAAACACCAGAGCCAACTCGGGCACAAGGAGCATCACCAGTCATCATCTCCAGTCTAGTGATAAAGTGTATGTGTTAAGGGCCTCCAGCACTGGAGTCTATGACTGTCCCAGCTTTACTTGCCTGTAACAATTTTACAAAGAAGCTTCCATTAGAAGCCCCCCTAGGAACCTGTCTGAGTAGCCAAGATGGTTGGTTTTCTTGAAGAAAATGAGCTAGGTAGATAAAAATTCCCTTGTCTTCCTTGTGCCTGTAATTTGCTTATTACCTTCCCGATGCATATTTTCTGAACGCTGGGCTCATCCCGCTATGTAATTCAGCCTTCATCCATCTCCCCAAGCTCCACACTGCCTATGCTGCAGTGCGGCTGCCCCAGCGATTCCTATTGTTTCAGCAGTGAGTATGAACCAGCTCATTGCTGGTGCAGAGCAAACAAAACCCAGGAATTTCTCAGCTCTTTGGGGTGCCTTGTGGGCTTCTTGTCCTGTGGCAGACCAGCTTCTATTGCTGTCTTTTTGTTCCTTGAGAAAAATAATAAATGCCATTTTACATTATTTTACAATAATATGTGAGACTGGAAACTAAAATGTTAAAAGCTTATTCTGCTGTGGTTCCGCCCAGAAGCTCCTTTAAAACTTTGGCAGAGTAAAGTACAAACAGAGGACCTACCACACCTTCCTTCTGCTGAAACTGGCTGCAGTAAAAACTGACTTCATTTTCCAAATGCCCTTCTTGAGAAAAATTTCTCTTTAAAACTGACCTGCTAGAAAAAAAATGTGTTTATTATTACTAACAAATGTAGACTATTATTTCATAAGAATTTGGTCACTAGAAAATCATTTTGGAGGCTTTCAGTACATTGGTGTTTGATAATACGATGGCGATATGCGTTTTGACTCTTTACAATTGTGTTTTTAAAGAAGATTGTGTGTGTGTGTGTGTGTGTGTGTGTGTGTGTGTGTGTGTGTGTGTGTGTGTGTGTGTGTGATACTTTTGGTAAATATACCTTAGACAGCTCCACCAGCTCTAATGCTTAAATTCAGCTACACTTGGTAATCTACTGGTGACAATTAGCAAGCATACAAAATGTGTATAGCAGTCAAATCAATACAATTGTTGGGTGTTTTTTTTTCCTTCCAAAACATGCTCTGCAGAATATTAAAATATAAGTTATTGACAGAAATACTTCATTGTCACTTTCAGTATCTCTAATGTGTTTGCTAAATGTCATTCTTGTTAAAAGCAACCCCAAAATGTAATAACTAAAGCTATATAAATAGCTCCATGCTAGGCTGGGTATACAAAGCAAACCAAGAGAGCTGGCTCAAGTTCATATAACAACTTGTTTAATTCTATGAACAATTTAAGCTTCAGAAGAACAGACATTGTGTGTTGCACACCTTTAATCCCAGCACTTGGGAGCCAGAGGCAGCCAGCCTGTTGACATAACAAGTTCCAGGCCAGCCAGGGTTACAAAAAAAGATTTTGTTAGACATGTTCTGCAGTAGGGACATGCACATCTGAGAGCTTATACTATTTCTTTTTAGTATAAATAATAATTATTGAGACTAACTAGTACCTGCTATTTATTGTTTCCCCTTTTAGCGGAAGTACAGAGTGAAATTGAAAGAATTTTTGAATTGGCAAGATCTTTGCAACTGGTTGTTCTTGATGCAGACACCATCAATCACCCAGCACAGCTTATAAAGACGTCCTTAGCCCCTATCATTGTCCATGTGAAAGTCTCATCTCCAAAGGTAATCACTGCATTCCTGTCTATGGGTCTAGAAGCTTCCTTTCTTAGGTTCTCTAGTGCTGCCCTTTTAGTTAGTAGGCAGAAGAATGTCTCAAGAGACAGTCAATGAATGCATTTTTAAACAGTTCTATGGATTTGATGGTGGCTGAGAATAATAATCCACCTCTTTGAGAGGCTCCTGCCTGCAATCAGAGATGATAAAATACAAACAGAACACAGGGAAGAAAAACAAAACGTGGACCCTGGCCTTTTGTAGGCTGTATAGTCCCTCTTGGCAAATTTCCTGTATGATATTGATTCTTGAGTCACTTATAGTCTCTGCCCAGTTGAAAGAGGGAGTACATAGTTCAGCAAGATAACTTATGTAAGGGAAAAATATCATTGTGTAAACATCTCTTACATACTGCAAACTTTGTCATTTGTGCATGGCTGGGTTCTTTGGGGAATATAGTTCTCTCTTGGTTGATCACAACTGGTCACATATGCTACCAGAGTGACAAAATTAGAGGGAGAGGGCCAGGCTGCACTCTTGATTTTGATGTCCTTTTATTATTACTTTTTAAAAAACATTTATTTAGTTATTTTTTTAGTCTCTGTGTGTATGCACACTTGTGCTGTCACAGCATATATGTGGAGGTGGAAATAAGTTCCCTACTTCTACTGTGTGGGCTCTGAGGATTAAGCTCAGGTCATCAACCTTGGTAGCATTCACCTTTACCGATTGAGCCATCTTCCATTTTGTTTTTACATAGTGAGAATGTTCTTAAAAAATAAATATGAAATAATGCCCACAAGAGGCATTATTTTTAATTAATTAATTTATTTTACATCCAGGACCACAGTTTTCCATCCCTCATTTCTTCCCATTCCCTCCCCCCTTCTCCCATCTGCACTCTCCCCTCAATCCTCTAAGAGGCATTATCTTAGCAATTCCTTTCCAGTGCTTCCTAAAATGTATTAACTAAGAGCAAGTAACTAAATGCTTAACTAAGAGCAAACTCTATTCCCCACCCAAACAGTGGTCCCTTCTGTGGTTAGAGAAAAGTCTAAAGAATCTGTGTCTTGTTATACTTCCCAGGTTCTCAGTATCTTGTAGGGGACCGATCCTATACAGTAATTGTGGGGATTCCACCCACTGTCAGTTAATTCTGGGGTGTGAATAGAACAGAGCAGCATTGCCTCAACCACTGGGAGTGTCCTTGGCTCTAGCTGCTTGGGACTAAGCATCCTCTGCAATGGGGCTAAGGTCACTCCCACCTCCTCTGCTTCATTGCTGCGGTGTCTGGAGGTGAAGGATCAGAGGCTGCATAGACCTGTGTGCAAAGGTATTAGAACTTCATACAATAGTACCATTGAAGTGGAGAGGGCCCTGCTTCAACCTAAACAAAAATAATGCAAGAGAAATGGCCAAATGTAGCTATGGTTATGACCAAAGGTATAGATATAGTTTGTTTTCTGTGTAGCAGTGTTCTAACAGAAATGTTTTACCTAGGTTTCCAGTCCTGAAACAGTTTGATTAATATAAAATTAAACCCTATATCTAATTAATTATTGAAAAAAATAACGTACATAAGTGATCTTAATATTTATCTGGCATGGAGATAATTGAACTGAATAATATCAAAATATTGACTCCAGATAATCAGGGACAGAGCAGCTCTTTCCCTTTGACAGGGGGCTGTTAAGTCTGCAAGAGACTTACAAGTCTAGGTAGGAAGTAGGGTTACCAGAAGGACCCCACAGGGAGCGAGGACAGGATGGATATGTCCAGTCCTCTCTAAGTCCACAGTGAGGAGGGCAGCATCACCACGGAGATTCTCACATGGTCGACCTTCCTTACTAATCCTCAGAGTTACATAAGCTGTAGAAAAAGATCTCAGTGTGTTGGTTTTCTTTCAACTCATTGACAATGACTCCGGTTCCTGTCACCCTCTGTCAGGTTTTACAGCGGTTGATTAAGTCCAGAGGAAAATCTCAAAGCAAACACTTGAATGTTCAACTGGTGGCAGCCGATAAACTGGCCCAGTGCCCGCCTGTAAGTAAAATCTTTTCTCTTTTAATCATTGATGACTAGTAACAAGAGGTGAGTTTTCCTTTCAATATTAGCAAGATGGTTTTTATTCTATGGCAGTGGTCTCAACCTGTGGGTCATGACCCCTCTGTGGGTCAAATGACTCTTTCATGGGGGTCACATGGGAAAGTACAGACATTTACTTAAAATTCATAACAGTAGAAAAAGTACAGTTATGAAGTAGCAACAACAATGGTTTTATGGTTGGGGTTACCACAACATGAACTGTATTAAAGAGTCGTGGCATTAGGAAGACTGAGGACCCTACAGAGATGGTGGTGATGGTGAGTGATTTCTTGGAGCAAGATGGTATTGTTACATTGTGTGGGCTCAGCTTTCCATGAAAGGATGGTGTCTGTCTGGGCATAAGAAGTGAACTTGGAATCTGAAACCTGGTGTACTTCCTACTTCCTTCCTTACCTTGCCAGCACTCAGACACCATATCCAGTCATGGAAACTTGTAAGAAAAGAGCAAAATAAAATGTGCCAGTTAGGCTTTCTTTCAGCTTTTCTTCTAGAAGATTCTGGTGGGCATGGAAGAGTATAATGTTTCTGTTCATAACAGATGAAGGGACCAGTATGAAGGAGTGAAAAACTATGCTGCTGAGTGTCACTGCTAGAAAATACCTGCAGGGTTAGAAGGCACACATTGATGGACTGGTCTGGGAAAGGTGACTGTTCTCACAGGCACTCAAGCAGTGGTGGTTGGTCATGTCTGTGCTTGTTCCTATTGATTAATGGTTCATGTGCCCCGGTTTCTCTAAAAGAAGTAACATTTTCTTGGTTGGTTCACTAGATTTTAAAAATATGTTTATTTTTATATTTATATTAAATATATTGTATTAAGATTATGATATAAATATTATATCTGTTTATTTTCTGTGAAAGTATAGGATTCTATTCAGGTACTTGGAGAGATGACATAGCATGGCTGTTCAAAGCACAGACGAGCAATATAAACCTGAGCAAGATGCCTGCTACATAGGGTTAGGATAAAAATTCAAGAAGCACATGTGTGCATATGTGGAAAAATTCTAAGAATAGTGCCTGATATGTGATACATGCTGTCCAGGTGCACTCTGGGCTATGTCACATCTAGTCGGCTAGACTCTGTGACGATGTCTGTCTTGGATCTACTGTTGTATTGTACTTCCCTGTCCCTGTCGTAATGGGTTTATAGTAAATGTGTGTACAGGGAGTGATGGATAGATGTACAGGCAAGAAAAGCGAGAACAATGATACATCCTTTCATTAAATATTTAACATGGGCCGAACAGCTTCCTAGATGCCTTGTACAGATTATCTGTAATCCTTGCTAGGAGTTTGTAAAATACAGCCTAAGCCCCACTTTATTGATGGGGCAGCTGAAAATAGCTGATCAGAGAGTATGCTGAGATCTTTGAACAATTTGAGATTAGAAGTGGATCTATCTGACTTCAAAGCAGTTTCTTCTTCCAAGTACAGCCCACCACCACCACCAACAACACCAACACCCCCCACCCCCCACCCCTGCACCACACACAGTTATCAGGTTACCACCCTGCACATTTATCCAGAGATCTATGTTAAGACATTGATGCCACATTGCCTACTAAGGAAGTCACTTGCAGAGTAGAATGTTTGAGAAAACACCAAGAAATTATAAAAGAATACTTCAACCCTTGGCTGTGTAATACTTCATAATTGAAGAGAAATAATCTTTACTGGACAGCTACTAAAAGCCAGGAACTATGCTTTTCTTTCTCCTTTTTAGGACAATCTTAGAAAGGTAGTTATAATGGGTATGGCATTTTAGGAAGCAGTCACTAAAAATGGAAATATAAGAGATTTATTGGATAAAACACATTTTCTCTTTATGTCAATTTAGTAACCCTTGGTCCAAATAATTAGTAGAAAAAATAATTTATGTCCTGTTAAAATTGAGGTATTTGAGCTGCTGAGAACTTGTTGAAGTTTTAGAGTCAAAGTCTAGGCCTCAGCTGCCCTAACAAGCAAGGTCCCAGAGCTTATTATCCTCAGCATTCTACCTAAAGAAAGAAGTCATGAAAAGCAAAGGAAGACAATTCAATGTGACCACACTGGGAACAAGAACGATGAGATCAGTGGCTTCCTGTGAAATCCACATTCAGGATGCTGGCATGAAGTTTAGACTTAAGTAAGGGGCAAGAGTTCCTGGTCAGGGTGTGGCCCTGCCCATTGTTGACACATCACCATTGCCATCTGTCTTACAAGCTGTCATCTGTGAAAAACCTCCTCTTATAGGACAAGCTTTTCCTCTGACACCAAGCTTCAGCCTTTTCCTCTGCTAGCAAGATTCCTGAGGAAGTGCCAATCCCTTGGAGTCCATTGTTTCAGTAGTCTGACACCCCAAGGGAAGGTTACAAGTGTCTCTTTAGAATATCTTTCTTTGTGCCAAGATGATCACAAGGGGTGTAGATAGGTGGGGCCAAAATTAGACACATCCACATACTTACATACAAGCAACCCTTTGGGCTTGTCCCCAGGTTAGTAATAGCATCTTGCCAGGGTACTGGGAGGACAGCCCTTTTCTATCATATTAGCAGGACAGATACATCTTTGCTTTGAATAATTGGTCAGATAGCCTGGCATCACCAACAAGCTGTCTGAATAAGTAAGGTTACCTTGTAAATTTTCTAAACATGTGATATTGTGTGTATTGAATTTATCATTCTGAGAATCATGCATTCTATTTTGGCCCACGTAAAAAGACTTTCAGATTACAAAAGCTAGGAACAATTTAAAATTGTGTCTGCACATACATATCTCTTTACTTCAAGACCATTATCATTGTCACCCAGAGATTGGTTATCATTTTAGTTCCTTTAGGAGAATCTGCAGCTTGATTACTTGGCCTCTGTGTCTCCAGCCTGCAAACTCAGCAGATTTCACTAACAGCGATATTATAGTCCCCTCAAAGGACACTGAATAAAAATTAACTTTCTGTAGCTAGAAAGATGATTCTAGTTCCAGGAACTATCAGAGCAAAGGAGGAGCACATAAAGTTTCCTGAAGTATGTACCTTACTATTGGCTTCTGTGGAATGACATCAGCTGATATGGGGAAAAGAATTCTGGATCCAAAGATGTTTGAGAAGATGCTAATGTAACACAGGTCATAGGATTTCTTTGTTCCAGAGCCCAATTTTGCTAACATGCTCTTTGTATATCTCCAGTAGGCTAGGGGACATCCCAAGCTTCTCGGTAATGTGTCTTCAGATCTCTTTTTCCACAGAACAGCCTGTGGGTGTAAAGTTTCATGGAACACTTAAGGGGAAATACAGTTCTGTTCCAGTCTTCTTATTTTACAAGTGAGGGAACTGAGACCAAGAAGAAGTTAGCTGCCTTCCCAAAAGCCAGATGCCTTGGCAATGGTAGCATATCTTTGTGTCTTAATCCAGGGAGACTCTGTCTAGTTCAGTGGTTCTCAACCTGTGGGTCACAACCCCTTTGAGGGGGACAAATGACCCATTCACCAAGGGTTACCTAAAACCATTGGAAAATAGATTTGCATTAAATTCACAATAGCAAAATTACAGTTATGGTTGGGGTCACAACATGAGGAACTTTATAAAAGGGTCACAGCATTAGGAAGGTTGAGAACCACCACTCTAGATGGTAAATGGCAGTAGGTTAGTTACTACATATGTTAGGGATTTTGCTGCTGTGATAAAACACTGTGACCAAAAGCAACTTGGGAAAGAAAGGGTTTATTTCATCATAAGCTTGTCCCATCATCCAGGCAAGTCAGGGCAGGAACTCAAGCCAGAAACCTTGGAGAATGAGCTAAAGCAGATGCCAAAAAGGAACTCTGCTTGCTGGATTGTTCCTCTCTAAGCCTGCTTTCTTATAGCACCCAGAACCACGAACACAGTGCTTGCCCATCATCAATCAAGAAACTTTATGGAGACATTTTCTTAGTTGAGGTCCCCTCTTTCCAAATGACTCTAGTTGTGTCTAGTTGACATAAACCAGCAGCACACTGCATATTCTCTAGAACAGATAATAGTGAGTTCCATGGGTAAGGCTTTTACTAGAAGGGTCAGACTTTCTAATAAAGGGCGAGATCATAATTAATTTAGGTTTGTTGAGGCTAGTGGAGTCCTTTATAAAACTATTCAACTTTGCCTTTGAGTAGCCATGTAAACCACAGGGAATGACTGAACTCCATTCAAACTCTGTGGAAGCAAGAGACAGATTCAATCAATGCAGCTGAAACAAATTCCCACTCTTCTATGCTACGTTTTATTATCTATTACTGCAAAATAAAATGATCCTAAACATGGCAACTTCAAATGGTGTCTAGTAGGTAGCATTCATCTGATGGTTGACTGATCTTTCAACAAGGGTAAGTAGGAGGGACTAGGCCAATTCTTCCTTTGAGCTTGGTCCAGGGCCTTTGTCATGAGCACTTTTTTTTTCTTTTTTTTTTTTTTTTTGTCCTGAACGGATATCAGTCAGTCTCCTAAGGGTTCATCTTAGCCCAGCCCAGCATCTCTATAAAATTTAGCTGATCAGAGTGGTCACAGTGGCTACCCAGATCTAAGGAGAGGGGACAAAATGCTCCATCTCAGAACAGGGAGGATCAAGGAACTTATGGCCATTAAAAAATCTGCTCTAGGTAGAAAAAAATAACTGGAAAAACACTGAGAGGCAAACAGGAAAGTGTCCCCAGACACTGGGGTGTAAGACTCATCAGATTATTGTGTGGCTAGCCAAATTATGTTTTCTTAGTGTGTGTCTGCACATCATATTTTAGATTTCAGTTTGTCTTCTTTGGGTATTGATATCTTTTTCTTTTCAGTGAAGTGGAGAATAGTGCATTTTAAGAAGGCCAAGTTCAACTTGTCCCAGTACTGTAGTAATAAGAGTTGCATAATGCTTGGCAAGAAAAGCCAATAGACAATTGGATGATAAATGAAATATAATCCTTTAATCCCACTTAGTTACAAGCTGGCTTGTGTTAGCAACAGCTGACCCCGTGGCTCTCTGAGCTGCGTAATGGCTTTGTGTGTGTGTGAATTGACACTGATCACTCTTTCTATGATCAGTGAGTTCACCCTCTCAGCAGAGGCTGGCTTGAAAACCTCTAACAGTTTGAGAACCAGAGTAGTTCTCTCCTATCCTGCTTTATTTCCCATTGCTGAATGGACTCCAAGTCCTTCTGCCATGCATGCACAGTCTGAGGGGAATTGTCCACTGCCCAGTTCCAGTGATATTTAAATTATTGAGAATCCCACAGTCACTCATCTATTTGACATATTCTCCTCATTTGCTGTATGCATTATTATGAAGCCCTAGATGCCTGCCATTTAATTTTTAACAATGCTTTTTTTTTTTTAAATAAAAAAAGTAATCTGTTCTATACCTTCCCATAAAACAAGGCCTCCCAGGATCTGATTTCAGTATACACATTTCTAGAGATGTGTATACTTGGCATAGCATAGTGGAAATGGTTCCTTTCTACTGTGCTATGCTAGAGCAGATACAATTGAAATGAACTTAACAAAAACACTGAGTGCCTTTTCCATGGATAACCAGGTGTGGTTACTGTCTTTGAAGAGTAATAGTGAGCAGCACAGAAAGACATGGGGCGGAAAACACGTTGGGATTCATAATGAATATCACATATAGGAGAGGAGCTATAAGGAATCAGTGTCCCTATATTCTTACGTTGGTGTCAGCTCCACCAACTAGTGGCAAGAGCTGATTGCCTTTTTATTTGTCGTGTTAAAACAGAGTTCCTGCCAGAAGCTGCCATTATTGATTGGCTTTATTTTATCTCCACAAGACCTCCTGGATCTTTAAACAACAATATGCTTAAATGAGGACTCTAGTTTTCAATCAGTGGGTGAGCAGTGAGTTGAGTGCTTGGGACCATAGAGTCTTCAATAATACAGAGAATGCAATCTTGATGTGAAAGTAACATTTACTGGGTGGTTATTATGTAATTAATATTGTATGTCAAGCCAGCCAGCCATGTTATTTTATTGAATAGCATTTGTTGGTCAATCTTCTTAAATGGTGGTACCTTTGGGGGCTCTCTATATTATAGTTGCAAAGAAATGGAGGTGTACAGATCCCTGGTATTGACTACTCCCTCCTAGAAATGGGAAAGATGCTGCACATGAGGCTGTATCTATGCACAACAAATAAATGAAAGCAAAATATAAGCCATGGAGTTTGCACACATACAATCTGTGTGGCTAAAATCAAGTAGTAGACCATTATTTATTTATTTATTTATTTGTTTGTTTGTTTGTTTTGTTATCCTGAGACAAGGTTTTTCTGTGTAATAGTAAGAGTTGTCCTGGAACTCACTTTGTAGATCAGGCTGGCCTCAAACTCAGAGATCTGTCTGCCTCTGCCTCTGCCTCTGCCTCTGCCTCTGCCTCTGCCTCTGCCTCTGCCTCTGCCTCTGCCTCTGCCTCTGCCTCTGCCTCTGCCTCTGCCTCTGCCTCTGCCTCTGCCTCCTGAGTGCAGGGATTAAAGGAATGTGCCACTACTGCTGGCTCAAGAGGCTGGAGAGATGGCTTATCAGGTAAAAACATTGGCTGCTCTTCTTGTGGGCCTGGGTTTGACTCCCAGACCCCACAACCATCTGTAACTCAAGTTCCAGAGGATCTCATGGCCTCTTCCAATCTCCTTGGGCACCAAGTATGCCCACATGCAGACAAAAACACTCATAACGTGAGAAATTAAATTTAATTTAAAATTAAAGGGAGGTAAAACGAACTGTATAATTAGTTTCTAGGGCTTTTAAGCTTTGCATTAAAAATAGTAAGTTACGACTCCCTGAATAAACATGTTGGACGAGTAGTTTGTGTTTTGTAGTCAGTAAGGAAAACTTAACAGTCATTCTCTGTGTGTTTTCCCTTCCAAAAGAACATAAACAAATGGAATTTACTCCATTCCTCATATAGGACCCGAACACTACTGTTTCTTTTGTAAAAACTGGAGTGATTCACTTGAGTTTGCTCCTTTTCCGGCTCCATCACAGACAGCCCCTGCAGCAGTGCTCAGTCCCCAATGAAACTCCTTAGCAAGGGAGTACTCAGGGCTCTTTTTAACATCAAAAACCTTTAGTTTTCCTGTATCTCCCCTGCCTTGCTTTTTGCAGAGCTCTGGGTATATGGCAGGCCTGTTTCCACCACCCAGAAATCCCAGTACTCTGTCCTCAGTATTTCTGAAAATGCACATCCAGAAAACAGCTCCCTCACACCCACACCCGTTCCACTCCTCTGCTGACTTGGTATTTGCTTTCTTTAGCACCATGGATCCTGCATGCCTTAGCTGCAGAAAGGGCTCCATTCTGGGATGCTGTAGGTGTTCAGCATGGCAGATCTCTGGAACAGGATCTGTTCCTTTTTTCTATGGGCTGTCACCACAGGCACGATAGTAGAGGGACATACTATTCACTGCCTGGGACGTTTGCTGATTACATGGCTCTCTGTCTCTTTCCATGCTTAGGGATTCCAGCATTGCATGGGAATCAGCTGATTAGACATGCCTTATATATTCATTTAAAAATGTGGCAAAGCTGATTTGCAGAATCCATTGAGTTGTATCATTTGAATTTCTCTTTGATTTTGTATACTTTTAAAAAAATCTCCCTCCTGCTGTCTTTCTAGTATGTTGCTCTGTTCAGTTGTATTATTTCCTAAACAGTTAGAAAAAAAAAAGGTCAAGACACATAATCTGTGAGACTTTTCCAAGTTGGAAGTAGGTACAAACATCAGTGTCATTCAGAAGGTGAAATTTGCTTTCTCTGTGCTTTGGAAAGCCTAGGAGTGGTTTCAGACAATCCTTTATACCATATAGCCACTGTTTGGCAATAAAAAAGCAGTTAGCAAGAACTAATCAGGCTTAAGCAAACAGCCCTGTGCTGATGTGTACAAATTCTACCCATTGGCAAAGGCAAGTACTTTATTAAAATTCCTTGTAATTAACTGTATGTTGATTGTGGTTTCCATAGTGACAGTGTAATGAGGAACAGCCAAGTACACATACACCTTACTCAGCACCTTGCTGTCTGGTTTTGAGCTTTACTTTTTAAATTATTTATTTATCAAATATTAATTGTACTGATTAATGAGGTTCATGCCATTCACCAATATGCTGTGCATTGCACACATTTAGCCACCCTTCTGCAACCTGGAATCCCCCCATTCTCTCATCTCCCTTCCCTGTTCCTAAAACTCCCTCTTGATTTGTCTTTATTCCCCCCAAATCTTTCCCATCCCCCTGCCTTCTATTCCATTCAGCATGTCAACAAGGTTGACTTCCTGTTTTCCATATATAAATAAGAAGGTGTGTCTTGCTGCATCTGCATTTTTTTTTGTTCACACCTTCTCTAGTCATCCCATCTTCTTCACATCTGAATAGTATTCCACTATGTAATTGTACTGCATTTTCTTTACCCATATATTTATTATAGGGCATCTAGGTTGGTTCTATATTTTGGTCATTATGAATAGTGTTGCAATGATGTTGAGGGTGCTTTAGATATAAATACTTCATTTCAGATCATGTGCTACTTCTACTTAGTTTTCTACTGTCCATTCTCAGGAGTATGTAAGAGTATTTCTTATATTTTGATAATAACCATTCCAACTGGAGTAAGATGATATATTAACAGTGGTAATTTATTTTGTTGTGTTGTTGTTAAGAATCAAACCCAAGCCTAGAAAATGTTAGGCAAATGCTTTAGTGTAGAGCTGTGTCTCCAGCCCTTGTTTTGTTTGTAGACAAGGTCTCATTCTGTTACCTAAGTTGGCCTAGGATTTGCCTGGCTGAATTCAAAGTTGTGATTCTTCTGCCTTGGCTTTGTGTGTGCTGGGATTACAGGCTTGAGCCAACACACCACACTCATTGTAGTTTGATTTGTATTTCTCCTATAATTAGTGAAAGTGGGCTTTTATCATGTGCCTGTTGGCCATTTGTATGTCTCCTTTTAAAAAGTATCTGTGTAGTTCTTTAGCCTGTTTTAAAATTAGATTGTTTGTTTGTTTTTGATGTTCATCTTTTTTAGTTCCTTCTGTATTCTGAATGTCAGTGTGCAGTATTCCATTTGAAGGTATTTTCTCTCACCTATAGGTTATCTCTTGATCATGTTGTCTGTTTTGTTGTGCTGGCATTCCTTATTTTGATATGAAATCATTTGTCTATTTTGACTTTTGTTTGCCTGTATATTTAGAATACTATCTATTTTTTCTTGCCTCAACTTATGTCTTAAAGAATTCCCCATTTTCATATAGTCATTTCAGTGCTTCAGGCTTAAGAATTAGTCAGATTTTTGATCCATTTTGAATTAGGATTTTTTTGTGTGTGGTGAAAGGAAAGGATCATTTATTCTTCTGCATAGGTATATCGTTTTGTCAGCTATTAATGGGAGAGACTATCTTTTTTCCACTATTACATCCTGTCACCTTTGTCAAAAAAAACTATTTGCGTTGGGATGTAGCTTAAGATTGTCAAGAACATTTGACTAATATGTGGGTAGCCCTGAGTTCTAGGCATAGCAGCACACACACACACACACACACACACACACACACACACACACACACACACACACGAGAGAGAGAGAGAGAGAGAGAGAGAGAGAGAGAGAGAGAGAGAGAGAGAGAGAGAGAGAGAGAGAGAGAGAGAGAGAGAGAGAGAGAGAGAGAGAGAGAGCCAAACACATTTTTAGGATCCTTCCAGTTCAAGAAAGGGTTTTTAATGTCTTGTTGGGAATAAACAAGCCCATACTGATGATTGGGTCTATGCAATCAAATTAGTACAATGGCTATCAGCAATGATAGGATGAACAGGCTCTAAGTCACAGCACATGTGGAATAATGGAGCTGGGTAGAGCTGGGAGCACCGCTTCAGTGAGCACTACCCATGTCCTCTTTCCAGTTCTGTCCTTATAGTCAACCTATGATGCTTTGGAGCTATAGTTGTTCTTGTTCTGCTCAAGTCAGCACTGTGGAAACACTGTCTCTGGGTGGTGGTGGCGCACACCTTTAATCCCAGCACTTGAACTCTATGAGTTCAAGACCAGCCTGGTCTACTAGAGCTAGTTCCAGGACACGCTCCAAAGCTACACAGGGAAACTCTGTCTCACAAAACCAAAGGAGAAAAAAGTCTCTGAACATCAAGGATGGATGGATGGGTCTCTGGTCTCATCTTGCTGAAGTTTGTGCTAACCAGGGGAGGGGTATTTGAAGGCAAGAAAGAGAAGTTCTTTGGTTTACTTGGTGGGAAGTAACATTTACAATAAGAGTTTCTGGCAACTAAAGCTCTAGGTACTAGGTGTTCTGTGTTTTGTGGGCCAGAGTCTTCTTTACCTGTTTTATTTTCTTTCCTCTTCATACAGAATTATTTTACTCATTTCCCCTTTCTAATAAGTTCAGCAAGTCTCTCTAGACCTCTTTGTAAACAAAGAAGTTAAACCACAGCTCCAAGCTTAACTTGCTTGGTCTCTACATAGTTCTGAATTAGACTTAGTGTGACATGGATTATTAAGGGTTTGGGTACTTTAAGACTTGTCTCTCCCACCAGATGGTATGTATGACTCTCAAGCACAGGGTAAAGTTAACTTCTTTGCCACAGAATGGCCACACATACTGGAACAAAATAAATGCTGATTTACATTACATGAATGAATGAATGTGCATTGGAAATTCTATTAGTAAGTGTTCTTGGGGAGTATTTTTCTATGTAGGTAGACCTGGTTGAGTCTTCTCAAATGAGACAGTGTGGACTGAAGTCACTAGCTTTCAAGGTCCCGTGATAACAGCTTTCAAATTCCTGTCCAGTTAGGCACAAATTTGTCAATAAAGGTTGAGTCTATCGGCAATTAAATAGGTTGTGGGATCAGCTCAGTGGAAGAATGTGTGGTTAGCTTTCCTGAGTTCATGGGTCTAACCTTCAGTATCAAAACTAAACAAATAGAAAACACTGGAGATGAAGTAGTTCACAGTGATGACAGCTTCAAGAATCCTTTGTTCTAAGCACCAAGCAGAATGAATCAGCTGGGATAGCACCAACACCATGTCTTCTTGTTGCCACTAATCTTTACCGAGCAGTGTCAATGCTGGTAGCAGTAACTGTACATTTGGCTTATTAGTGCAAGTTCTTATTTTGATAAAAAATGAATTCATAAAAATGGGGGATGTGGTGCAGGTGATGGGAGAAGGAAGATTCACTACCACCCACCCTCTGCTTCTACAGGGTGTGCTAGCACTTCACTCTAGAACAACATTCTCCTGGTGAGGCACCAGGGTCTTCTGCCTTTCTCTCCAAGGAGTCTATGTGTTGAGTATATCCTCACTTTATTCCCAGTCACCCTGCCATAGCAGAACAAAAACTGCTTTTCATATTTAGGTAAATGTTTAGCAAAGTTCTTACTGACCTAAACATGGTCATCAACTGTTTCTTTTCCCAGTTAAATTATCCTGTTAACTATTTCACAAAACAATCTAATGGTAGCAACCATTATGGTTGCATGTTCTTTAGTATCAGTCCCAAACTTTCTTTCCTTATTTTATCATGAAACAGATAAAATCATTCTCATGAGCATCCTGAAAATGAACTATGTGCTTGTTACCTTCAACACAGTTACCGTGATAATATTTATTTCAGGGGCATGGTTGTGGCTCCAGTCATTTTCAGAACTCTCTTTTTTAGCATCACCATTAATTTATTTCTTTTATATTTTGTAATAGGTGGAATTCAGCTGTATAGGAATATATGAACAGAAATGTGAATATGTATATGTTTTCATGTTACTCAGTATTGTTATATTTGCCTTATCTTTTTCTCTTTAAATCAGGAAAGATCTGTCTTGGTTTTTATTGCTATGAAGAGACACCATGACAACAGCAACTCTTACAAGGAAAATATTCAATTAGGGTGGTGGCTTACAGTTTCAGAGGTTCAGTGCATTATCATCGTGGTAGAAAGCATGGTGTGCAGACAGACATGGTGCTGGTTACATCTTCATATGCAGGCCATGGGAAGTCGACTGAGAAACTCAGTAGTATCCTGAGCATAGGAAACCTCAAAGCCCGCCCCCATAGTGACACTCTTCCTCCAACAATGCCATATCCACTTCAGCAAAGCCACACCTCCTAATAGTGCCACTCCCTGTGAGATTATGAGGCCACTTACATTCAAACTATCACAAGATCCAAATATTTAATATGTGAGGAATGCTACTTCTGCCTTAAGTGGAGTTTTCAGTAAAACCGTCAGTGGAAATATGATGGATTTTCTTATAATCTGCAGGAAATGTTTGATGTTATATTAGACGAGAATCAGCTTGAGGATGCATGTGAACATCTGGGCGAGTACTTGGAGGCATACTGGCGTGCCACCCACACAAGCAGTAGCACCCCCATGACCCCACTGCTGGGGCGGAACGTGGGCTCCACAGCCCTTTCACCGTATCCCACAGCTATCTCTGGATTACAGGTACTGCATGTTTGTTTGCCTTGTAACTTTTGCAACCTTATTTTTAGGATCCAATAAATAATTAAGATGAAGGCTCTAACTGTTCTTAATCTGAGGAAACATGGGAAAAGGACAAAGTATTTTTAAAAAACACTGGGGGCTGTACAGATGGCTCAGCAGTTATAAGAATGCTTTCTGCTCTAGCAAAGGATCCTGGTTCAGTTCCCAGCACCCACATGATGGTTCACAACCATCTGTAACTCCAGTTCCAGGGAATCTGACCTTCATGGGCACATGACACACATGTGGTACCTAGACATACATGCAGACAAAATATTTATACTTATAAAACATATAAATTTATACTTATAAAACATAAATTTTGTTAAAAGAAAAACTAAACCTTATACTGATCTTGACCTGTCACTGACAAAGCCTGCCCTTTCCACAAGTTTCCCTTTCTGGAAAACTCTGCTATGAATGGATTTTACTTAGATGAGTGAATCTCTGGTATACTTACCATCTAGTCAGTGAAATTGTTCACACAACTTCTGCATGGCACCACGGACAGCTAAGCAAGATACTTCATGAAAGACAGGCCTTTTTGTCTGCCTTTAACTATTCTTGTTCCACAGGCTACTGAACCTGCACTCCACCTTGTGCAAACAGAAAGAGTGGGCAGATTTAGAAATGGTGACAAACCCCTGAGTTTTCAGGGCTATCTAGGGGCCCATCTTGATCTGTGTAGGGAATCTGGGGATAAGCACAGAGAGTCAGAGCTCGTCTCTTCTGCTGCTTCAGTCAGAACTAGATGTTACATGCCAGAGGCATTGTGATACAAAATGAGTCCTGCTTTTCTGCATTAATTATTATTTACCATTTATCAAGCAGCTGGAATGGATCCAAACACCAAGCTGAGAACATGCAGTCAAATGAGGCTCTTGGCAACATGACTGGTTTTGTTTTAATGGGTTATAATGATAGTCATAATTGAAGATTTCGTAGAGTTAACTCTAAGCTAAATGGCACTCTCTGAAATGCTATTATAACTACATTACTCTAGTGCAGACAGCACCTTTGTAAGCAGAAAATCTTCAAAATAAATGAATTTATTTTGAGTCTAGAAATGATGTGGAAAATGAACAATGGTAATGTTCAGCAAGTTTGCATGTACTAGAGTTATTTCTTGTCTTGTTTTCCTTCCTGTGTGTCTGTGTGAGAGTAACATTTCCATTGGCTTTGGCTGGCTCTGGATGGCAATAAAGGGAATGGATGAATGATACAGTAAACTTTGTAGTGTCGGGGGATCTAATGTTGCACTTTGTAACACATAAACCTATGACTGTCTTTCTACAGCAGCTATCCTAGCATCATTAATGACTTAATGTGGTGCCCTTTATTCTGTGACCTACTTCTCTGAGCAACCATGGGTATCTGATAGCATGATCTCTGACCCACTGAATAAGTACCCTTCTATCTGAAGCTGATGCACCCAGACCCTTGGTTGCAACAGGTTCCTGCTCTATAATCCATGTGACCTACCTAAGCTGGTAGACACAGACAGTTGCTCCTAAAATGAGAGAAAAAAATCAGATAACATATTCTGGGCCATCAATAACTGCCCCAAGATGTTAATTTCAGTTAATACTATTAACTGAAATAGTATTAACTGAAATTATATCTGAAGTTTATATCTGAAGATTATTTTTGCAGAACTCAATTAAGAAAGCAAGAGTATATAGAGGACTGAATTAGCGGGCTCCACAATACTGTGTATTTGTTTGGAAAGACTGCTACTGAAAGTTTTACATCCATGTCAGATACAGACACAAATGCATTATTTAGTGGATAGTACAGATAGTCATTTCATTAATTTTTAAGCTATAAGAAACATTAATCTAGAGCAAGGTGAAATAAGTGTACTATGTGACTTTAAGAAGGAAAAAAATTTTATTTACTTATAAAAGAAATCAAATAATAGATCATATTCGAAACTTTATTTCCCAATAATAAAATAACCCACATTTTTTTTTGCAATAGGAAAGAATTATTAGGCCCATCTAAATAGATTAAGTTCTATTTAAGAGTCAACTTTCAGTTCTGTGTTTCAATAGGAAGCATAGTCATTCAGCATTGTATACTTACAGTCATAAACTATCAGTAATAAAGCATCTATGTATGGTATATCCCAAAAAGAAAGTCCAGGTACTCCAAGCAGAACATTTATGTATCAGAATGTTTTATTAGGTCAGATATTTACCTTCTGTTTTACAGACTTTGTTACTGAACATGCATTTACATGTTAGATGAATGAAACAGACCTTATCTAACCAGTGAACTGTCTGATATTTTTAGAGTCAGCGAATGAGGCACAGCAACCATTCTACAGAGAATTCTCCCATTGAAAGACGAAGCCTAATGACCTCTGATGAAAATTATCACAACGAGAGGGCTCGTAAGAGTAGAAACCGCTTGTCTTCCAGCTCCCAGCACAGCCGAGATCACTACCCTCTGGTGGAAGAAGATTACCCTGACACGTACCAGGACACTTACAAACCCCATAGGAACCGAGGCTCACCTGGGGGATATAGTCATGACTCCCGACATAGGCTTTGAGGCTGCCGAAACAAACAAACAAACAAACAAACAAACAAAAATACTCATCTGTTGACAATTTGCCATAGCACTGCTAGGATAAACCAGTCATCTTAATTTGGCAAGTGTAGCACAGCATCTGCTGTGCAGGTGGGCTGCTGTCATTTGATCTAAGGGGCAAGAATTAAGTAGAAGTACATTATGCCCTTGAGTCTAGACGGGTATTAGATGCCCAATCATATAGGTATTTTTAAGTGCTACATTTACATGATAACAGTACCTTTTGTTTTCTTCATAGATTTTAGACATGTCAATTTGTAATTTAGGGTACTTATCAAGGCACATATAAAATAATTTCCCATGTAGGAAATTCCAAATGACCAGTTCCAGTTGGAACCAATTTATAAACCAATTCCTGTTGGAATTTGGGTGAATTGACTGGAAAGTCTACTTGAGCATGTTGAAATCAACTGAAAAGTCAGAAGAAAAAAAAAATCAATAAGAAAATCAAACTACTAATAGAAACCCAAAACCAGTTGTGGTATTTATTTGCTAAAAGTTAAATTTACACTTCAAGTTGGAATGCATAAACATTTTAATAATATGTTAATATTGTCAGGATGGCTTTTCAAACTTAACAAATGTACTGATAGTGCCCCCACAAAATCTCAGAAATTTTAATACAGAAATTATATAATTGCCTCAGATTTTAATATTTTTATTTTTGCTGACACAGCTGTTGTATTCAAAGTCTTTTGCTTTTTGTTCAGTCAGTACTGTTAGCTAGTTTGAAGCTGACAATGTAAGGGGGGAAAGGAGTTTATCATCAATGAGAATGGTAAAGGGAAACCAAGGCATGGCTAGTTATTGGAAATGGAAAATGAGGTGTTGTTCCTTTTGTTGTCAGTTTGTGTACACACATATGGAGATCTGAAGTCAGAGAGCAGAGATGTGGCCAGACATTTGTGAGTACAGAGGGGCTCAGCTCAAGAGGGGAAGCCATCCATCCCACTGCACACCAACGCTGGCTCAGGGATTCTGCCAGCACAGCTGAGTGTCTTTCCCTAACTTCACTTAGTGTCTCTTTGAATATAAAGAATGTTGTAGCACTACATCACAGTTTTTAAATCAAACTAACACTGTTTTGTTTGCTTTCCATGGGCATAATCAAATTAGGTACTGAAAGTTATGTTTTCACAAGAAAATCTAATTGGGAAAAATTAAAACACTATAGTAAAATCTTTCAGAAAGAAAAAAAAAAAACCCTGACAGTTTGAGAATATATTTGTTCACTAAAAGTGAGGCACTTGTAATGCAGGGCCTTCGGGAGTTTGGAGATGGCTGTGTTTCATTGCTAGTGAACAGCCTTTAGATGGGACCCGTGACCCATTAAAGAAGACTTTAATCCAAGATATTATTGAAATTGACTTTTATACAAGAAACAAATGTCTTTATGAAAGAACTTGTTTCTAAAATGACACAATGCATGTGTTTTCTAAAACCCAAATTGGAGCTAGACATATTCTAGCTCTTTCTACTAATAAATGCCTTGAAGTCAATTTTTGAAAACAAGAATAATTAATTTTATATCATTATTTTTCTCCAAAATGTCAAGACCTGGGCCCTCAAAACTGTGTTCCAGTTCATTAATTTTCCTGATCTAGAGAAAAAGTTTCATATTCTTGATCAGTTATTCATATGTTGAATCCCATCAACCTCATGTGCTCTCCCCTTGTCTTGACTATATGTGCAACTGTTATGAACCTGCTTACCTGATAACGAGGCTGCCTGAAATTTTGTAAGTAATCTCAAACATTTGATACATTTAAACACGGGCTCAGTAAAATGGACAAGCTGACATATGATACTGGCTTGTGAAACTCTATCATCTAGAGAGGCTTACAAAATTTTCTGTTAAGACATTTAAGAGAGCTGTGTTCATTGGGCTCTTTAATAACCATATAATCTTCCATTACTGAATACTTTGCTAGAGCACAGAAGAGCATTTTCCAGCAAACAAATATATTTATTACATGTATAGCATATATTTGCATGAGAAAGAAAACATTAGCCAAACATTTTCCTGTATGCTTTCCTGGTTCCTTGTTTGTGCGTGTTAAAGCATTCAATTATGGAGAGTACACTGGGGTGTATAAATTTAGAATAGACTGCTGTTCAGCTTTTTCTGCAGTAGCATTAGCAATTTGGTCATTTAACTACTTTAAGATATTTATATTTTATGGCGGGTAGCTATAACAGCATTTACACATATTTCCTAGTCAACAAGGGTACCATTTCTTTCAACTTTGAAGAGTCATTTGTTTTGCAAGCCTCTCCAGCCTTTCTTTTTCCCCCATTTTGCTCTTCCATGTCATGCTGAAAGAGGAAGGATCTTTTAATCTGTGCACAAAAAGTGCCATTAAAAGCCCATACCTATTTTGCTTTGCAGTTCTGTTCAAAAGCTAATAATGTTGGAAGGGGTAAAATGTATATTTCTGATGGATGTATATACTATTCTGCTTTAATTTGGCATATCCTTCATCTTCCTCTTATAATAAGTTTCTCTCCTCCAAATGAAGAAGTGATACACTTTTCCTTTCTTTCTGAAGGCTGAATTGCTTGTATAAATTACTAAAATACATATATACTAAATAAAAGTTTTATTTTTGCCAAGATACCAAGGATCTCTAGGAAATACATATTCCACAAGTACTCTGTTTTAACTCATTTCATTCAAAATGGAAAATGATGACAAGCAGGAGAAATATTTCTATATCATTTGAGGCTGTTTTCACTTATAGAACAGGCCATGTTAGAATTCTGTGATTTTTTTATGATGTGTAATAATGCAGACTCGTCCAACAATGTGGAAATGTGGTCCTGGAAAAGGAAGAAATGCAATTTGTGGATCCTTGTGCTTATTTCCAAGGCTATAATGTCACTACAATATCATAGTCAATAATATTGCCTTGTTTATGCTAACATTTAAAACAATGTGTAGTGATATTTATAAGTGACTGATGACTTGCTCTCATATGTATATAGGGGAGAAGATTTGGATCTTTAGTTACTACACACATGATCTTTCCTAAAAAGAGTCTCAATTGTGTGACTACATAAATCATTGCTTTTGATCCTTAATGGAATGAATGAGTTTTAAAGTCTGAAACAAATTGAGACAACTATTAGTTCCACTTTTAAAAATGTGTTATTTACTCCAATTATTATTGTTGTTTGCAAAAATGTATTTTTAGAATGTTAACCTCTTTTCATACCTGCATACTTGAACTTGTCTTTTTGTGTGGGGGCCTTAAATTTCATAATAGAGAATGGGGGAAGTAAAAAAAAAAAAGAAAAAAAAAAAAAAAAAAAGGAATGAAGACAAGGAAATTGTGGCAAAAGGTAGCTCACAATCTTCAGATCTTTAAAAGAACATATCCCCAAATATTGAGACACGGTATGTCAGTTAAGAATGTTTTCTAGGCAACCTTAATTTGCAAGCTAGTATATTTTCTTATATAATTTTATTTTGATATTTGCTAAAACAACAACAAAAGAACACAATACCACCATACAAATTGCCCTCTCTAATGATACATGTATACTACCTCTTCTCTGGAGAAAACTGTCTTTAAAGGGAAAAGTTCTAATTCTAGACTGTCTGTTCTGCCAACTTTGCTGCAGTTAAGTGCTTAAAAGTGTTAAATATGCCTGCCCTTTAGATGTTACATGGTTTTCAAATGTGTTAACCACGATTTCATTTCTTCCATGTTAGTAAGGTTTTCTTGGAATTGATTCATGGCTTATCATGAAGTGAGTTTAATTTAACAAGAAGCCATCCAAGGGAACAAAGCAAACTGAAAGGAACTACCTCTGTGTGAAAAGTGTTACCTATAGGTCAAGGTCTAAGGAAGAGAAATGTAGAGACTTGTTTAAAGACAAGAGTGGGTTGATCCTTAAATTGTATGGGCACCTATGCTGTAGCCACTTATTGGGTGTGCATCTGCATTGTCTAGAACTCCTTTGTAATTGGAACAAACTTCATATCAATGTTTCAAATAAATGCTTATGTAACCTTTACTCCTTTATATTTGCCTTTGTCTTTCATGACAATGTTACAGTTTTTAATGATATAAAACTCATCCTTTAATAGCCACAGTGAACTCTTTACAGGAATTATGTAATAAAATCTGTTAGTACCTTAGATCTTTAAATGCTGTCAACACTGTAACTGTTAACTAGGTTACTTACTCCAGCTGTGTCTATGTGGCAAACAACAGTCCTTCTTTAAATGATAATGATGATTAAACCAGTCAATGTAAGAGCTGTTAGATGGACATTAAGGATAACTTGTTGAATTAAGCAATCTAGTTAATCAAACTAGTAAAACTGGCTAATACGGGCAGATAGCTACAGCATTTGGAAATTACTCTTCAAGGTTTCTTCTCAAGTTAAAAGAACCTTTCTCCAATGAAACACATCCTCTGATAGCAATGTCTTTATCTACTTGTGGATAATTTAATACCAAATGCTGCATGTAATGAAGGTGTATTTTTAAGGAGATTAGGAAGTATCTCATCAGATAATCTTAATTAAGGGCTGTAACTCCTACTTGCCATATAAATAAGAAGGAATAGTGCTGAGCTTTGGGGTTATAATTTTTCATGAAACTTTCTTTTAGGTGAATGTAAAATGTTCACAGAGAGATGGAAGAAAATGTCACCAATGAATTTATAATAGTTTAGGGAATACACTGATTCTTCCTCGTTTGGAAATTATAAAAAGTGAAAATGAGAACTGAAAGTAGCAGGTCTCTAGCTTTTCAAGCATTTTTGGGTTATATTTTAACACTCAAATCTCCCAGCAAATGGCTATGTCTATATTTATGCAGGGGCTTTTCCTGCCCTACTTGCATGCCACTTGCCACACTTCATGGACATCAGTGTGAATCCCGTATGCACAGGGGTATTACAGATGTGGGGTCATTAACGCTCTATTGTTGCATACTATTTTTCATATGCCTTACAATATTTTCTGGGATGTTATTAAAATGAAAGCATTTTATTGCCAAAATAAATCTATGTTGTTACTTCTGCATTAGCAGTAGAAAAATAATGTAGCAAAAATATATATTGTACAGTACAAAATTATAATATATATATATATATTTTGCCAATAAATGAAAATAGATTGAGGAGAAAGAAGCACATGTGTTATAGCACAAACTTACAACCAAACCCATTGTTAAATTTGGCAGTCCTGTTTTTAGAAGTATGTAGATTTGGTCCTGTGTTTTATCATATTTATTTCATCTCTCATCTTTGTAACTTCGCTGCTTGATATTTTCCAGCAATTTATTTTAATTACACTCAATCTGTGAGTGTAATTTACTTATTTTATTCCCTTACTTAAAACATTTAAATTTTATTTTGTGTTAAGAATCATATTACTATATTTTCTGTTGTTTCTCCTCCTTTAGTAACAAATGGCACATGGCTGAGCTCACAGGCTCCTCTGGGCTTTGGATGTTTGAAAGTTTATGTTTTTCCCAGCCTCAAGTTAGAGATTAGTAAAATGTCCCCATGAAAAAATATTAAGTAGGGATTCTTTGTTTTGTTTTGTGCTTGATACTATTTGAAGCATAAGTTAAAGCCATTAGCTATATTTTCAAGAGGTGGGAGGGAATAAAAATAACATTATTAACAGGAAACATACTAAAAATAACTATGGCAAAATGATATAAAAAGATTCCCCTTATTCTGAGGGCTGTTGTTATCCCAGGTTATTTCTAAGTCTCTTTTGATGTGGTGGGGAAAATGCCGTTGTCAAATAACTTTCCTTTTCTTTTGGTTACTTATTCTAATAATTTGTCCCTTTCATTTTTGTTATATAGGTATGCGTAGCGTTCTACAAGGCATGCTGGGTAAAATACACTATGCAAATGTATATGTGCTGCATGCTTTGTTCTCCCTCTGCTTTAGTGGCTTTAAAGAAAAAATGTGGTGTTATTTTTGTGAACAAAGACACTTAACAAAGAAAATGCAGAGTGCATGCATACAGTATCCTAATTTCTATGGATTTGTTTTATGGAATTTAAATGTGTACAAAAAACTGCATTCATTTTTTTCTTTTATATAATAAATTTAAAAAAAGAAACACCAAAACCAGAATTCTACCTCTCATTTATATTATGAAAAAATGTACGGAGGAAATGCCAGAAATCGTAAAGAATATGACTGTAGCTTTTAATGGAAAATAAATCTATATGTTTACTCTTAAAAGGGGGAGAAACATTCAATGAAGTGACTATTTTCTGATTATTCTGCTAGATTCTATGAGTTATCACAAAAGAATGTTGCACACACATGTAGGAAGTATTCCAGAATAAATGTGTAAAATAAGGCTGAATACAGAAAATATACTAGGTAAACCTTAATGTTCTCAAGAAACTCTTAAATAGTTAGTGTAGCAATCGCCAGAAGTTTCCAGAATGATAGCTCTGGAATTCTGTGGTTGGGATACAGATTGTGACTGGACCTTTCACACACACCCCAGAGTCAGTTGCCTGTGTTCTGTAACAGACTGGAATTTGACTTTCATCTCATTGCAGTGTACTAGAAGCTCAAGGGAAATATGCAAGATGTTAGTAGAATTAGAACTATACAGTGATGTATTATAGCCAAGTTATTCCACAAACTTTATCACATTTAATTTATGTGAGTTCCCTGACAAAGCAGGCAGAGTATAGGTTAATATACCCAACTACAACTAAGAAAACCCAAAGCTCAGTGTTGTTTCTTTCCCTGACGTATTTTTTTTTTAAAAAGAAAATACACAGTAAATGCTCTCCAGTGACGTAGCAAACTGAAACACACAAAGTATGCAAACACAGGGTGTTGACTGTATGACTAATTTTGTTATTGGAGGGGTCTACCTAAGACCACCCCAACAATCAGAAGTTCCCAACTGGAAATCCACAGTTCCTTCCTGTTGCATTAATTGGAGATATATATATACATATATATATATATATATACATATATATATATATATATATATATATATATATATGCATGCCTGAAACTACCTTTGTCATTAGCACATTTCCATTGGGCTGTAGAACAAAATCTGTTGTCTTTTCATATAACATGCAGGTCAGTATAGTGGTTTAACTGCCTTCCAGCAATAACTAATCCCAAGTTGTTCAAAGTCCCTGTGTTTGGTGTTTGTCCACTTCTTGTATCCCTTTGTGGAACATCAAATTTGTTTCAACAATCAGTTGCTCATTTGGCCAACATTTATCCTCAGTCAGGCTCCTTTAAGACTGGTCTCATTTGCGGGGGTGTTGGGGGCTAAGTCTTAGACTTAGTTTCTCTTTTAAGATCCAGGCATCTACTGAATGCCCTAAGTGTGAGTTTTCTCTGACTGAAGGGATCACTTTACATTAGTGACTCATAACGCTTTGGAACAATTCTCTGGGATTATTTTGCAATAATCCAGGTATGTTTTCCCCCTAGAAATTGTTACTAGCCAACTACCTAGGGTTTCATCCTATACAAGACATATGGAGCTGAATACTCAATAGTCTCCTAGTCTGATTTCTGTAGATTTTCTTTCTTCCTTCTTTCAGTGACTCTACTTCCCTAAGTCCAGTCTCCCTGACCATGGGAACACAGACTGTCTTTGTGGTAAGGGACTACTCTATTCTTATTTGGCCATCCACTCCCTCTGGAGTTATCTGGGGATATTTTTTGTAAGGCAGAAACACAGGGCAATAGTAAAGCTCACTCTTTCTCTTTAGTTATTCATCATAATCCAGATCACAATCTGGAAACAGTTATTTCCTGTGTTGTATCCAGTGCTTTCCTTATTAACAGTAGATTGGTAAAGCAGATATTTTTATGTTCTCATACTTTAAAGCAAAAGTCTTTTATGGCATTTTGCTCATGACTTTAAAAATTGGTAAAATATTTAGAAGCTCTCAGAAGGGAGAAACAAGTAGTTTGATATCCCTGTTAAAGAGTCTCAGTTACATGTATAGTACCAATTTTGTATTTTATCTATTAAAGTTATCAAAGATTCTACTAGCCAAATCCATCTCCCTTTTGGGGGGGGTGAGGGGCACTTGGAAAATAGTCTAAGAGACCATTTCCTTAATAGAGTTCTAAAACATGAAGCCCTAATTTCACAAATAAATAGGGGTTTGAAATACATTAATGAGTTGCCAAAGATGTGTGGGAGTTTGTAAAAATGTCTCAAGAGTTGCTGAAATGTTGCCTACACTAAATGAGAATGGAAATACTAAAGAGTTCATGTAAGTCAGTGATGCAAACATCGTTTTTTTCCTGAAAAACCCACAGGCTTATTAAATAAATCCAGATATAATACTCTAAATGTGCAAACTAATGATTATGTATGTCTCGAAGATTGGCATTTAGACACAAGCCCACAAATAAGACAAAGAACTTCCTTTTCCATACATTGAGATAAGACAGTATATGGTTAGGAGGGAGGGAAGGGAAGGAGAAGGAGGAAGGGTCTAGTGCTTCATTTCTCGTGACTGTTGTGGATAAAGGAACAGCTACAAGAGCCTTTCAGAAGTCTCCCACGTTTTCCCATCTCTACCCTTTTCCTTTTCTTTTTCCTTATTAAAAATCAAAGTTAAAGAAACTAGAAAGAAATGAATCTGTGTCTGCTTTTTGTTTATTTTTGTGGAAGACGTAAACAATTCCGGCTCCTCTTTCTTACCTACTCCTTTTACAGGAGTCAAGACTATCAAAGTCATCGGGTAACCTCAGAGATCAAACCTACACTTCTACATCAGGAAAATTGAGATCTAGAGATCTACGAGAAGTAGACAAAAAACAAAACAGAAACTTGGACAAGAACTCTCCTGATCAAGTTCATCAACGATTACTTATATTTTAGTTTTCAACCACTTCAGCAGAGACAGGGCCGGACATTATCATACCCAGAGGCACAACTGTTCAAAGTATAGATGAGAAGATCGAAGGGTACAGAGAATATTTGGACATCTATTTATCAGAAAGATGACTCTTGAATGAGAGGAAAAGACATTTGGGACCATAAATAACAGTGAGTGCGTCTACAGTGTTTTGGGACTCGACCGCCTAGCACTGCCAACTTTTGTGAACACTAAAACGGAGGAGACTTGAGGAGAACTGTTCTAACCAAGAGTGACCTGAGCATAGAGCGGGGAAGAGCGCCAAGGTGGAAAGACAGAGGTAAGAAAAATTACAACGACGTAAATAAATAAATAAATAAATAAATAAATAAATAAATAAATAAATAAATAAACCAACAACTTCAGCCACCACCGTCAAGGGGTAACAGGTTCAACAGAGACTTAAAGCTTACCATCGTCGGGCCCAAACCTTGGACTTTTGTGTGTGCAGGGCTGGAGGTGGGCATGGTTACATACTTGCACTGTGGGCCCAGCACGCCAGCCCGAGCCGCCCTCTCTCCCTCCGCCAGCCCTCCCCGCTGCGGAGGCCTCCTGTGCCCGAGCCCCGCCTCCAGCTCCGCGCCTGCGCATTAGCCCCGCCCCGCCTCGCCCCGCCCTGCCCGGGCGGCTACTGGAGAAGAGCTGGGGGAGGACGGTGGCCCGCGAGGCTCGAGCAGACAACGCGGCGGCGATGTCCGCGAGCCAGGCGAGCGCCGCGGCGGTAGCGGCGGGGCCTCGCGCGTGGCTGGGCGGCCTGGGCTGCGGCCTCCCCGCGGGTCCCTGGGAGCGGGCGCGCGGCCGGCACGGGAGTAGTGGCGGAGGCCCCGGCGCGTACTTCTGCCCCGCGGCCTGAGCCCGGGCGGCTGGAGGGCTTCGCTGGCCGAGGATGGGAATTCTCTTCACCCGGATCTGGAGGCTGTTCAATCACCAGGGTGAGCCTGGGCCGGGCGGGGTGGTCCCGGCGGGTCGCCTTTGTCTCCGGGGAGCTGGGGAGGTTTCCCTCCCGCCGCACACCCATTGCTCCGATTTGATCACCAGCGTAAAAGGTGTCCTGCCCGACACCGGGGCAAAGCGCGCCCCTGGCCTGCCTTCATCCCCGTCGCTTGCCGCCGGCAGTTCGGTTTGGGCCACACGGAGAAAAGCTGGGCGTCTAGGGTGAAAGCTGGGGACCCTGGCGGCGCCCACCACCGAGCCCACGGGTTGCAGAATGCGGAAAACTGGAACTCGTGCTCCGGCTCGTCCTGTTCGCTTGGGGCGGCCAGCTTTGGCGGAAGCGGGAGACCCTCGCCGGGGAATGGTGATGGGTGGGTGGCTCTCCTTTGCCTTGTTTCTGTGGTAAAGGTCAAGCCTAAGGTCGTTTTCCATCTTGGAAGTAAGAGAGCTATTTTTTTGGTTGGTTGGTTGGTTGGTTGGTTTGGTTTTGTTGTTGTTGTTGTTGTCTTTTGGCTCTAGTTAAAGTGTTTAACTGAAAGCTTTTAAAAGCACACCTCGGGAAACATTCGTTAGCATTGGGTAACTAGCAGGTTACTGTTTAAGTTCGCCTGAACGCAGACATTCCCACGGAATGCATAGGGGATTTATTTAAAAAAAAAAAAAAGCAAAACGATTGTGTGAAACTGGAGAGACTACAGTGCTAACAGAACTACATAGTTACTAAAACGAAATGTAGTGCTTTAAAAAAAAAAAAGAAAGAAAGGAACTCTAGTTGAAATTCATTCCTTCTCAATAACGTACTGTTTTTCTCTTGTATAAGCTGGTGGCGTTGTTGCACCCCCACTTTTTCCAGTTAAAACTTAATGAACAGTGGTGCCTGCTATTTAGATCTGCCTGTTTCTCCTCCAGGATACAGCCGGCTTTATGGGAAGACAGCACACTGGGCCTTGTAATCCCCAATGGGATTTGCTTTTTTAATAATAATTTAAAAAATGATAGTTTTATGATAGATAACGGTACTAAATGAAGTGGAAGGTGGTAAAAAGGATATACCCATCAACAGTCTGGTCAGCAGAGTGTGGGGGCGTGGGGTGGGGGAGGGAGGTATTCTGAGTTTCTTCACAATTCTGTGGGTCTAGACACTCACCTAGAACAGGGCCTACGGTTTTTGAAATGTAATCTCTAGTTGAAGTACTGGAGGTTACATTGTTATAAAACTGGAAATGTTTATGTGGGTAATATGTATCTAGTTCTTTCCTCCATAATCCCTAATTTAGTGAAGCCAGTTTCAGTTCTACATTAAAGGGTCTCTGGTATTGTCTTTCTTCTTTGAGCCAATGATAAAATTGTGTCTGTAACTTAAAAATGAATTAGGGCTTAAAAAAACAAACTCAGCTAGTTGCAAATAATAACAGGAATGCATTGGTATCACTACAAATCATATAATCTGCATTTTGTGGTACTCTTTGCCTGAGTGTTTGAAAATTATCAGAAATAATATGAAGAAGTGATTTGTTAAATGGTGTGTTCACTGCTCAGTCTCAGATACTTGTTGGTATTTTGGACTAGTTTTAAATGGAACACATAAGTTAGGTGTGTCTTCGATACCTTTTACAGAAGATTCAGGACATGTGTCTATATTCTTTTCACAGACTCTCCTGGAAAGAGGCTTTGGGTATTTGCAGAGTTTGTTATGTTGATGAACTCAGAACCAACTCAGTTAAAGCCAAGATAGTAAACTGCCTACTGTCAACCTAGAAAGACTATAGGTTATATGTAGGTGATACACAAATTCAGGAGAGCTCAGACTTTATTCTGGATAATGTAAATTATTTACATCATTAAAAAAGTATCTGAAGCTGAGGGTGTAGCTCAGTTGGCTGAGTGCTTGCCTACGTTACCATCCCCAAATGAGAGATTAGAGGATGTGGTAGGGGGAGGGTCATCCTAACACTCAAGATTCCAAACTAGGAGGATCAGAAGTTTAAGGTTATCCTAGGCTACATAGTGAATTCAAGGCCGTCCTAAGCTATGTGAGATTCTGTACCCCCCCCCAAAAAAAAACAAATAAAAAAGAAGAAGTTTCAGCAATCCCTGTATGTAGTTACTTTCCTGGAAAAGAGGAAACAGACTACTACCAGACAGTTGGCAAGGACACAACAAAGAAATGAGGCTGCTTATGGTCTTTTCTTTTTTTTTCTCCCTGTTGACTCAGTTGTTGTGTTGTGACTTTTTAGATGTAGGCTTGCCGTTAATAACTCTGTCTACAAGTGATTCATTAAATACTTACTGTAGGTCATCACTTACCCTAGGTCAGTGTTTCTCAACCTGTGACTCACGGGGGTCACCTAAGGCCATCAGAAAGCATGGCTATTTACATTATGATTCATAACAGTAGCAAAATTACAGTTACGAAGTAGCAGTGAAAATAATTTTATGATAGGCGCCACCACAACATGAGGAACTGTGGAAGCATTGGGAAGGTTGAGAACCACTGTTTCTGGTGGTGGGAATAAAACAGACATCTCTCCTTGCCTTTCTGAAGCATTTATTGTAATATAGGGCAGCAGAAAAGAAACTCAACCTATCTCTACAAATAAATGAGCAGCTGATAATATATGTGACTTTTGCAACACCAGATTGTAGGTGTTTCACCAGGGTTGGTTCATCTGCCTCTGTTGCATTACTCCTCCAAACAAATACACATTTAGGGCCTTAGGCTTTAAACAAGGGTCTCTAGAGCCAGCATGTTCTCACCATTTCCGCACACTCCTGCACACGCACACACCCTTTATAAAGATGATGGTGGATGAAAACCTTTCTGATGCTGAGGCTGTGGAGCTCTCCCCTGTTCATATCCTTGTGTTGCCCTACTTATTGGTTGTTGGGAAGGGAATCAAGTTATGAATGAGTGCTGGCAAAGCTGATCACTGTCTAGATCTGGTGTTGAAGATCTGTTCCTGGTTTTATTCTTTTTTCAAGGGTATTCAAACATGTAGTCCAGTACAGAAGGAAAGTGACTTGCCCAGGAGTGCCTGTGCCTCATCAGGATGCTGCCTGTTATACACCCTGTCTGCATTCTTTCTGGTCAGCTGTGCAGAGTGAAGCTTACTGGAGGGACACTGAAGGAGGAAACGCTTGCTCTCAGTGACAGTGCTACCTGGACAAGCCCATTGTAGCGCGGGCACCTTTACCCTTAGTACCTGGCTCTTACGTGGCATAGTGATTAGTTTTATCTTCTTACCAGTCTGTTGTTTAATCGGCCTAGATGTTTTCTTTGTAAAACTTCCCAACCTCAAATTACTGTGTGATTTCTGCCTCCTAGATTTTGCATGTCTAATCATTTCTTGTCCCCTCCACCAGCAAGTTGTCTGTGCTCCCAAAGCTTCCTTACTGTTCTATGAATAGCAAACTTACTTTCAGCTTTTAAAAATAAAATTTATGATGCTTTTAAGTCCCCCAAATTGAAATTTTAGTATAAAATAGCTTGATAGACAGTGCTTTGCTAATCCTTGTTGTCTTCCAGGCTGATTTTCTTGTTTACTGAGAGATTTCATTACCAGCATGCTTTGCTTCCATCTCTGTGCTGGCCATGAGAACAGGAATGCATGTGGCAAATGGAGCTTCTACTTGAGCAGATGTGTCCCAGCTTTTGCTGTTGGGGCACAACTTGTCATCTACACAGTGGTAGTCAGGGATGATGAAGATTTAGACAATGTATGGCTGCCTGGGTGTGTCAAAGAAAAAACCCATGGACAACCAGAAGTGTTTTTATGACAAAACAGTATTGATTGGTAAGGTAAAGAAGCCCAGATCAAACTCAGAATCCCAGCAGAGAGTAATAGCCTGGTGTTGTTTAGGCTTTCCTGAATGCAGGAATACTTGGAGAAAAGCGTTTTAAGTGAAAAGTCAGACAAAGCAGCGATTGTAGTGACTCACAGGTGTCAAAGAGTTGGAATGGCCAAAGTCAGATTGACACTTGTCCTTAGAAACATTACTTGTAGTGTGCTGTGTTGTGGGTTCTGTACCTCCATAGTGTCTTAAAGCACACTGTAAGACAAGATTACAGCACTTGCTGGCTACAAATTTACATTCTCTATAGAATCCTGTGTCTGGTAATGAGAAGGTAGAGTGTTGAAACAGCATAGGGGTGTAAGGGAGTTGATTTAGTATAGAACGTGTATGGATGATCTAATCCTGTATCATATCAGGGATAAGCTAGTTTGTGACTATTGCATTGCCACCTTTAGCCTCTTACACAACTCTGTCTTAATGTTACAGTTCTCTTCATGACTCACACAGTGTATCTTTGATTTAGGAAACTACCAAAATGGTCATTGATACTTTATTGTAAGCACATTCCTCTCTAAAGTTGGAAGAAAATTCAGATTGTGGATGTGAGGCCACGTGAGGGGGTGATCCACTAGATTAAAGATTCCTCCCTGGGTTGCACTTCTGCCTTGGTATGAGGGTCAGGTTTAGTTTGGGGTTTTGTTTTTATAGCCTGTGGCTCTTTGGGGAGTTCTTTAAGTTTTGCCCATGTGTGATTTCAGTTTCTTTTCTTTTTGAAATGTCACAACAGTCCTCAGTGTTACATTCCCTTTGTTGATGTTTTAGACATCTCAGTTGGGGTTTGTATTTATGTATTTGGTGGTGGTGTAAGACTTGGGTAACTTTGTAAACTTCGGCAGAAGAGCATTTTCACCACAGTAGAGAATGGTGCTAGCAAAATTAAATAGAAAGTCGATGAGATAATCTAGAAAGGAGGTATATTGAGCAGCTGTCTGGATTTTAGTAGCCAGCCAAGAAAGGAATTAAGAGATTTGGATTAAGACATTCCCTCTCTGTCACATTCATCCCTTTTCACTTTGTTCCCAATGATGTAACTCCGTACTCATTTTATCTGCAGGGGACATAGAAGGACATGTGGCCTCTAAGGTATTTCCATCACCTTCTTACCTTTCCTGCTCTGCCTTCACCCAATCCCGACTTTTGCCTGTTAGGACATCCATCATTCCCTATCTTGTAGACTATAAAATGATGGTTCTCTTTGCCAGCTAAATGCAGTGTCTGGGTAATTGTCTTTTTCACCTTGGATAATCTTACCGGTTAAAAGCTTCCCACCATATGCCTCCAGATCTGGGGTCTCACAGTGCATATGCTCTCAACCCCCTGGTTTCTTTATTTCTAGGTACTTTATCCTTTGTTTAGTTTGTATCCTGAGAAAATGAAATTCTTGTGGTATGAGCCTCTTCTGCCCTCTGCCTTGCCTTAGCATCTGTTACAGCATGGTGGTTCTGTTCGCCATGCTTGCCCCACTTGTCCTGTTGAGTATATGGCCAGGTGTGAACCTCCCCTTACCACCCTCTCCCCCCAAAAAAACTTTCTTAGGTATTTTTTTTGATGTAGATAATCCTTTCTAGGAGCTAAGAAAACAAGGTGGTTTTAGAATCAGGACCTAAGTCCTTGTGGGCATAGCTAAAGATCACAAAGCAAAACAGTAACAAAGAACCACAACTCCTGTGCAAATTGGAGGAAGGGTTCTAACATGAAAGCTACTGTTTTAGGAAAACAGATAGTTTTCCTGCCTGTGTCTCCTCCTGATCAAGGTATCTTTTAAAGCTCAATTTAGGATTTCATTTGAGACAGGGCTTTTTTAAATGATCCTTTATTGCACAAGGGTCATACCCCATTTCACAGCAAGCTGGCACTCATTTCAGCTACCTCTTCCTTGATGACCTAGGTGATGCCAAGGAGACCCTCTTTAAAACTCAGATTCATTCTTGGAAGTTAAAGGACTCATCAGCACTGAGAATAATGCATAACTTAGTACCTCAGGCTCAGGAAGAAAGAGTGGCAGAAAAGGAGCAGTCTTTTGAAGAGTGATGTCACTTCTGAAGTGCATGCATGCTCATAACCAACCACCTTAGGTGATTAAGGGCTGTGCAAACAGATAATGTGCTAATCGTCCGTGGGCACATTGCTTGCACACACATGTGTGGTTAAGTCATTCTTTATAGTTATGTACCAGAGATTCCTGTCAAGTTCATTTGAAACATTTGTCTTTATTGTACTTGCTGGTGTTCTTCTGGGTTACTCATTTGTGCCTGTTGCTTTCTCTGAGTTTGTCTACTCTGGGATGGGATTTTGTTGTATTTTGAACTGGTCCTATTTATTTTGGAATGTTTTAAGGTCATTATTTCTTTTGTTAATGATTATAAATGTTTTTTTTTTCTTTCAGAGTACTGGAAATCCATGTAAATTTTGTCCTGTAGCTAATTGTGGGAATAGTACAAAATATATTCCTTGACTCTAGGACTAAACTGATATTACAGAAAGGCTCTAATTTTAAAACCGAATCTCATTCTGAAACCTTTGGCCTAGGGATGCTATGTAAACTATGCTAGCCTGGAATTCACCTGCCTCTGCCTCTGGAGTGCTGTGGTTATAGCACATCCAATCCAAGAAAGCTCTAATTTAAAATCAGTATTCAACTAGGAAATTTCCTTTTTGTTTTAATACCTGTATTAACAGAACTGAAGAAAACATACATCATCAAATGTGGAATGCTTATGCTTATAAGGGAAAAAGTAAAATTAGAAAGGTTGTTTGTACTAGTTAGAAACTTGCCTGGAAGAAAGGCTTCCTAGCTGCTGAACTGTGTTACATGATTCTAGTACAGACATGGCCCCACTGGGAAGCATCATCCATAGCCATAATACTGGTTGGTAACACTTATTTGGTTGGAATCCCGTGCTTCTCAAGAGTTTTCTGATTTTAATTCAACCATAAAATATGCTTTTCCTCAGAGGAAATTGGTTATTGTGCTTTATTATAAAAACACTAAAAATAAAGTAAAATATGTATTTTTAAAAATCTAAAATGCGTAAGAGACAGCTGTTGGGTTGGCTTTAAGTGGCTCCTGAGCATTGGGTCAGGGTGAAAGAGCCTGTACTTGTCAGCTAGTTGGGTTTGTTTTAGTTTTTGAGATGGCATCTTACCATATTGCTTGGTCCAGCCTAAAACTAGTGATCTTCCTGTTAGCCTCTCAAGTAGCTCAGACCACAGCTGTTTGCTGGCTTGTCAAGTTCTTTTGAAACATTTGTCTTTTTTTGTACTTGCTGGGGTTCTTCTTGGTTACTCATATTTGTGTGCTGCTTTATCTGAGTTTGTCTACTCTGGGATGGTAGCAGGACTGAGTTTGTGGACTCAGGAGATGTAAATTCACTCAGAGTACTCAGTTGATGTAACCTGGTGACTTTCCCATAGCATGCTGTGTGTGTGTGTGTGTGTGTGTGTGTGTGTTATACTATGTGTGTGTGTGTGTGTGTGTGTGTGTGTGTGTGTGTGTATATATATATATATATATATATATATATATATATATATTCCCTTCACCTTCAAAAAGTGACAATCGCTTTTGTATGTGAGCCTGTACCTTCACCCTAGTCATCTCTTAGTATGAAATGTGATAGGCCCTAGGGTCTTCAACAGGATGCTGAAAAACTATGAAGGTTATCATGTCACTAGAAGATCCTAGTGGTGCGTAGCTGCCTGTGGTTGTTACACTGAATTGAATTAATTTCTATTACTTGATTTTGTAACTTTTATATAACATGAGTACCTGTATATTACGGTTCCCCCTCTGAGGTAAATGGTAATGCTGTGAAATATCTGAGTAGTAAAGAGTTCCTTATGAATGCCTGCCCTATACGTGGAAGAATTATAGTAACCAGGAATGTAAATATTGCATTCTTTATATTTGAAGGATACCTGATTTAAGCTTAGATTTGTGCACATTCAAATTATGATAAATGTTTTGCTGTAACCCTGGTAGAAAAGAGTAGAAATCCAGACCATACAAAATTAAGAGTTCCCTAGAAAAAGAATTAAAGAGAACTAGAGAGAAAGGAAAAGAAAAACAAGACACAAGAGACAGGGAGAAAATTTAGAAACTGTGATGCCCCAGAAGCCAGGAGTGAGTCCCTGCAACTGTGGCTGGCAGTCTTAGAGTTGTTTGCCATAACAGGTCTGTGGGTAAGTATACTCATTATTTAGTTACCCATGGAGAGGACTATTCTCTTTTTTCACACTCCACAAGGAGTTAACCCAAGGGATGCCTGAACTTTCACAGACCAATGACACTGACTTGTGGCATTTGTAATTGTTATGATTACATTTTAGGGTACTTTGCTGAGCCTAGACTTCCATTGGTCTGGAAAGCATAGTGCTTCTGACTGCTGGAGAGGCTGGAAGCGTGAGGGCTTTCTGTAGAGTGAGGAGAGGCAGAGAAAGTAGGCCTAACCGCACTTCTTGCTTGCTAGAATATTCTTTGGATTCTAAGAAGGTTTGAAAGAGCTATGTGCTGACTTATACCTCAGAAACAAAGGAAAGTAAAGTAGGGAAGTCTGTGTGAGTCTGTCTTAAGTCACTATTGGTTTGTTTATTTCAGAGCACAAAGTTATCATTGTTGGGCTGGATAATGCAGGGAAAACTACCATCCTTTACCAGTTGTAAGTATAAACTGTTTAAACGTTTACTTTTGTTATTTCTGGTTACTCTTTCTGCTTTTGATATTTAATCAATGAAACCAGTGATATGGCTGCAAGCAGACTAACCATAAGCTAGGAGCAAGATTAAACAACTTTTTGTGGTGAGCTAAAGATTTACATTTTATCTAACATGCTCATTGTTTTGCATTGAGCCTCTTTGCTTTTAGAAAACAGGAAAATATTTGTTTATATAGTTCCAAAATGATCTGTAATATTCTTAAGCCATTATTTATTTTATGTCCTTAACTGACTCATTGTATGTGCTCACAGAAAAAAGGATACTTAGGTATGAAATAGAGAGAGGAGTCATGCTGACTTGTCCCTTGATGTCATCTTGAAATGAACAAGCTTCCTTACTGATTTTGTGATCTTTTCCCCTCTTAGTTCTATGAATGAAGTTGTACACACATCCCCTACAATAGGAAGCAATGTGGAAGAGATCGTGGTTAATAATACGCGTTTCCTGATGTGGGATATTGGTGGTCAAGAGTCCCTTCGTTCTTCCTGGAACACTTACTATACTAACACTGAGGTAACATTCTTAATGCTGACACTTACAGGAACACTCTGGGTCCTTGAGAAGCACTTGCATCTGAATCATTGCAGTCCTTTAAAAATAGGACAGCATTTTGGCTTAGTGTAAACAGAGTCTATGGTGCTTGACCAGTCAGTCATCCTCCATTCCTCGGTCCATCAGTCAGATTCTTTGATACAGTAGCTGCTTTTATAATGACTTCCATCCCATGATTTTGGATTGCATTTCTTTCTCACTATTTATATGTGGCTAAGTGGGAGAAACTCTAGCCAAGTGAAAGGATTCTTCTGTGGTTTGATTCCTAGCCAGGTTTTGCTATGTATTTTCTTTTATGCAGTGCAGTTGCACTTGAAATCTTTTGCTTATAAAGCATTTTAGACATAGTCATATGGTTTTATTTGTGTTATGTTCCAAAAGAAAATTTCAAACCTATGATACTTTTATTCATCATGTAGAGCTATAAACTAACAGATTGCACCAGTGGTTTTTGTGGTGTGGATTAAAAGGCCTTAAAATATTTTATACATATGTAAAGATGATATTTAAGTCACTAATGATGCCAGGTGTCTCTCAAGACCTGACTCCAGCTCTCCATTAGCATATCACCATATGTTTGGAGGAAATGTATGTATGGCTTGTAAAGGTATATGTAGTGCCCACATATATATTTCTCCAGGGGTTAAATTGTATAAACCTTGAGAAAGGTGTATTAAAATACCATCTGATAGAATGAGCATCACAATAATAAAGGCTGCCAGAAAGCTACTAAATGAAATCTTACAGTTGGTGATAACTGAAGAACAAAAAGGATCAAAAACGCTGAGAACCACAATAGTTTATTTGGATATTACTACTGAGTTCTAAAAAATAAAAAATGTGTTTTAGTAATAGGCAATATGAGCATGTAAGTACAGTAACTGTACACTTTGTCCGCTTCTCTTTTGCCTTGTGGTGCTCTTGGAGCTGGGAGTACAGTGGGGTCCACTCTAAGAGCCATTGTGTCATCCATCTGTTCACTATAGCAGTGTCCTGAAAAGAGGAAGCTCCTGTTTTTAGATGCCAATTGATACTTTCAGTTTGTTCATTTCAAGGTTTCAAAGCAGAGTAGTAAAACTTTTCTAGAAGCAAGTTAAATTTAGGACCTTAAGTGTTTAGGTTTTATTTTATTTATTTGTTTGTTTGTTTGTATTATAGTGTAAATACAGGGCTGTAGGCCCTTTAGTATTTAATAATTTGGAAAAGAAAAAGTGTTCTATTTTGGTTAGTATTATATTCTTTTCTTTTGCTTTCCTTAAAAGTGAGTAAAAGTATTTGAATTAGAAATGAGTCAGATCCTCAGGCTTTAATAAGTAAGAATGGTAAACATCCCTGGTTCTCTTACAATACAGAAAATTTTAATGTCTTGATATTAGTATCATTTATAAGTACAAAATAACTACCATGGATTTTCAAATACCAAATATTCAAAGTCACTAATGATTTTTTTTTCTTTTTTCTTTTTTTTTTGTGTTTATTTTAGTTTGTAATAGTTGTTGTGGACAGCACAGACAGAGAAAGGATTTCTGTAACTAGAGAAGAGCTCTACAAAATGTTAGCTCACGAGGTAAGTCTGCTTGTGGTAGCAAGTAGGCATGGGCATTGTATCACATTTGATTGCTCTTTGTAGTTTCTCATAGGAGAAATACTTATCTGTTGGTCATGCCTGCTTGTCATTCATGTTTTGTGATTATGATACTTCCCAAATTTGAAGTGTGTGGAAGCAGTAGAAAGATTGTGCAGACAATCCTAGATTGATATTTAGCTTTGATAAATCTGATTTAGAGACTTCACTGAGCAAATAAACAAATAAATAAATTCTACCAAGTAGCTTTTCTTTTACTTTTTGGATATATTATTTATACAGTGAATTATCATTTGACAGTTTGACAGGAACATCACAAATACCTGGATGTGTAACAGTTCCTCAGTGTTCTCTGTTATCAAGCTAATATTTAAACTTACAGTTTTTGGTTTTTTTTAAAAAAGTCTTGTTCCAAATGAAATTATATTATATGACTATCTTATAATTATGCTAAGTCCTTCAAAATACTACTAGTCACATAGTCAAAATTTAAATAAGTTAGGGCTGTGGATATACCTCATTAGTAGAGTGCTAGCATGCATGAGGTCCTGGCCTTCACTGGCCTCAATCTCACAGAGATTTCATTTGCCTCTGCCTCTGGATTAAAGGTGTGGACTACCACACACAGCTAGAGGCTTTGAGTCTCTGCAGTACACTCCCTATTGCAAACAAAGAAATTTCCTCTCATAACCCTATTGAGGCTGACAGCAATAGTAATGTATGAAAGGCAACTTGAGGCACAGCACATTCATTTAAGGAAACAATAACGGTGCCTTCCCTTCTTGGGCTTGTGACCTTCCTTGCCATGGGCTATTGCCTGACTTAGAGCATTAGTGATTTTCTCCTGTAAAGTGAGCCTTAAATACAGTTGTAAAACAATAGGTTATACTTGTAATAGCTGTGCCACTGTTACACCAGTAGGCATACAGTTTCCTTGGGATCTATAGCCAACCAGGATTGCTGGTGACAGTTCTTTCCTGAGCAGCCCACAAGGTACCACAAGCAGCCAGCCATCAGCAATAGAGGCCAGTAACAACTTCTTTTGTCGCCATATCCTGTAACCAAAGACTATATCTAGTTTTGGCCTGCAACCTAGAGCACTAGCATAACTTTAGTTGGTGAGGCCTCAGGGCCTCCCTGGCTGACAACTCATTAAGTTTTGGTTTGTTTGTTTTTGTGTTTTTGTTTTTTCTGTTCCTATAATAAAACTGCTCTGATAAAATCAGCTTACAGGAGAATAGGTTTGTTTTCACTTAAGAGTTCCAAAAGGATGTAGTCAGTCACGGTGGGGAAGGCACATCAGCAGGCAGGAGCAGGAGGCTGGCTGGTCACACGGCACCCATGTTCAAGAAGTAGAGTGGACTGTGTTACACAGCTTCAAGACCTACCCCCTGGTAATCTAGTTCCTCCAGAAAGTCTGTTTCTGAAAGCTCTGTCAGCTTCCCAAACAGCATCACTAGTTGGGAACCACATGGGGGCATTTCACATTCAAACCACAACACACAGAGTACCTTTTTTAAAACTGCAGTCTTACTGTTCTGAGTGCTTTTACACATCTTTTACAAGTGCTCACATCATATAATGAAATCTTTTTACAAAGCATAGGCAGGATCTCTGAAAAAAACACTGTAGTAAATGCCACTTGATCCTGGATACCTAAGGAGGTACTAAAAAGGAAACAGCATAGTGCAATACAGCATAAAAAGATCTCATCACATCTTTCAGTTTCTTTGTCAAAAGAGCAGTGTTTAGAGCAGCATAGATGGGAGGCATCGACCTTTAGTCCTCCATAATCCGGAACCATCCTACTTCCTTGTCTGTGTTATTGCTGCCACTCAAGGCTGCTCCATGCTTCGTTAACATCAGTAGTCTTAACAGCACTAGTTTGCACTGCTCGGTTTGGTTCAGGACCAAGTGAGGAGCAGAGTGTTTTTGTTAGAGTATTGTTTTTACACTTGCCTGCTATGTCTGGCACTGAAGTCTACTCCTTGGTTCTGACATGCTCTAGGTCATCATTGTACCATTGCTTTTATATCAGCCAAACCTGCCTGCTGAACAGACTGCACTCCTGGTGTGCTTTTACACGTATACACTGTAATTGCCCACCCCAAGGCACACTTAACATTTGGCTGTTTTATTATTTTAAATCTTCTGTAAACTGCTGCTCAAGCTTTTTAAGCCTTCTACAAATATAATAGCACAACATTTGGCTTTCTGTTGTTTTTCTGGGAATTCCAGTTTGACAGAAGTTTTAATCATGTGTCTTGGAGTAGCCTGGGCAGACCACCTTTGCTTTCTCTCATTCCCTCTTGATTGCTTTACCATTTTACAAACCTGGTCTACATGCCAGTCTTCATTTAGGTTCACTGAGGCCTGACCAACCTCATAAAGACCATTCCCATCATAGGGCTTAACAATTGGTAGGGTATCAGCTATTGTACCAAAGTTCACTTGATGAATTTATTGACTTATTTACAGAAGTATGAGTAAGGGCTAATTTAAAGGAACATGGCTGATACAAAGGCAGTATTACCTAAAAGCCCACAGTATTACTGGTTGATTTGCTCATAAAAGCAGCATCCCTGGAGCTCCTTGCAACTTGCAACAGCTCTGATGATACAGAGTCTCTTTTCTCCAGTACTCATTACTGGCATACAACCTTGGGGAAGAAGCCTCTGTGTGTGTGTGTGTTTTGTAAGTTTGAGGAGCTTTCTGAGATGTGTAAGTTGTTTACTCCCTGATTCTCCTTCCAGCATACAGTGTTCCAGTTGGGAGGAAATTGATATGCAACAGATATATAGAGTATGTTACTATTGATTCAGTGATTTCTTTTGAGTTTTGCTGTACAAATTTTACTATGTTTCAGGTAGATTTTCAAAAGTTTAGGAAACCTGACAAAAAGTGGTTTTTGTAAATTAAGAATACATGTTTTGCTATTAGTGTTTGTGGTGGTTTGAATGAAAACAGCCCTCATAGGCTCATAGGGAGTGGCACTATTAGGAGGTTCTGGCCTTGTTGGAGAAAGTGTGTTACTGGGGATGGGCTTTGAAGTTTCAAATGCTCCCAATGTCACTCTCTATTCCTGCTGCCTGAGGATTTATATGTAAAACTCAAAGCTACCTCTCCAGCACCATGTCTGCCTGAGTGCTGCCATGTTTCCCATCATGACAGTGGATTAGATTAAACTTCAGAACTGTAAATTAGCCCCAGTTAAAGGTTTTCCTTTATGAGAGTTGCTGTGGTCATGGTGTCTCTTCACAGCAATAAATACCCTAACCAAGACAGTGATCATGGCTTCCAGTGTGTACTCTTTCCTTTTTGGAGCTCAAATTCTGGCATTCATGTCTAACCTTTTGGGGTTTAAAAGATACATCTTGGGGGCTGGAAAGATGGCTCAGCAGTTAAGAGCACTGACTGCTCTTCCAGAGGACCCGGTCAATTCCCAGCACCTACATGCAGTTCACAATGTCTGTAACTTCAACATCAGACACCTTCACACAGATATACATGCAGGCAAAACACCAGTGCAAATAGAATAATAATCAATAAATAATTTAAATAATACATCTTGTTCATTCACTTACCAAGTTCCGATTCTAGTATGGAAGACAAGAAGTAAGTCATAGAAGAGGCTTACTTCTTTCCAATTGTATAAAAAGATAAAACATTCTTAAATTTATTTCAGAGTAGAGTTTTATGGAGACTTAGAAGGGGATAAAACACATATACGTGCTGTCTCTTGAATACACATGTTTACTTTTAGCAGGAAACCTCTATTTGGTGACTCATTAATTAGCTGATATATAGCAGGCTGTGTTTCAGAGCTAAAGCCTTTGAACCTTCCTGCCAGGGAACACTAACCTGGCCACTTCCCTCTCCCTTGTCTGTTATACTGTATGAGGCCCAGAAAGTTCATGTGACTAGCCAGTTTTTTTAAAGAGCCAGGATCTGAATATAACAGCTATTCTTGAATGGCTTTTATGTATAAGTACAAATATTTTTATTTAGACTCATTGCTAGGAGAAAATAAAAGGAGAAAAACAGTACAAGACTGACTAGAAACTGAAAGGAGACTGAATAGAGAGACAGGGAAAAGCGTTAAAGATGGTGCTGGGAACCACAGGAAACCGGTGGGCTAGAGCAGAGTCAGCAGGTAGAGCTGGCGAGTGACAAGTGGGTGAAAAAGAAAGGCACATGAATGGAGTTGGGTGTTTCATAGCTACTATAACACAATCCTTGTTGTTGCTTTTCACACCAGTGAAAAGCCAGTGTAGTCCTGGCTGCCCTGGAACTCATTCTGTAAATTAGGCTGGCCTTGAACTCAGAGATCAACCTACCTCTGCCTTAATGATCCACCTGCCTGCACCTCTTGAGGTTCTGGGATGTGAAAAATGACTCTTCAGTGGGCATTCCAAAACATGAAGCTACAAAAAGTTTTTAAAAGCTTCTCAAGGGTTCATCTTATAATAAATAATTAATGTTAAAATCATTTCAGGCACCAAAATCTAAATTTTTCTTTAGAATGACTCACATTCTACAAGTTGTCTTCACAAATGAAGCTCTGTGAAACAAAGTGACAGTATTGGTATATGACACAGAAGTAGATATTTGCATTTGCTGCTGTTTGCATGACTAAACTAATAGACATGTTAGATACTTTTCTTTTTCTGTGTGGACAGTTGGACCCGGGGCCTCACATGTGCCTGGCAAGTACTCTGCTACTGAGCTATGTCCCCAGACTTTAAAAACCATGTTTGTTTTTTTCAGAGTCTAATTAAGCTACTCAGGCTGGCCTTAAACATCAGTCAGCATGCTCAGCCCCCCCCCCCCCCCATAGTTGTGAGATCATGGGCCTGCACCATTGGGCCTGGATCTTTCACATTCTTAAGATCACATGTGTAGTTTGTATAGTAAGGAACATTTAAATTCTCTTGTGAACAAAAGGTTATCATTGTTTATCCTAAATTTTGATAGCTTACAAATACAACTTAATAAATATGTTTTCTGCTATTGTCATAATATTATGTTTAGTCTTGAGGTTATAAAATAAAAAGTAAAGATTCCTTCTCTATCCTTCTTAATATTTAAAAGGGTAAAATACCTGTTTTATGGCTGTTGTTAGGTTCATTTTAAATAATGAAGAACTCCATTGATGTCAGTCTGAGGTACATGAGAGTACCCTAAAGTGTGGGTTTTGAGATCTAGAAAAGAAATTACAGTTTTAGTTTAGAGACCCTTTCTATTTCTTTATTTTTATTGTTGTGTTTGTGTGGTGTTCATGCCTCTCTGTGTGTGTGTGTGTGTGTGTGTGTGTGTGTGTGTGTGTGTATTTGTGTATATGTGTGTTCACATCTGTTGATGTTGGGTGTCTTAGATTCATCTTCATCTCCATAGAGGCAAGCACCAGCTGAACTTGGAGCTTTGTGTTTGGGCATGTCTGGCCATGCGCTTTCTCTGGGGAGTCCTTCATTCACCTCCCACACATACTTTTTCTGAAATCTGGAGTTCTGAGCACTGCTCCTCATGCTTGTTAGCACAGTAGGCTCTTTACCTGCAGAGATACCTCTACACTATAAGACCTTTAATAACTTAATTTTTTAGTTCTAGTTTAGGAGCTTCTCTAAATTTTATTACGGAAAAACAATGGGTTTAAATTACTGTAAAATGGTACAGAATATGCTTCCTAACTTGAGCTAATATTTATATCAGAATATTGTATTTTGAGAGGATGCATCATTAGCAAAACTGGCTTATATAAAAGAGTTCAACATATACTAACAAGAGATATCAAAACCTCTACATGATAGGATAGAAATTAAATTAAATCATCTCACAGAAAGTCAGTCTGCTCACTGACTTACTTAATTCAGCCACATACCACCTATCAATAATAGTCCATTTTCATTTAGGATAAGATTTTTTAAAAACCTTATATCTTTAATAGTTACTATGTATGTTCAATTTTCATTTTATTTTTAGATTTTTGGACTAAACTATGTCTGAAACTAATTAAATATGCAGCCTTAAAAATGTTAACCAGCTACCTGTGTTCTTGTCTATTCAACTCCATCCTGCAGAGGGCACTGTAACTAAGTCATTCTTGATAGTGCATAAAGCACTCAGCAAAACCACACACACACACACACACACACACACACACACACACACACACACACACACTGTTTCCATACTGAGAATTTATCCCTACATGATTTATTTATTGATTGATTGATTGTGTGTTCAGATGATACCACCTGCATACACTTGCAAACTTACAATGTGGTGGTCATTTTCTGAGGAATTTAATTTTCTTGTGAAATCATGGTGGTTGTGAAGGGTTTGCTTTGGAGATTGGAATAAAAGGGATGATATGTACAAATAAACAGTTGGAACAATGTTGAGATAAGACTATCCCAAATTGTTCAGAGAGTCGATGGATTGCTTATTGGAGTGTGTAAGATATAAGTGGTGGTACACACTTGAAATTCTAGAACTCTGGAGTCCAAGAAAGAAAGATAATAAGCTAAGAATCAGCCTGAACTGCTTAGCAAGACCATGAAAACAACTTACATGTATTATCATATATAGTTAATACTATTAATAAAGCAGAAAATGTAATGTGGATAGGTAAAGGGGGCATAGTTTTGATACAGCAGTAAAGGATGACTATTAGTAGCCATTAAAGTTTGGAGGTTTTGTTTGTTGTTGTTATTTAATTGGTGTAATAGATATTTCTTGTGCTTAAAAATATGATGTTAATTATAAGCACTTAGGGCCATAAAGTATATCATTTAAGACCAAACATTTGGTGTTGGGGATCTTGCAGATACTCAGTTGGTAAAATCTTTGCTGCTCAAGCGTGTGAATCTGAATTTGATTCCCCAGCACAAAATATAAAACAACAGGCCCAGCAGCACATAGCTGCAGCTCTAGTGCTGGGCAGGCAGACACAGGATCACCGTACTCACTGGCCAGCCATTCCAAGCAAATCAGTAAGAAGTCCTGTTTCCAAAAATGAGGCAGTCAACACTTATATCTTACCACCACATATATCTGCATGGTGCATAAACCACCCACACATACAGGCACACAACCACAGAGACACAACAAAAGTTTCTAAGTCCATGCAAGGATTTGTTTATTACTGTCAGTCTATGAGATGTGAGATGTATTGTGTAGAATGTTTAAATCTAGACTGGTGGGGGTGTCTGTAAGAATAAAAAAAAATTAATTAAAAAAATCAAAGATAGGGGGCTGGATAGATGGCTCAGCATTTAAGAACACTGGCTGATCTTTCAGAGGATCCGAATTCAATTCCCAGCAACCATGTAGTGGTTCACAACCATCTATAGTGGGACCTGATGCCCTCTTCTGGCAGAAAGACATGCATGCAGATAGAACACTCATATATAAAACAAATAAATCAGTCTTTTTTTTTTTTTTAAACAGGACCTAAGAAAAGCTGGATTGCTGATTTTTGCTAATAAACAAGATGTTAAAGAATGCATGACGGTAGCAGAGATCTCCCAGTTTTTGAAGCTAACTTCTATAAAAGACCACCAGTGGCATATCCAAGCATGCTGTGCTCTTACTGGAGAAGGGTAAGATGTCTTCTCATAAGTACAATATGTCTGTAAGCAGAGACTTTGGATGATTGTGTAATAAGATATTCAACATAGATGTACATGCATGAACTAGCATGTAGGCATGAAGATTCTACAGCTGCTATAGTGGCATAGAGGAATAAGAGTATCACTGAGCGCAAAAGAAGCCAGAAAAGACTTTTTTACTTTTTAAAAAATGTTGTATGTATAGGTGTGTTGCCTATGGCTGCACCACATGCATACTGTGCCCAGGAGGCCAGAAGACCATGTTGGGTCTCTGAGGATTGGAATTACAGACAGTTGTGAGCCACCATTTGGGTGCTGGAAATTGAACCTTAGGTCCTTAGCAACAGCAGCCAGTGCTCTTAATTGGTGAGCCATCTCTCCAGCCCCCAGGAAATACTTTGGATAATGAACCTGGGGCTGCCTAACTACAGCTTGAGAGCATGTCCTTCCTGGAGTGCTTTCTGTGCAGTGTCTTTCTTAGTCCACACACAGCTCTAGGTGAGTCCACATTTTATGCACAACAAAGAAAGAATAAAAGAGGATTTATTTGTAAAGCTAGCAGATGCCCACCATGGCCAGCAAATGTTATCAAAAGGAAATTGTGCTGTCAAAAACTGCTGGAGGATGAGAGTGTAGCTTGTTAGCAGAGTGCTAATCTATGTTTCAGACCATAGCCTGAACCCTCTATCCCACCCTATTTGGGAGTAAAAATGGAGCATGTATGACATGAGAGTCCTGGTTTCTGGAAGACATGTGATTTGCCTAGGCTTGTGCACAGAGCTGGAAGTATTAAGAAGGAAGTAATGGTGAGCTGTGTAAATATGTGTCAAGGACTAGGAATTTAACAGTGAAAGAGTGAACTCAATCTGTGTGCTGGGAAAGTGGGCAGGAGGAAGTCAGTGGTAATTTAAAGAGGAGGTAGATAGCAGCTTTTAAAAAATTATTTATTTCCTGATTATGTGCCTGGGTGTTTGTATGCACACCATGTTCTTGCAGGAACCTCTAGAGGTCAGAAGAAGGCATTGGATCCCTTGGAACTGGTGTTACATGCAGTTGTAAGCCGTCATGTGAGTGCTGGGAACAAAACCAGGATCCGCCTAAGAGTAGTGAAAACTCTAAACTGCTGAGTCAACCTCTTCAGCCCAGCTAGAAACTCTGAGTGTGGCAAGAAAAGAAAGGAAAGGGAAAATAGAGGAAGTTGGTGTAAGGTGAAAAGCCTAAAGGAAGAGTAGTTTTTTTTGCTACTTTTCAAAGGTCTGAATATCTGTATCTATTCAAAAGTAACAGAAAGGAACTTGCTATTATAAAAAGAGATCTTGAGTGTGGGGATGAGACTCTTGATACATTCATCAGGGGCAGAAACCTAGAGATGAATGAGATAAAGTGACAGGATTTCTTTCCCTTTGAAACCTTGATAAAGGGTCAATGAATATAAAGCAGTCAAATCAAATTACTGTGAAATAGACAAAATCGTGGCTTTCCTTTGGGTGCCATTTAATTCAGTTGGTGGAAGATCATGGGTTATGGAGCATGGCCTTGCATGACTGCAGTTCTGCCATTTGCTAACCTTGCTAGGATTTCTTATACTATGGGAAAGATTGCAGTCTCTGTTGGGATGATTAAGATGCCTGTTAAGTACTTAATGCAATCTGAAGTTTATTTCTGGTTAACCGCTTATTTTTACATTCATACTTGATTAAAAAAAAAAAAAAGAAAAGAAATCTTGAGTTTAAAGAAAATTCAGGTATGAGCTGGAGAGATGTCTCAGTGATTAAGAAAGTGTACTGCTCTTGCAGAGGACCAGGGTTCTGTTCCCAGCATCCATGTCAGATGGCTGTATGTAACTACAGCTTCAGGGGATGTGACATTTTCTTTTCGCTTCTGTGGGGTACCTGCCCACATTTGTGCATACATATACTTAAGTAATAAAAAGTGAATCTTTAAAGAAAAGTTTTTGTAGCAGGCTTTTATATCTACAATGCTCAACATAGATAATATGACAGTTTTGGGGCTTATTATACAATCACTAACGACTGTTTTCTTCTGGCTAGGCATTTGGTTTCTCTTGTCACAAGGATAATCCCTTTCTGTATTTTGAATTAGTTCAGTTACTTATTGGTCAATACAAAATAATGATGATATAATTTATTGCCTCATATTTTACATACAGTTATATGTTATATGTTTAATATATCCCATTACTTTCATTTTTTTGTTTGTTTGGGTTTTTGTTTTGTTTGGTTTTGGTTTTGGTTTTTTGAGGCAGGGTTTCTCTGTATTGCTTTGGAGCCTGTCTTGGAACTCCCTCTGTAGACCAGGTTGGCCTTGAACTCACAGAGATGCACCTGCCTCTGCCTCCCAAGTGCTGGGATTAATTCGTGTGCCACCAACTCCCAGCCTTGAAGAACAATTTTTTGTCGAGTATTTTTTGAAAGGGAAAGCTTTACCATTATATGAGTGTTCTGTAATGTGTTGGTTTTTGCTGATTCTAGATATTCAAATTTCTTTCCTATTAAAAATGCTTCGTTGAATGGTCTTATACAAAAATCTGCTTTCCTCTTGATTTTTATTTTTGGGATACATTGCACTCTGCTTGTTTTTTTTTTTTTCTTTTTCTAACAAATATATGTGCGTGTGTGCGTGCTTGTATGCTCATGCGTGCGTGTGTACCTGTTCATTCCATGGGCAATGATCATGTGAGTTCCCTAAGCATGTTAGGCACTGTTCTAAGCATGAAGGTAAAAATGACTGTAAAGCCTAGGTGGCCTAGTATGTCTGAGTCCACAGAATTGTCCCTGAATTGACTGCTACTGCTCCCACAGTTTTCATTCTTCAGATTAATAAAAACCCTCCATTTGCTAGTGTATAGCCTGTAGCTTTAGTTCATAGTATATTTACATGCGTTTTCTTTTCTTCACAGGTTATGCCAAGGACTTGAGTGGATGATGTCACGGCTAAAGATCAGATGATCGCTACTGACCTCTTCCCACAGACTCTTATCAACAAAGTGCTGACTTTACCTGAAAGCTGCAAAAAAACGGTTCACATATATTTATAATAAACTGATTTGAGAGTTTTTCTATAAGAAGAAAAATTAAGACCACTTATTTGAAAACAAAGATGAAATGTCGCTACCCTGTTTGCTCTCTCATTCCTTCCAAAGTGCGCTGAAGCTGTGACTGACATTTTCCCGTTTGATGAGTGCTCTCAGGATATGGTATAGCTGGCGAGTATGGAGGAAGAAGGCATTTGAACTGGAGAGCTTTATTGTCAGCGTGACTTTCCCACCCCAGATTGAATGTTCCCTTCTCATTACTTCGAATCAAATACAAATCAGCACAGATACTCTTTCCAGTTTTTAAAAATGTAATGTTATGGAAAGTATTTTGCTTAAAGTTGAATATGTATTGTGTATATACCTCAAGTTCAGGTTAATGGCTTTGATTTGTGTTCTAAAGAAAAGCAAATAACACAAATAATAACCTTAGTTATTACCCTAGTGTCATTCAGTATCAACATTGGTGTTAAGTGTCATTTTTGTGATTATCCCTCTGTTCTCTGTGTTGTCCTAAGAAGCCAACCCTGACCCAGAATTGTTGAGCTGCTCCTTAAAAACAAAGCAGGAAAAAGCTTGACCCTGTATACCAAGTCTGGTTGCTCAGTGATAGAGATGGAAAAATAACACAAGTGAGTAGAGTGTCTTCTAGACCCCTGGCCAGGTGTGACTGGGCAGAATTACACAGTAAGCAATCGTCAGACTTCTTCTGTTGATCTTATGCCAACTCAGCTACTAACCAGTCAGTCATAAATGTTATTAAAACTACCAGGTAATTTTTAATTGAAAATCATGGTGTGAAATATATCTACCCAAAGAGGTAACATTCTATAAGTAGTAGTAATTAATTTAGCTGCAGCCTTTTTTAGCATTAAATTATATGACAAACAGCTGAAATGAATTTGAGAGTAAACATAAGGCACAGTTCTCAGTTAACTGATAATTTCTCAATTTGCAGATTTGTTTCTGTAGGTTTTCTTACATGTTCTTCCACTGCATAAAATGCCTTGTTAAATACTTAGGAAATCCAAATACTCTGAATGCTTTCAAGTATTTGAAAATTTGACATGTTCCATTATTTGTACAAGAAGAAATTTGACCTAAAACTCCTGTATTTTTGCTAATTTAAAAAATAATTATCTAAAAGTTAAAGGTATTTCTGTCATATGTACAAACAAAATTATCACTTGTTTTAACATATTCTTGGTGACTCTGTATGCCTTTTGTGCCCTGGAAATTTCAAGGTTAGTCAAAACTGTCAAGATTTGGGAAATTTAAAAAAAAAAAAAAAAAAAAAAGATGTGTTAAGAGATAGAAGTCCACATTATAAGCACTGATGAAACTTTGGAAGATCTTTCAGTAAAATGTGCAACACTTACTGTCTAAAGCCATGGGTGCGGATGAGTGTTAACAGGGTGTTTTGTGTTTGAGATCTGCTATAAGGCTCCCTGGGCACTTTCAGCATTTAATGTCTCCTCTTAGAAAATCAGCCCTCAATCGCTGGACTTAGTAATGCTAAGTTCTGGTCATCCATGGTTCTCAGACCTTTTCAAATCAGTGAGAACCTCCCTATTGTACATTTAAAAATCCCCTATTTTCTAGTTTTGTCAAAGACTAATAGCCTATAATGCAGCCCCACCCACTCCTCTTGCACCCAGAGGTACAGCCTTTTAACTTTGTGGTTTTTAATTTTAATAATCATGTGCATAGTTGCTTGGATCACTGTTACATCAGTTAAACATATACCAGCACATTCTGGTGTTGCCAAGGTATTAGCTAGAATTTATTCTTAATCAGATGTTTAAAGTGTTTGTTCCATTGCTAAGGTTGGCATAGTATAGTCAGTTATTGATGTCATAAGAAGCATGAAACTTTACCAATTTTACAAAATATGAAGGTTTTTGTTTTTTTTTAACCCTTTTAAGCTAAGAATCAAAAAAATGATATGATCTCCGTGTACTTGTACATAAAACAAAAATTATGACCTAGTAAAGAGATTTAATATATGAAAATATCAAAACTGTCAAACAGTATTAGGCCTAAATATAGCAGAGTACCACTTGATGTCATACTGGCAGTTTACATGTCATAGGGCAGAACTCAGAAAGTCCTTGGTTTCATATGTTAATATGTGACTTCTGGGTGTAAACAACCATCTCATTTAACCTCACTGTGCTCAGCTTTGAAAAGAACAAAGATTTATAACTCTGTACATGTGTCCTATTTTGATACTAATTTTGAAAGTTGTTTAACTTCTCTTAATATCTTGGTAAAAATGGCCATAAGATAAATCATTTGAATATATTTGATTTTGTCATAACATTTATAAAATGTATGTTTCCCATTATATTGAGAGTTTTATTTTAAGAATTCAGTTTCCCTTATATTTCTAGCACACCTTGGCCATCACAGTAGTCGAAGAATAAGAGAAGACAATTGGGCTGGGAGTGGGGAATGAGTATTCATTTTCTCGTGACATTTTGCCTTAAGAATAAAAAGGTATGTTAGCACTGCTGGTTAGTATTTTGAGTGCAGGTGGTAAACCTAGTCTTACATAGTGTGGTATGACAGAGAAGGAATAGGAGTTTGTTTTCTGGCCTTGAAGAAGTGCCTCGTAGGTAGTCACAGGAAGTTTGGGGAGCTTGAGGAGAGGCAAGAGGTCCCTAAGGCGTCTTTTCCTTTTATCTGAGTGTATAGTATTAGGATGCCCAGAAGAGAGACGGTGTTGGTCCTCTCTTACAGGCACTTTATATTTCTTGCTGTAGCTACAGCAATCACATACAGTACAGACAACCTCAAAATCTGTTTATATTAGTGTAAATAGAAAATCATAGACAGCTGTCTAGTTTCCTCTGCAGGCATTTTTGGGAATGCATCTATAGTCTGTTCTACTTTGTCAATAGGGGATAACAGCACATCCTAGATCATATGTGAACTTCGGAATTTTCTAATTGCCCTTGGTATCCTGGTACCTTTCTCATTTTCAAGGCAAGGTAGAGGGGTTCTTTACATAACAGATTTGACCGCTTCTATTCTCCAAACACAGTGTGGAATTTCTTGTTCAGGAGCAACTTCCATAGCTCAGCTTGCCCTTGCTATCCTGGATGTTTGCTCACCACCAATAAAGGTTGCTCTTTTTCATCTAACACTGTTCTAAACTTTGCCCATAACCATTATGGCCAGACTACTAGGTTTTCAGGAACCACTTTGATTCTGTCTGTCCATCCATCAGTGACTTGACTCACTGCTCTGGACCTCTGCATCATAAGAGATTCTGAGTCTTTATCAGGAGACTAGATTCACATTGTGGTTTATAGATACCAGTAGAAGAATCCTGTTATATACTGTATTTAGCACCTTAATTCTATATAATATTAACTTCTTATGCTGACAGATTCAGAAAGATAAATACATCGACTATTTCAGGTCCTTGAGCTACACCAGTTAGGATCAAAGGCCATTGTCATGTTCACATACTCCTCATATGAATAAGAACAGTGATGTTTTGGAGAATACTGGTTGAGCCAACATAAGATGGAAAAGGATAACAAGACAAAACTATAGAGTTAAAGACAACCTAAAATGACTTCCCACATTCCTTCATGCTTGCTTGAGTAGAAAAGATGAGCATTAAATGTCTAAAGGAATTTCTAATTTGAGATCTGAAACAAACTTTAAAAGACAGCAAAATAAGGAAAATGTGCTGGTGTAAGTGTAAGTCCAACATTAAGGAACAAGAGACAGGAGAATTGCTGGAGGTACAATGTCAACCCGGGCTAAATAGTATCAGTCACCAAGACTACATAGCAAAAGACTATCAGAAAGGAAGGAAGAGAAACAGCCAGCAATCAACCATCGTGTGTTCCTGTAGAATTCAGGATGCTACTTAAAATAAAACATGTGTGCTATGTTTCTCAAAGCAGGTGCAGGCGTTTAGACCATGATAATGGAGTATGGAAAACAGCAGGATTTAGCACTCTGGATGCTTGAGAAGTCAGCGCTTATATTTAACCCTAAAGTTGTTTGAAATTGGGAAGAAATGTAACAGGATACAATTGGGCTAATTATGCAATATTTTATCTTTTCAAATCTCTAACTCTGTACTGTTCCTAAAATGGAAGAGTGAGTCTTTTGGTGTTGCCTGCTCAATGTGCGGATCTTTGGTAGTAGCTATTTCTCATAGTGTGTACTTAAGAAGTAAGTGCCTGACATTGATTTGTGTTGATTTCTAAGTCCATGTAATAAATGATATGTGTTTTCTATGGTATCATATGTTCTTGTTTTGTTTTGAGACAGGGTCTCATTATGTAGCTGTAGCTGTTTTGAAACTTACTGTATAGACCAGGCTGGTCTCTGCCCCCTGAGTGCTGGGACTAAAGACAGGTGCCACTACTCCCAACTGGTATTGTATAAATCTTGTCTTTTTGATGACACAAGCCACAGGGGTTCCAAGTTACTATTTATGTTTTGATTCAAATGAATACACAAAGTTAAAAATAACAAACTCTGTGTAAGGAAACATAAATAAGACTAACTTGCCCTCCCCCAAAGGAATTTTAACAGATTTGTGCAAGGGCAAGAGATACAGGTTTTTATTGAAAGGACAGTGAACTCCCAAGTCTGGGTGTGAGCTTATCAAGAGCTAGGGTGGAAGGTAGTTGGAAGCTGTATGAGGTATGATGGCTTCTGAAGTTAGTGTTCAGAGCATCCCTGGTTTAGGACATGAGATCATGGGGTGGTCTGAGAAGCAGCACTAGGATATGGAACTAAGAGGCAACAGTCACAAGATTCCCTGCTAGGTTACAGGAAAACATGTTTGTTACCTCATTTGTAAACCTCAGAAGTTACATGCTTTATAGCTGGGAAAGCAGGAAAGGTGAACTGTGTTTTTTCTTCTGCCTCATACCTGGTTCCTTGTTGTTTCACATTCTTGTCTGGAGTATAGTCTTTACAGTTCAGCCCTGCTTCTTTCCACTTCCTGTGCTCCCAGATTTTCCCTTTCTGTTTTCCTTCCATTGCCTACTCTGAGACGTAAGACCCTGGATCTTAAGAACTGTGGCTGAGGATCTGCTTTCTGAAACTCTTTCCCTGATAAATAGTCCTCTATCCAAGGATTGTATGGCAGATCCGAAAACCCCACACAGCCACATGGTCTCAGTTGTACATGGAAAGTACAGAGAAGATTGGAAGCTAGCAGATTTATCATAGCAACAGCATTGTGCTTGCTGTCTTTCTGATGCTGCCTTTGAACTTACTAGATTCCCTATTGAACACAATATGTGGGGATTTGAAAGTAGCACTGGCTCGTGTTTGTTGCTTTAGAGAATCTGGGGAGGGCTCTGTTGAGTGCTTGCCTTGAATGAGTAAGCCCTGGCTTCCATCCACCATGCTGCATAAAAGTAGGCATGGCAGTACATCCCTGTAATCCTAGAACTTGGGAAGTAGAGGCAAGAGGATCAGAAGTCCAAGGTTATTGCTGGCTACATAATGAGTTCAAGATGAACCAGGGCTACACGAGAACAAACTGTCTGAAGAACAGCTTTAAAAACGAAGCTATATTAATGGGAATGGATAAGAATATCGAAAAGTTTTAATTTCAATTTGTAAGTAAATGAGGCCTGGGTGGGGAGTAGACATCAATTTGCTGTCACAGAACTATCTGCATCCTACAGAGGAAGCTTGAAATTGGAGACATTGACAAAATCTTATCAGTTACTACATACATAGAGACTACATGTTGCACTTACTGCCGTATTTGACTGTTTTTGAAGGATTCTTGAGACAACTGCATCCATTCTGAAGGTTATTATTTAAAAATAAAAAATTAAAAAACAAGCAAAATGCAGTGAGGGGGAGGCATATTATTTGCAGCAGCCGACTGAAGCAACCTAGCAGGGATTATACTCACAGCTCTACCCATGTGTATCCTGCCTCAAGTGCGTTTCCAAAGCTGGAAGGCTTCAGCTTTCGAGCTATCTAAACCTTTTCAGCAATGGAACCTTTTTCCATAACTCTTTCTTTGTGAAAACCTATGGAAAAAAAGCAGGTAAGGTTGACATTTTAGTCATATGCATGTTTTATAATTTGACACTGATGTTGTGAAAATGGCATTTTAATGAACATAAAAATTGTTAATTGGGTGTGTGGAACATACATACCAAGCTCTTGAGTTTGGGTTGACATAAGGGCAAGTATGAGGTGTGGAGTATTGCTGTCAAGTACCTGATCACCAGGAAGGCTTTTTCCATGTTACTCCCCAAGCAATACAGGATAACAGTCAATTATTTAGTTGTTTTTCTATGTGCGGTATTGTAGAGATCTATTACTGGAGTCTGGGGAGGTTGCTCAGTGGTTAAGAACACTCACTGTCTGCTCTTCCAGAGGACCTGATTCCATTCCTAGCACCCACATGGTGGCTCACAGCCTTCTGCAACTCCAGTTCCAGGAGACCTGATGTCTTCTGGCCTCTGTGGACACCAGGCATGCACCACAGACACACATGCAAACAAAACACCCACCCACACACACACAAATAAATAATTTTTTTAAAAGAAGATGCAAATGATACAAAGTTTTTGCACAGTTGGGCATAATTTTTAGGCAAATGCCATGCCATTTTTATATAAAGGATCTGTATCCGGGGAGGTCCTGAACTAGTTCTCTGCACTGGGATTAAGGTTGGGAACTAGATACATCAATAATTTGTCAATTAAAAATTGTAAGTGTTGAAAGTCCCCAGATTAAAAGGTGACTTTAAAACACAACTCCACTTTGTACGCTGCCTTAGTACTTTCCAGGTGCTGTGATAACATGCTCTGACAAAGGTGGGGCTAATTTTGGTTCCCAGTTCAGTTTAGGGAATACAGGTGATTGCAGGGAAGTTCCTGCAGCAGGTGCTTGAGGCGGCTGGTCACAGTGATGCTTGTATTAATCCAGCTTTCTTCTTTTTTATGTAGTTCAAGACCCAAGAGCTGTCCACTTTGAGTGTGGGTCTTACTGCTTCAATGAACCTAACCGGCACAAGCGCTCATATGTATACCTAGAGACTGTGCAGAAAAGCCTGCCTCCTAGGTGACTCTGGTACAGTGGTTCTCAACTTGTGAGTTGTGACCCGCTTTAGGGTCAAATAACCCTTTCACGGGGGTCACCTAAGACTGTCAGAAAACAGGTATTTACTTTTACACTCATAACAGTAGCATAACTACAGTTAGGAAGTAGCAATGAAAATTTTATGGTTGTGGGGTCACCACACCAATGAGGAACTGTATTAAAGTTTCACAGCATTAGGAAGATTGAGAACCACTGGTCTACAACCTGTCAAATTGACAATAAGAAGGAACATGTATGCTAACCTATAAGATTAGTTTAAGAGTTACCCCAGGACAGGTCCAGGGGGATTCAGCATTATGCTAAAAAGTGACCTGGCAGGTGACACATTTGGCAATGATGGCAGTGGAAAGGCAGCATTGTCACATTGGTAGCTCTGTCACCCTAAAATGAGATATCAGAAGACAAAGTTGACTAGCTTTTATGAATACTGAAACTTTTCTTGCTCACCAACCATCATAAAGATAATAAGAAATCCTGTCAAGACAAAGCAACCTTGAGCAAAATGAATGAAGCCAGAGGACTGCCTGGTCTCATATGTGCTACAAGACTATAGGAGCCAAAAACAGCTTGGTATTGTTATAAATGCAGAACATTCATGGAACAAAGCTGAGCTTAGGTGTGAGCCCATGTATCACAGCCGAAGGATCTTTAACAAAGGTGTTGGGGGAGCACTCTCTTCTATAAATAAGCAGTGCAGGAGAATAAGAGTAGATATCTCTCATCAGTTCCAATAACCAATTCAAAATGGATTAGACTTCCGGACAGGGCCTGAAACTATTCCTTCTACCTGGAAGACCTAGTCACAAATGGCAACATTTGGTGTATCTTGGAACACCAAGCTTGACTGTCACACTGGGAGGCCATTCAGTAGCTATTTCTGGTGCCATATTGTGAGATTTCCCCCCCCCACACACACACACCTTTTGTGAAGTTCTTGTGCAACCCAAGATGGCCTGAAACTCAGTGTGTAGCCCAATTTTGGTGTGAATTTATAATCTTTTATATTTTTTCTTATTTTATATATCCATCCCAGTTTCCTCTCCCTTCTTTCTCCCATGTCCCCAGACCCCCCTCTTATCCCACCTACCCCCAACTCCACAGGGAGCGTGATTAGATTGCAGGCATCTGCCCCATGCCCAGCAGGATTCCTATTTGTTTCAGAACAATGTAGACAGCCTCTGAGGTCAAGAGTTCTATTCCATTAAGTTTCCCATCAACTCAGCCAGCATGACATTCTCCAGGGCTGTCATTGAGCATGAGCTTGCAGGGTTTAGCCATTTTAACTGCTACTTTGCATGTGATTATTATAAAGTGGTGTAAGTACTGTATGCTTAGACTTGCCTTAGGAAAGAATTCAGAGGGCACCTTAGTGGCATCTTTGAAGTTCCCTGGTTCTTGGTTAAAAGCTGGATCTGTGTATCTGTTAAAGTGTTCTATTTCTGCAATGTAACATCTATACTTTACTCGTCTTGAGTTATATGTCAAATAACAAGTTATACATTTGACAAAATAACAAGTAAGCTGGGCATATAGCTCAGTTGGTAGAGTGTTTGTCTAGCATGCAGAAAGCCCTGACTTCAGTTCTCATCAGAGCACAAGCAGGGCATGATGGCACACTCTTGTAATCCCAGCACTCAGGAGATATAGGTAGGAGGATCAACTTTTCAAGGCTATCCTAGGCTCCATGGTGAGTTCAAGGACAGTCTGGGATACACAAGACCCTGTGTCAAAAGAAAAAGATATTAAAACAGATCGTTTGACCTGTTCTTGATCGTGTCATTAATAAGTAGCAAACTGAGTTCACTCATCCAATTGTCTGTATGCTAACTTAAAGCTATTTTTAAAAGACAATTTAATTGGTTTTGACTCATAACCTGATCAACATTACATCGAAGCTTTTTATTGTATATGGTTTCTATCTTAAGTGATACATTTTGACTTCTGGCCATTCAGGATGCAAGTCAGATCAACTGGGTAATGAAGGAGCTCTGCCTTATTTTAAACTAGCTGTCAACCCTAAATCTGCAACAGTTACATTAAGAAATATATATATGCATATATATGCATGTATATTATATAAGTTATTATACATGTAATATATATAATATATATCAGTTACTTGAGTGAGGCAATAATTTTTTTGTCTCTTAAATATAAGCCCATCCACTTAAGTTAGTATATAAACAGGGATTGTAGAGAGTGTCACTGGATAGCAGTGGCTTCTCTAGAGTGTGTGCAAGGCTACCTTTTGTCTGCTAGGCTGGGTGTAACACATCTATAATCCCAGCACTCAGGAGGCAAAGGCAATTCAAAGTGATATTCTGTTACATAGTGAAACTGTATCTTCGAAAGAAATTATAGTATTGTCATTTTATTTCATAATCTATTTTAAATATTTGAGTACATCATCAAGCTTATAAAAATAATTTTATTTAAACAATTCACTATGAATTTGATGTAAAATTAGAACTAGAAATCTATAAGAATGAAAAGTGTATAATGAACAGGAGCATCAAGACAGGCTGTCTTAGAACTGGCTGTGTAGGCCACACTGACCTTGAACTCTCAAGAGATCCTCCTGTTTCTGTATGTAATATACGTCTTAAACTTTTCCATTCATATTTCACATCACTAATTAAAATTAATATGCTTTGCATGCCATACAGGCCAACAGTTTAGCTATTATAAATGTTTTAAAACTAAAATGACTGACTCACTTTAAATGATGAAGTTAGATGTTTTTGGTAAACCTTTTATTCTGCTTTGCTACCTGCTAGAGTACAGGAGAAATAGTGTTGTGAGGTCTCCATCAGAGAGGACCACTCAAACATGGGCCCCAACCAATAAAAATTCTTTATTAGCCAACCAGCAACTATGCTGGAAATTTAGGATCCAAGTGAAGTTCTAGGTCTTTCTCAGGGTGAGATTTTAAGTTCAAAAACCACATCCTGGGTTGACAGACCTTAGCCAGAAGCAGAACTACAGTAGCCAAAAAGCAAGATTAGTACATTTTTGGACTTTCCCAGAGCTATGGAATATAATGGATTAAGTCTTTGTTCTCTCTTTTTTTTGGGGGGGGGGAGCAGGTAGTGCTGCCTCCATGCTGAGTTCCAAGGCCTGAAAGGTCCTTCCATCATGGTGTCAGTTGTGCTAAGGTCTGTGGACCTATTAAGTTCTAGCAATGTGTAACAATAGCATTCTGCATGCTGTAAATAAATATAGACTGCTCTGGCTTAATGAAAGGAGCCAAACTGTGAGAACCATAGTCTTACTCAGGAGTTGAGCACTGATGATATCCTGGCCACAGACAGTATGTCTCTGCAGCTGCCTCTGTCAGTCTAAGAAGAGGCTCATTTAAAAAAAGATCATGAAGTAATTTGCAGTTCAGGGGCTGTATTTCAAGGGAGATGAGCTTGTAGTCTACTGATTAAAGTCAAAGGAAAGCTTATGTACACACACACACACCTATGGGTGCACACATAAATAGGAGAGAGTTATTTCCTTGGTGTATGAAAGGAGATTTATTAGAGTGCCTTACAAGCTGTGATCCAGCTAGTCCAACAATGGCTGTCCACAAGTGGAAAGTCCAGGAATCCAGTAGCAGTAGCTGTTCTCTTCACAAGGCTGCATATCTCAGCTGGTCTCCAGTATACAAAGGAATTCCACAGAAGTGGACTGGAATGTCGGTGAAGGAATGGACTTGCCAGCAAGAGCTAAGGCAAGCAGAGTCAAAGGTTCATCCTTCCACGCCCTTTATATAGCCTGCCCTCCAAAAGGTGTGGCCCAGATTAAAGGTGGATCTTCCCACTTCAACTGCTGCAATTAAGAAGAATCCCTCACAGGTGTACCCAATTATGTGGGTTTTGGTTATTTCCATATGTAGTTAGTTAAGCTGACAGCCAAGAATAGCCACCACAGCATACAACTAGAGCAGTTTGCATACCCTACACTGGGAATTCAAGAGAAGGTGCAAGGGTTGGAAGGGTGCCTCAGAAGAATTTCTTTGCGCATAGAAATTTTGGGTGGTATAGGTTGCTTCCAGGATCTGGCTATTACAAATAATGCTGCTATGAACATAGTGAAACAGATGTCCTTGGTGTATGAATGTGCATTTAGGGGGTGGGGGGTATATACCTAAGAGTGGAATTGCTGGATCTTGTGGTAGACTGATGCTCATTTTCCTGAGGAACCAGCATACTGATTTCCAAAATGGCTGTACAAGTTTGTACTCTCACCAGCAATGGTGTTTTTTATTTTAGCCATTCTGACAGGAGTAAGATGGTATCTCAGAATTGTTTTAATTCGCATTTCCCTGATGGCTAAGGATGTTGAGCACTTTCTTAAGTATCTTTTAGCCATTTTAGATTCCTCTATTGAGAATTCTCTATTTAGTTCCATACCCCACTTTTAATTGGATTATTTGGTGTTTTGGTAACTAGCTTCTTGAGTTCCCTCTACTGAAGAATGGATGGAGAAAATATGGTACATTTACACAATGGAGTACTACTCTGGAAAAAAAAACAAAAAAACAAAAAACAATGAAATCTTGAAATTCACTGGCAAATGGATGGAACTAGAAGAAACCATCCTGAGTGAGGTAACCCAGTCTCAAAAAGACAAACACAGTATGTACTCACTTATATATGGCTTTTAGACATAAAGGATTACTAGCCTACAATCTGTACCCCCCTGAAAAGCTAGGAAACAAGGAGGACCCTCAGAGAGACATACATGGTTCTCTGATCACCCAAGCAAACTGGGATCATGGGGGGCAGGGAGGGAGTTAGAGAGAAGAGGATGGCAGAGGTGGCATGAAGATTGAGTCAGTGAAAGAATAAAGGAGCAAGAAAAGAGATACAATAATAGAGGGATTTCATTTTAGGTTTTAAGAGAAATCTGGCACTAAGAAAATGTCCAGAGATCTACAAGGATGACCCCAACTAACAATCTAAGCAATAGTGTAGAGTCTACCTTAAATGCCCTTCCCCAATAATAAGATTACTGAGTACCTTATGTGCCATCCTAGAGCCTTCATCTGGTAGCTGATGGAAGCTGAAGCAGACAGCCACAGCTAAACACTGAGCTGAGCTCTTGGAATCCAGTTGCAGACAGGGAGGAGTGATGAGCAAAGGGATCAAGACCAGGCCAGGCAAACCCATAGAAACTGCTGACCTGAACAAGGGGGAGCTCATGGACCTCAGATTGATAGCTGGGAAACCAGCATAAAACTGACCCAAATTCCCTGAAGGTGGTGTTAGTTGGGAGGACTGGGCAGTCTATGGGGCCTCTGGTAATGGATCAGTATTTATCCCTAGTATGCGAATGGACTTTGGGAGCCCATTCCACATAGAGGAATACTCCCTCAGCCTAGACACATGGGGGAAGGCCTGGGCCCTGCTCCAAATTATATAACAGACTTTAAAGACTCCCCATGGAATGCCTCACCCTCCCTGAAGACCAGATAGGGGATGGTATGGGGGTTTGTGGGGGGCAGGGGAGGAGGGGAGGGAGAAGGAATTGGGATTGAAATGTAAAACAAGCTTGTTTTAAATTTAAATTTTAAAAATTATATAATGATAATAAAAGAAATTTTAGGCAGGGTGGCAGGAAGATTTTGAAGTCTATAATTGAATCCTGCTTTGTTAATTTCACTTAAGACAATGAAAAATTGTGTTTCAGAGACATTAGTTTTTAGTTTTATTTCCTCAGTGTGTGACAATCATACCTATATAAATGATTGAACCTTGATAGCCTGAAATCAAGAGTTAAGCTAACTACCCTCACAGGCTGGAATGAAGGTGTAACATCAAGGAACCAGCAACCTGAATAGAAGTCGGTATGCATCTATTAGGACAGCATTTTAACTGCAAATAATTATGGATATGATTCTATCTCATACTCTTATCCTTTTCTAGTGTTCAAAAATGTGTCCTTTGGAGATCACATAGATATAGATAGAAACAATATTTTATTTATGCCAAAGTAAAACTTAAGAGCTATATGCGTGCTCATCCCCACTTCAGGGCCTGAGTTCAACTCAGTTTGGGCAGTGCTTGGGTTCAACTCCAGGGCCTTGTGCCTTCTGTAACTCATTCCCAGCCCCAGCCTAGGGTTAGGAGTCTAGAAAATTACAACACTTGCTTCTAGGGGTGTTTGAAGTGGTAGAGCAGACTTGGAAACGGTGTATACATGGTGCTAATGTAAGTACTTCTGGTGATGAAAATTTCTGCCTAACATCCTGAAATGGCTTTACACTTCAATCCTTGTGGGATGGGCTATCTTGCCTTCTTTATTGTGTTATTTGTGCCTCCTGACTTTGTTTGCTCCTGTGTCATGGGAAGTCTGACACTCATGCCCACTACAGTTCCCTTCTTCTTGGCTTTTTGACCCATATAGCCTATGTGATTACCAATGTAAATTCTGTGTGGTTATGACAGCTCACCTGGATCCTATAGCTCAGAAGGGGGATATAGAGCCGTGGTTCTCAACCTGTAGGTTGTGACCCCTTTAGGGTCACATATCAGATACTTACATTATGATTCATAATAGCCAAATTACAGTAAGGAAGTAGCAATGTAATAATGTTATGGTTGTGGGTCACCACAGTGATATCCAAGGGTCACAGTATTATAAAGGTTAAGAAACACTGATATAAAGGGTCCCTGAAGCATGCTAGCTAGCCAGACCTTCTGCATTGGCAAACTGTGTTTAACTGAGATAGCCTTTTCTCAACGAATTAGATGGGGAGTCATCAAATAAGACTGACAGTTTCAACCTTGGGTCTCCACACATGTGCACTTGGATGAGCGCAAGCACACACACACACACACACACACACACTCACACACAGAGTCTTGCAAACATTCATATGCATGCATGCACATATGCATTTACACATGAAGAAACAAAAAGAATTATAATAATCATGACAGGATATGTGGTTAGTTAAGATGGGGACAAATCAAGAAGGGCCCTTAGAAGGAGGTGGCATTGGAATCCTAATAAATTGATAAAATTAAAGGGGGAGGAGGTAAATATTTTTGGCAAAGAAAACAAATATAAAGATAAGAAACTATGGGCCTGGCTTTAACCTATGCTAGGTTCAAAGAGAATATTTTAGGATGTAGGCCTTGCTGTCTCAGAGAGGACATGATCTGAGCATGAGAAACAGCTAGATCAGACAGGCTCTAGTGCTTCCAGACTCCAGGCTAAGGGAACCTCTTGTACAAAGGCCTCCAATGCAACAGGAGTAGAAAAACAAACAACAACAAAAATGGGTATGGAAAAGAAGTGAATTTATGTTTGTAAAAGTGAGACATGTTGGGTGCAGATTTGCATAAGCCAAACCAAGACTCTGAACTATCCTTCTTGTGTAAGATAATCTCATCATTTTACAGACTGTGCCTACTACTCTCAGAATCTTTGACAAGTGATATCCCAATAGCTGCAGGCAGCGGATTCTGGGAAGAGTTCAAGAGAAGTTCAGGAAAATTACAACTAAGAAAAACCTGTTTCTAGGCCAAGATGGTTCAGTTCAGTAAAGTGCTTGCCTGGCAAGTCTAAGGACCTGGGTTTAGATCCCCAATACCCATATAAAACCCAGGCCTGGGGATGGTGTACACTTCAATCCTAGTACTGGGGAAAGCAGCTCACTGGACAGCCAGACCAACCTATTCAGCAAGTTCCATTGAGAGACCCTGTCTCTAAAGACAGAGTGGACAGCATGTTGGTTAGGATTTATGTCCCACTTGCCACAAACTAGAGTCACCTGGGAATAGGGAACCTCAATTGAGGAGTTACCACCACCAGATTAATCTGCGGCACATCGGTCATGCATTTTCTTGACCACTAGTTGATGTAGGAGGCCCAAGTCCACTGTGGGTAGTGCTGCTCCTGGGAAGACAGGTATAAGAAAGTAGACCAAACATGATTCAGAGAAAGCAAGCCAGTAAACAACATTCTTTTAGTATTTGTGCTTCAAGCATCTGCCTTGTGTTCTTGCCTTGGTTTGTCTCAATGAGAGACTGTAACCTATAAGGTGAAATAAACCTCTCCTTTGGTTGTGGTGTTTGTCACAGCAACAGAAAGCAAACTAGAGCATGGAGCCTGCAGGATGACACCCAAGGTTAGCCTCTGACCCCAAATGCAAAAGCACACACTTGCATATGTGTGAATATTGACACATGGTCATGAGTGTGGACAGAGAGAAAAAGAGAGAAGGGGGAAGAAGGGGAGGAAGAGAGGAAGAGGAGAAGAGGGGAGGGGAAGGATGAGAGCAGGGGAGGAGAGGGAAGAGGAAATCATGAGGCTGAGAATATAGCCCAGTCAGTGAAGTGCCTGCGTTTGATTCCCATCAACCATGTAAAAAGAAAAAGGATGTGGTGACATACATCTGGCATGGAGGATAGAGCGAAAGATAACAGGATCCCAGAGCTCATGGATCACTCAGTCTAGCCAGCAAACTCTGGATTCAGTGAGAGACCCTATCTCACAAACTGTTAAGTTAGAGAGAGACCAAGATACTGTGGCCTTCACATACATTTGAGCACACATGCACAACACTAGAACGTGCCACAGACACAAATAAATAAATGAAAACCCACTTCCCAATAGTAATCTGGGACAGGATGGTCTGGAAATCTCCAAGTTAAAGAGCAAACCTTGACATATATCAAAGGGTACAGAGGGCATTCCAGAAAGGAGTTTCTACTCAGAAATTTTACATGTTGTTTGAACGTGTTGAAAGCAGACTCTCGGGGCGAGGACACTCTCTTGTCTCAGACTCAAGCTGGTTTACATCAAGTGTCCTCCCTACCCTACTCCTTTCTGGGTCAGGCTGGCCCCAGGGCTCTGTGACCTGGAGAGAGAAGGAGAGCTAAACAGCCAAGAGTGAAAATACAACCTGGAGAACAGTAGGAGAAGCCATTTCCCAAAAGGCTTACTGTTGTTTATCCTCAGGGAATAAAAAGTCTTGACTTTTCCTCCCACCCCTTTCTTTTTCAGATTCAGCTGAGAGTTAAAACCATGCTTTCCAGGACATTCGGCTTCCTCACTTTCTCATATTCCTTGGCCCTCTACCTTGTAGCCGTTGCAGACCTTGCAGACCTTCACTGGGGTGGCCTGGGAAAGACTCTGTCTGTATTCCTCTTCTTCCTCCCAGCAGCCATCTAGATTTACACTTGCCTGGCCTGTTGTTTTTCTTGAAAACTAATAAAATGATCTTAGACTTTTCTTCAGAATCTGTCTTTAGATTCCTTTATAAGGAGACAAAGAATCCACGCAACCCTAATTCCTCAGTAGATAACAAAATTACTATGCTGAGTGTAAACCAGACAAAGAGTACAGAATTTTTGGAAACTTCGAGAAAATGTCTCTATAAGGACAGAGAGCAGATTAGACATTGCCAGGGAATAGAGCCTGGGAAGGTAAGGCTGGTGAAATTACAAAGGGACAAGAGGAACCCTTTGAAGAGGAGGGGTGGGCATACTCTTTGTTTTTATTGTGATGATGGTTTCACACATGAATTCCTACTCAAAATTAGCAAATTGTACAACTTACTGTGTATCAGTTACACTCCCACAGCAGTTGGTTTGCTGGTTTGTTAGAAGTCTCCATAATGTTTAATGGCATTAATATAACATTTTTGTTGCAAGGGTGCAGAAACAGTGTTCTCCAGGAGCTGTGGATGATCTGTGAGTAAATTATGAAGTGGGATGGTAGACATTTCTGGTGGTGGGATCATCCAAACTTATTTTGGTGGCTTATGTCTATATGTTTGTCAAAATCCACAGGGATGTATACTAAAGTGTAAGTTTCATCTTATTATAAGTCATCTCAATGTAAAAAGTGGAAAAGACGAACAAGTAATTCTTTGAACACCAAACTTTTTCAATTAAATTTCTACAGAGTAGCACACATATATATAAACAAATATATAAATATTTTAAAAATCAGATAATTGATTATATGTTTAAAATAAAAATACAGTTATAAAACAACTCTTTGAAACTATAAATTCAATGCTATCCAAATAAGTAATGCTTATTTGGTAAGATAATGTTATTTTTCTGAAAAGGAAATATTTGGAAGTCTGCTCTCTCCCCCCCTTCTTTTGGCCCTTTCTCGTGTCTAGGAGCCTCAAGGCCACCCACTCTGAGTTTCTAGCTCCATCTGATGCCTCAGGCACCCTGCTCTTCTGTTACAAAGAGAAAAGAAAGCTCTCTTCAATTGGCAAGGGGAGAAAGTAGAGTAGGAGTAGAATATCTGAGAAGCAAGCTGAAGGCCACATCTGTGGTCTAACAGTCTTTTCTCATATTGAGAATGTCAGTCAGTCAGTACAGGAGGACCCCTGTTGCCTTCATTTTCCTCGGAGATACAGGCATGGGACGGTATGGAGGCAGATATGTCCTCTTACTGCCTTCAAGGCTGTGATCAAACTCTTGAGGGTCTCTCGGATCTCTGCCTTTGGGAGCATCATATTCCCACTTATTAGTCAGTTCAGGAGGAAGTGGGGAAACACAGATCATTCGTAATCATTCAACTGTGATGCACTGAAGAAACATCCTATGAATAGGTGGTGTGTGCAACCAAATATAACTTAATGTTTGCCTTATTTCCATTATCTGTAGGTGTGGTGGGGCATGTGATTCATGCACCCTCTTTCAATAACACCCAGCTGATATTTGTCTTTTTTGTGTTCTGTCACCTGGAGGTGGCTTTGGGATCTGATCTTTCCATAGGTATGTCTTTGCTGAGTTTCCTGTAGCCTGACTTAAGCACATTAAGGAAGAATGTTTATTAGGCTCACAATCTGCGGTTACAATCCATCATTTCAGGAAAACCTGAGTGGCAGGAACGTGAAGCAAGTCATGGTATTACAGCTACAGTTCAGAGCAGAGAACTATGGATTAATTTGTGCACAATAGTACTCAGCTCACTTATTCCACTCATAGAATCTAAGATCCCCTCCCCAGGGAATGTGTTACCCACTGTGGGCAGGTCTTCCTACATCAAACTATCATAATATCTGTCCAGTTCATCTGACTTAAATGCCTAAGGGGAGGGAGCCTTAAAATTATAATTCATAGCTTCTTCATCTAAGGGTGATGGTCCCAGTGGCCAGGACTGACCAGCTCAACTATCACTGAGACCAACATCCAAGCCTTGGGTTGGCCTACCCTAACATCTACCCCATCTAGAACCTGCTGGAGTTCATGAATGGACTTGTCTTTCTCAGTCTGCTTTCTTTTAGAAGCCAGAACCACCAGCTTGGGGGTAGCCCCACTCACAATTGGGCTGATACCTTCCACATCAATCACTAATTAAGAAAATGCTCCAGAGACTTGCCTACAGCCCAATCTTATCAAGGCATTTTCTCAATTAAGGTTCCTCCTCTTTAATGACCTCAGCTTGTGTCAGGTTGACAAAAAACAAATCAAAGCAAGACAGAAAAACCAAAAGAACAAAAAAGAAAAAAAAAAAAAAAACCAAAAACAAAAAAACAACAACAAAAAAACTAGCCAGGATATCAACATATAACTATTAGTAAAGTACTCTACATTTTCAGATTCTTTATTGTGTATTTTACATTTAGAGCATGTTTTTATTTAAATGAGTCACATTTCAAGGACCCCATGGTCACATGTGGCTAACAACCCCTGTACTAGATAGACAGCACAGGTCTGGGTACACTAGAGACCGAGTTATTTTCCTGCAGGAAGAAAGAAGAGGGTCAGGGTGAACCCGAAGTAACTACTTTTTAGATGTTTCTATTCTAAACTAAGTTTCTGATTCAGGACAATTTGTGAATAGTCACAGGTGGATTTAGTAAGAATGGCTTTGAAAGACTCATATCTGATTGCTTAGGGAGCAGCATGAGAAGGTATGGCCTTGGTGGAGTGGGGGGTAACTTTTTGGAAGAAATTGTCACTGGAGGTGAGCTTTGGGGTTTCAGAAGCCCAGTCTAAGCCTAGTGGTCCTCTCTACTGTCATCAGGATGTAGAACTTTCAGCTACCTCTCCAGCACCATGTCTGCCTGCATGCTGCCATACTTCAAACTATGGTGATAATGGACTAAACTTCTGAATCTGTAAGCCAGCCCCAATTAAATATTTTCTTTATAAGAGTTGTTGTGGTCATGTCTCTTCAAAGCAATAAAAACCCTACCCAAGATAGTCACCAAGTCCTCTCCTTTAAGGAAACGGGCTGGCTGGTCTTGTCAACTTGACACACAAACTAGAGTCAGCTGAATGAAGAGAACCTTAATTGAGAAAATGCCTCTATAAAGTCCAGCTGTAAGGCATTTTCTTAATTGGTTATTGGTGGGGGAGGGCCCAATCCATTGTGGGTGGTGCCAACACTGGACTGGTTGTCCTGGGTTCTGTAAGAAAGCAGACTGAGGGAGCTGGCAAGATAGCTCAGCAGTTAAGAGCACTGACTGCTCTTCCAGAAGTCCTGAGTTCAATTCCCAGCAACCACATGGTGACTCACAACCATCTATAATAGGATCTGATGCCCTGTTCTGAAATGCGGCATACATGCAAACAAAGCACTCATAGGATAACCACACTCCCTCCCCGCGCCCTGCAAAACAAACAAAAAACCAGACCGAGTAAACCATGGAAAGCAAGCTAGAAAGCACGCTTATATCCTTAGGGCCTTTGCATCAGCTCCTGCCTCCAGGTTCCTGCCTCCTTCGGGTTCCTGTCCTGACTTCCTTCAATGATGAACATTGATAATGGAAGTGTAAACCTTTGCCTTCCCAACTTGCTCTTTGGTCATGGTGTTTTGTCTCAGCAATAGAAACCCTAACTAAAACAAGTTGATACCAGTGTAGTAGGGTGTAGGAGAAATTTCAGCCAGCCTACCAAGCCACAATTGCCCTGCACTACCCCAGCTCCCCCACGCCAGACTGTATGAGCATGTGCACGTGCATGCGCATGCCTAGCAGGCATTTCTAGGGGCCAAGCTGCCAAGCCTGCCTCCAGGCCCAGAGGCACTGACAGAGAGACACCTGACCCAGAGAAACCAATGAGGAAAGGCCACGCATCAGAGTCAGTGCCTGAGCCAATAGGAGCTCAGGAAGGAGTATAAAGTCAGCTCTAACTTCCTGAATAAATGAGTCTGCAACACACTCTGCTACTTGCTAACGCTGAGGACCAGTGCCTGAGTCATTGGTGTTGCATTTTCTCAACCCTTTCCCGGAGGGGTATCCGTGGAGGGTAACCCACAACAGTGAGGTATTGTGACAGACCTGACCATGGGTTGGATTTGAGGAGGATTGTGGGAGGACTTTGGAATTTTGGGCTAGAAAAGCCATTGAGTGCTAAGAGTTCAATGGGTAGTTCCGTGAGAATTTGGAAGACAAAAATGTTCAGAGCAGTAGGATGGAGGCCCGGCTTATGAAGTTTCAGTGGGAAGTCTAAAGACTCTATCAGGGCTGTTTGCTGTTTTGTTGTAAGATTCTGTCATTCTGGTTAGCTGGGGCTAAAGAGTCAGCAGTGATTAACAAGAGCCCAGCACCATTTAAGCAAAGCCTTTGCTTTACTGGGATAGTTGATGCTGGTCAGCTGGAGCTAAGACATTAGCAGTGAGGGACAAGTCCCCCAGAGCACATGGGAAATGGGGGGGGCAGTGAATGGAGAGAGAACTAGGAGAAAGAGAAGGGGAGGAGAGGAAAATACGTGTGACTAGGTAGATTTAGTCGGGGGGGGGACATAAAAGAGGGAGCCATTATTGGTTTGAAGAGAAAACTGAACCCAAAGTAAGGTCTAGAGAACTACAAGACTGACTCCAACTAATAATTCGAGCAACCATGGAAAGGCTACCACAAATGTCCTTCCCTGATAGTGAGATCATCAACTAAATTATCCACCATCATGGAGTCCTCATCTAGTACCTGTTGGAATCAGAAACAAACACCCATAACCAAACACTGAGTCAAACTAGAATCCAGATGCAGAGAGAGGGGACAAGACCAAGTTGCAGAAACTCACAAAGACAGCTGACCTGAACAAGGAGGAGCTAATGCCCCCCCCCCAGACTGATAGCTGGGAACCCAGCATGGAACTGACTTAGACCCCCTGAATATGGGTCTCAGCTAGAAGGACTGAGCAGTCTGGGGGACCTCAGACAGTAGAAACAGGATCTATTCCTGGTGCACAAAAGGACCTTGTGGACACATGCCCCATGGAGGGATACCCCTTTAACCTAGAGACAGGAGAGAAGTCCTAGTCCCTACTTCAAATGACTTGACAGATTTATATGACCCAACCTGGATAGCATAGCCCTACAAGTGAAATGGGGATGGGGGGATGGGAGGGGAGAGTGGCCAGGGTGCATGTCACAGGGGAAAGAGAGTAAGAGTGGGAGAGGGAGGGTTGGAGGAAGGGAGAAGAAACTGGGATCCACATGTAAAAATTTTAAATTATATTATTAATAAAAAAGAAGGAAAATGCTTCTGGATTAATTATATATATATATAAATATATATATTTTATATATATATAAAATATATAAAATTATATATATATAATATATATATATTAAAATGCTTTGACTTCAAAATTTAAGCCTAAGGACAAGTTACTGGGGAAAAGGATTTCTAATTTTGTTTCCACAGAAAATGAAAAGCTGTGGATTCCTTCCAGACAAATGTGGTTTGATGGAGCAAGACCCCCTGAAGCAACGTCAATGGGAAAATGCAGCCTTGCAGACCACTACAGCCAGGATTTCTGCGTCGTCTTAGGATTCCCCATGACAGCGCCCCCTACCAGCAGGGAGCAGTTTGAAAGAACGACGCCCAAATTCCCAAATATTGTTTATAAATGTTTGTTTTCATTTTTAAAAAGAAGGCATGTATAATTATGTCCAGCATAAAATAAATAAATGTGAAGAAGAAGAAGAAGAAGAAGAAGAAGAAGAAGAAGAAGAAGAAGAAGAAGAAGAAGAAGAAGAAGAAGAAGAGACCAGCATCAATGAGGTGAAATCTTCCGGGAAGTGTTTCCTCAAGATCAGCACACAATAGTTGTGTTCCAGAACTGGCTGATGCTTTATCTCCTGCTGGCAGCTGTAGTTGGTTCTATGAGAATCACCCAGGTGGTACTGGTTTTGAAAGCATGAAGGGGTCATGGAGATTAGTTGAGGCTTGGCATTGTGAGAGGCCAGGAGAGGCCTTGATGAACGCCCAGGACTGAAGGAGTCGTGCAAAGAAGCTGAGGCCTGGCACCATGAAGAGAGCCCGTGAGAGGCTAATTGTAAAAGTGCAGCCGAGTTGCAGCAGAAGACCCCAGCGTTTAGAGATGCCGTTACTATGGGATGGCTGCCCAGAGCAGCAGTAGAGTGGAGCCAGCCAGAGCCTAGAAGACAATGCTGTGTGTGCTGCAGAGGGCAGAGCTGGAGAAGTGAATCCCAGGTAAGTGGACACGGAGTTATTTATACTGCCGGAGTTGGGTTTTGCTTCGTTCACAGTGTGACTGTGCCCTGGTTATTCCCTTCTGAAGGAGGTATTTAATTTTGATTTTTACAGGAATCCACTGCTGACTTTGGAATTTTAAGAGATTTTTGGATTTTTAGAGAGATTGGATATTTTAAAGAGACTGAAATTTTAATGTGCTTGAATTTATAAAGACTGGGACTCTTAAAGTAATGTTTTAAAGTAATGTTTTTAATGTTACATCTTAGGGATGAATAAGAAAGGAATGGGTATAGCTTAATAGTGGTGTGTTTGTTAGTATCGGCTGTGCTGGTTAGTCTTATGCCAACTTGATACAAACTGGAGCTATCTGATTGCAGAGGACCTTGGGGAAACTGCCTCTTTAGTGGCACAAGCCTTTAGTTTTGGCGCTCGGGAGGCAGGCAGATCTCTGTTCAAGGCCAGCCTGGTCTACAGAGCTAGTTCCAGGACAGGCTCCAAAGCAATACTGAGAAACCCTGTCTCGAAAAAAGCAAAACAAACAAACAAACAAACAAAAAACAAACAAAACAATAAAGAAAGAAAAAAAGATCCAGCTGTGAGGCAATTTCTTAATTAGTTATTGATGGTGGAGGAATCAATCCATTGTGGCTGGTCCTATTCCTGGGTTGGTAGTCCTAGATTCAATAAGAAAGCAGATTGAGCAAACCATGGGAAGCAAGCCAGTAAGCAGCTCTTTTCCATAGCCTGTCATCAGCTCCTGCTTCTCGGTTCCTGTCCTCTTTGAGTTCCTGTCCTAACTTCCTTCAGTGATGATCCTTCAATATGGAAGTATAAGCTGACTAAATCCTTTCTTCCCCAACTTGCAATAGAAACCCTAACCAAGACAGGAAGCCAGCTAGATAGCTAATCTGTGTGTAGGGGTTTGTAGGTGGGTAGGGGTGTCTCATTCTGCATGCAGATTCAGGAACTGAGCATTCTGGTCACTAAGCAATTCTTAACATTTTGATTTCTGTCTCAGTCTCAACTTTCTTATATGTATGCATATATACATATATATACATATATATTATTTTTCTTAGTTTACATATCGATCTCAGTTCCCTCTCCCTCCCATGCCCCCAAGCCCCCTCCCATCTCACCCCCATCCCATTCCACCCCTACCCCCAACCCCCACCCATCTCACCCCCCCATCCCATTCTACCCTCCCCACCACCACCAACACACACACACACACACACACACACACACACACACACACACACACCCTTCACAGGAAGGGTGAGTCCTTCCAGGAGGGATAATCAAAATCTGTCAAGTCATTTGGAGTAGGGTGCAGGCCCTCCCTCCTGCCTCTAGAAGTATCCCTCCATTGAGAATTTACTTCCAAAGTCCTTTCTTGCACCATGGATACATACTGGTTCCACTGTCAGAGGTCTCTTATAATGTTCAGGCCTTCTAACTGTGACCAACATTCAGGGAGTCTGGGTTGGGCCTATGCTGGTTTCCAGCTATCAGTCTGGGGTCCATTAGCTTCCTGGGGTTTCTGTAGCCTGGTCTTGACTCCTTTTCTTATCACTCCTCCCTCTCTGCAACTGGATTCCAAGAGTTCGGTTCAGTGTTTAGCTGTGGGTGTCTGCTTCTGTTTCCATCGGCTGCTAGGTGAGGGCTCTATGATGGTATCTAAGTTAGTTATCAATCTCATTATAAGGGAAGGGCATATAAGGTATCCTTTCCACTGTTGCTCAGATTGTTAGTTGGGGTCATCCTTATAAGTCTCTGGACATTTCTCTAGGGTCAGTTTGCTCTTCAAACCTATAATGGCTCCCTCTATTATGCTCTCTCTCTCCCTCTCTCTCTCTCTCTCTCTCTCTCTCTCTCTCTCTCTCTCTCTCTCTCTCTCTCTCTCTCGTCTATTTGTTCCCCAGCTCAATCTTCCTGGTCCCACATGATCTCCTCTCCTCCCCATCTCTTTCTCCTAACTCCTCTCCACTCATTGCCCCCACCACTACCAATATGCTCAGGAGATCTTGTTCCTTTCCCCTTGAAGGACCTTGTATGAAACTCTTAGGTTCCTCCTTGTATCCTAGTTTCTCTAGGATATATAGGCTCTAGGATATATAGGCTGGTGATCCTTTGCTCTATGTCTAAAATCCATATATGATTGAGTACATACCATATTTCTCTTTTTTCTGACTGGGTTACCTCACTCAGGATGGTTTCTTCAAGTACCATCCATTTGTCTGCGAATTTCAAGGTTCCATTGTTTTTTACCCCCCCCCCACTGAGTAGTAACCATTGTGTAAATTTGCTACATCTTCTTTATCCATTCTTCAGTTGAGGGGCATCTAGGTTGCTGCCAGGTTCTTGCTATTACAAATAATGCTGATGAACATAGTTGAACACATGTTCTTGTTGCATGGATGTGGATCATTTGGGTATATGCCTAAGAGCAGAATTGCTGGGTCCTGTGGTAGACTGATTCCCATTTTCCTGAGGAACTGCCATACTGATCTTCAAAATGGCTATACAAGTTTGCACTCCCACCAGCAATGGAGGAGTGTTCCCCTTTCTCTATATCCTCTTCAACATAAACTATCTTTGGTGTTTCCAATTTTAGCCATTCTGACTGGAGTAAAATGGTATCTCAGAGTTTTTTTGATTTGCATTTCCCTGATGGCTAAGGATGTTGAGCATTTTCTTAAGTGTCTTTCAGCCATTCTGGATTCCTCTATTGAAAATTCTCTAATCACTTCTGTATCCCACTTTTACATAGGATTATTTGCTGTTTGGGGACTAGTTTCTTGAGTTTTTTGTATATTTTGGAGATCAGCCCTCTGTCAGATGTGGGGTTGGTGAAGATCTGTGGGCTGCTGCTTGGTCTTGTCAACTGTGTCCTTACGTCAACTGTGTCCTTACAGAAGTTTCTCAATTTGAGGAGGTCCCATTTATTGTCAATCTCAGTGTCTGTGACACTGGTGTTATATTCAGGAAGCAGTCTCCTGTACCAATTCATTCAAGGGTACCTTCCACTTTCTCTTCTAAGAGGTTCAATGTGGCGGATTTTATGTTGAGGTCTTTGATCCATCTGAACTTGAGTTTTGTGCATGGCAGTAGACATGGGCTATCTGCAATTTCTACAAACCAGCATCCAGTTATGCCAGTACCATTTGTTGAAGATGTTTTCCTCTTTCCATTGTATAATTTTAGCTGTTTTGTTAAAAATCAGGTGTTCATGGGTGTGTGGGTTAATATCAGGATTTTCGATTCGATTCCATTGGTCTACCTGTCTATTTTTGTGCCAATACCAGGCTGTTTTCAGGACTATAGCTCTATAGTAGAGTTTGAAGTTGGGGATGGTGTTGCCTCCTTTATTGAACATGGTTGTTTTGGCTATTCTGGGTCTTTTCTTTTTCCATATTAAGTTGAGTATTATCCTTTCAAGGTCAGTAAAGAATTGTGCTGGCATTTTGATGGGGATTGCATTGGACCTGTAGATTGCTTTTGGCAAGATTGCCATGTTTACTATGTTTATCCTACCTATCCAAGAGCATGGGAGATCTTTCCATATTCTGTTATCTTCTTTACTTTCTTTAAAGACACAAACTTCTTGCTATATAGGTCTTTCACTTGTTTGGTGTCACCCCAAGATTCTTTATGTTGTTAGTGGCTATTGTAAAGGGTGATGCTTTTCTGATTTCTTTCTCAGGCCCTTTATCGTGCATATGTAGTAGGGCTACTGATTTTACTGAGTTCATCTTGTATCCTGCTGGTTTGATGAAGGTGTTTATCAGCTGTAGGAGTTTGCTGGTAGACTTTTTCAGGTTGCTTATGTAAACTATCATTTCAACTGCAAATAGTGACAGTTTGACTTCTTTCTTACCAATTTGTGTCCCCTTGATCTCCTTTTGTTGTCTTATTGCTCTAGCTAGAACTTCAAGTACAATATTGAAGAGATATGGAGAGAGAGGGCAGCCTTGTCTTATTCCTGATTTTAGAGGAATTGCCTTAAGCTTCTCTTCATTCGGTGTGATGTTGGCTGTTGGTTTACTGTTATATTGCTTTTATTATTTTTAGGTATGTTCCTGTTATTCCTGAACTCTACAAGACCTTTATCATGAAAGGGTGTTGGATTTTGTCGAAGGCTTTTCAGCATCTAGTGAGATGATCATGTGGTTTTTCTTTTTCAGTTTGTTTATATGGTGGATCACATTGATAGATTTTCATATGTTGAACCATCCCTGCATCCCTGGGATAAAGCCTACTTGGTCATGGTGGATGATTTCTTTGATGTGTTCTTGAATTCAATTTTCCAGTATGTTATTGAGTATTTTTGCATTGATGTTCATCAGGGATATTGGTCTGTAGTTCATCCTTGGTTGTGTCTTTGTGTGGCTTCGGTACAAAGGTAATTGTGGCTTCATAAAAAAAGTTTGGTAATGAACATTCTGCTTCTATTGTGTGGAACAATTGGAGGAGTATTGGTATTAGCTCTTCTTTGAATTTCTGGTAGAATTCTGCACTGAAGCCATCTGGCCCTGGGCTTTTTTGGTTGGGAGGCTTTTGGTGACTGCTTCTATTTCATTAGGGCTTATAGGTCTACTTAAGTGGCTTATCTGTTCTTGACTTAATTTTGATAAGTGATAGCTATTCAGAAATTTGTCTATTTCCTTTGAATTTTCAAATTTTGTGGAGTACAGGTTTTCAAAGTATGACCTGATTCTCTGGATTTCCTCAGTGTCAGTTGTTATGTCCCCCCTTTTCATTTCTGATTTTGTTGATTTGCATGTTCTCTCTTTGCTTTTTGGTCAATTTTGATAAAAGGTTTGTCTATCTGGTTGATTTTCTAGAAGAACCAACTCTTTGTTTCATTGATTCTCTGTATTGTTTTCCTGGTTTCTACTTTATTGATTTCTGCCCTCAATTTATTATTTCCTGACATTTACTCCTTTAGGGTGATTTTGCTTCCTTTTCAGTTGTGCTGTTAATTCTCTAGTGTGACTATTCTCCAGTCACTTTGTGCTATGAAATTTCTTCTTAGCAGACTTTCAAAGTGTCCCATAAGTTTCGGTATGTTGTGTCTTCATTCTCATTTAATTCTAGGAAATCTTTAATTTTTTTCTTTATTTCTTCCTTGACCCAGGAATGGTGCAATCATGCATTGTTCAGTTTCCATGAATTTGTAGAGTTTCTGCATTTTGTGTTGTTGTTAAATTCCAACTTTAAAGCATGGTGGCCTGAGAAAATACAGGGGACTATTCCACTTTTCTTTTTTTTTTTTTTTTTAATCTGTTGAGGTTTGCTATGTTGCTGAGTATGTGGTCGATTTTGAAGAAGGTTCCATGTGGCACTGAGAAGAAGGTGTTTTCTTTTGTGTTTGGATGGAATGTTCTATAGATGTCTGTTAAACACAATTGAGACATAACGTATGTTCTTTTGTTTCTTTTAAGTTTCTTTGTTGTTTTTGTTTTTGTTTTTTTTTTTTTTAACCGATGCAAATACACAAGGGTTTATTGAAAGCAAACTTGAGTTTGGACCATCAGACAGTACTCTTGACACAGCTGGTGAGAGGGGCCGTTCCAAACCAGCAGGGGAGAGAGTTTATAAAGGAAAAACTGCAAGCTGAAGGGTTGTATGCCTGGCATTTTCTGGTTGCAATAGCAAGGTGACTTTATAGCGGATTGGCCCTGGGGTTAAGCAGTGAGGAATTTCCATTAGAACATCAGGTGACAATGATAACCTGTCTGTTAGTCTCATGACTGGTTAAGTCGAGGATGAGGAGTTCTGAAGCAATTTCTAGCCATTTGTGGTTTTTCCTGGAACTGGGTTCAGGGTTCAGGCAGGGGCCTCTCAAGATGGTATCTAATCTAAAATGGCATTATTTTAACCTGGTCTCACATTTCCCCATCTCTTTTGATCTTAGAAGCCAATCTTGAATGCTTATTTACGGACTTTGGATAGGAACATATTGAGTCTGGGTTCAAATGACCACCTGCTCATGTACAAACCCCGTTAGTAGATTGATGATACAGAGGCCTAATGTTGGAAGCAAAAAGAATATTAAGAGGGGACCTGTCAGGGCTGATATTAGGGTGGTCATCCAGAGAGAGCTATTGAACTAGGATCTGAACAGCCTTGGTTGGTCTCTCCCGTCTACATTTGTCTAACCCTTTTCTGATCTTAGCCATGTTGTCTTTGATGACCCAAGTGGTTCCTATAAAAGCAACATTCTTCCCCAAGCCCTGCACAAAGACCTTCCTGTTATAAGAACAGGAGGTCTAGCCCTGTCAGTTTTGGAGGGTTAATTCCGCTAGAGATGAAGGAGTCCTCCAGCTGTGGGATGGGATCTTCTGCCTTGTGCAGATTTGCAACTAAGCTAATCCTTAATTTAGAACAATGTCGATCCTGTTGAACAAAAGCCATGGTGCCTGTGCCTATGCCTGTAGTGAGTATGTTTTCCCACCGCCAGTCCGGTCCTGCTGCCGCGCCAGCCCCAAATAACACGCAGAGACTCTGTATTTGATATGATGCAGTTGGCCAGGTACTAGCTTCTTATCAGCCAGCTCTTTCTTAATGATTAACCCATTTCTATTAATCTAAGTATTTCCATGTGGCTCATCTTACCAGGTAGCGACAGGCCGGCATGCTGCTCTCTCCAGGCTCTCCATGCTAACTCCTCCTTACTACTTCCTACTTCCTCTTAGTCTCCTAGTTCCGCCTATCTTGCTTTCCTTTTGGCCAACAGTGCTTTATTCATTAACCAGTATGAGAAACATATTTACAGAATAACATCTCCCATCATATGCCAGCTGCCATTCCATCCCAAGTATAAGGCTAAGGGCCAAGGTAATTATAGGCACACGCCTTACCCACTTGGGAGCTCAAAGAGTTTGGGTAAATCTCTGGAGAAACTTGTCCTTGGTATGACAGATCAGTCAGGGAAGGAGCCAGACTAGGACACAGAACCCTTGACCTCTTCTGAGCATCTTCTCACTGGCACAGGCTATTAGGCCAGTCAAACAGGCTCATGGGATGTCATTGTGAGGAACTAGATAAATTTGACCCTCAGACAGGGAAGGTGGAGTTGCAGAGGTGGCTGTGACTTAGGGATACCCGGCCAATGCATCTGCCTTGTCCAGTGACCTGCTGGAGGGTCAGGGATGCTTTGGACTGCCAGCAGCAATCCCTGGAGTCAGAGGTATTTGAGTATGCTCCTGGCAGCGCAATCCCCTCATAATAAGGGAGTGTAATGCCATAACCATCTGCAAGTGGTGGTTAAATCTGACCTAGAAGCATTCAGGAAGAGGTAGGATTAAGAACCATAAAAGGGAGTCCTTGGTGGTAAAGGGCTGCATAGGTCAGAGTCAGTAACAGTGATAAGAGATGGGAGTCACAGAAGGAGTGGATTGTGGGGAGAATGTGGGAGGAGTGGGTGCACGGGCTGGGGGAGACAGGGTTAATCAATTGTTTGGGGCCTATCAAGACTAAGGGATGACTGTACCCTGAGGATGGTGAAGGTTAGTTTTGGATCATGGCCTCAACAGTAAAGCCACATACCCCATATTTTCAATGTTCCAATCAAGGTTTTCTGCCAGCCTCGGTAAAACTGATGATCAATACATTGCAGAGCCCTCCAGCAGTTGCCCAGGGGTGATTAGAAAAAAACTTCTTTTTCATAGCAGGGTCTACAATTGACTCAATTGTTACCTAGGGTACAAGTTCCTACTGTTTTTATGTCCCCTGCCTGTTGGATGGTTATCAAATTCCCAGTCACAGGGGGTGACCAGTTGACCCACCCAGTGGATCTACATTCCCAATTGGCACAATAAGCATCCCCCAGCCCTCCACATTGCTTACATTGGGCTTTGGACAGGAGTGTCCTGGGCAGACATAGAACCCCAGGCATCTGGTGGCCCCATGGTCCCCAGGAGTTACATCTATACCCAGGGAAGGGTTCCTGATCTGAGGGGTTCCAATTGTTATCTACCAGGTCACAAAGGTCCGCATAGAGGTCAGAGAACCAGGTGCTAAAGTATACTAGTAAAAGTACTATTGGCTATAGTCTCCTCCCCTCCCCCGTCTGCATTAACAACTAAAAGGCATGGAAGTTTCTTGTAGCTCGGCCATTGGTGGATGTCTGCACCAATAGAATGATTGAGGGTTGCTGTCAAAGGCATTTCTGGATTAGAACCTTGAGCAGATTAGTGGAGTGTGCTATTATCTCCCATCCTTGTTCACAGTAGTCTTTCTTAAGACCACAGAGGTCTGCTGGTCTAGTGTGGGAGTAGAGGATCCAGGTGGCCACTCTGTCAACTTTCAGGGACATGGGAGTAGTAGTGAGCAGAACAATGGGGGATCCAATCCCTTCCCATCTGAACTCTAGGTTTCTTTGTGTTCCTAATATTAACCCCTTCCCCGGATTAAAACCTGTGACGCTAAGGAGGGTTACCAGATTCATGAAAGTCCCTAGATTTAGGCCAAATATTTTTATGTGCCCATTGTAGCTTTTCTATGTCCTTTAAGATTTCCTGGTTGTCTATTGGCCAATGGGGGTAGGAGGCAGGCACTCTCTCTGCTAAATATGATGCTAAATATGATTTCATAGAGAGTTAGTACCATCTGTTAAGAGGAGCTCCTTACCCTGAAAGGGGCAAAGGGGAGGAGGGCTACCTAATCCATGCCAGACTCTAAGGCTAACTTGATTAAGGTCTCTTGTAGTGTTGTGTTCATTCTACCTGTCCCAAACTCTGAGGTCTATAAGCATAATGTAATTTCCAATCACACCCCAGGATGGTAGCCAAATCATGACTTATCTGGGACACAAAAGCCAGTCCATTTTCTGTCCCTATCATAGCAAGAAAACCGTACCTGGGTAGGTTACCTGCAAGCAATTTCTTTGCTACCACCTGTGTTGTTTCATGCCTCTGTCCATCCTGAAAAGCTATCTACAAAAAACAGTAAATATTTATATTCATATCTGCCAGGTTTTTATCTCTGTGAAGTCAACTTTCCAGTAGGTACCAAGTTTCTTCCCCCTAAGCCTGGATCTTGGATTTCTAGGATTGGCCACAGCATTGTTAAGTTGGCAGGCCTTACATTTGGAGAATGAGGTCCACAATTTGATTTCTGTCTTTGATTTTGACTTTTGAGTGTTTCAATAGGTCCCGCATTCTGCAGACCCCATGTGGGAGTTAACAGTAAATACTCTTGAGTAGCCTTTGTCCCAGTTTGATTTTACTGCAGGCCAATTGCCACCATCTCTCTAGACTTTGTGTCATTGGAAGTCTTTATGTAATCTAGATCTTCCCAGGTATATTAGGAGGCCTTGGGCAATGTAGGGGGCTTTGGGTTCGCAAGGCCAAGGCCAATATATGGCCAGCCTGCATAGCCACCTCCAGAGATGTCTTGTCTGCCAAATTGTTTCCTCTTGGCACCGGCCTGTCTCCCTTCTGGTGTCCCAGGCCAAATAGCCTTTAGGAGGGTTTTTAATAGTCTTTCCTTCAGCAGTAGAGCCCTTTCTTTGCATATTGCTCTGTGTACATGCACACTTGCAATGGCATCAACAGCATATCAGCTATCAGTGTAAATATTAATCCTTTTCCCTTGGCCTAGTTCTAAGGCCTTTGTCAGAGCCATAAGCTTTGCCTTCTGTGACAAGGTGCTGGGATGCATCAGCTCAGCCCAGACCACTTTTTCTGAAGTAATCACTGTAGCCCCAGTATATCTTTGTCCATCATGTACAAAACAGCTCCCATCTGTATACCAGGTAACCTCTGCATCTGGCAGAGGAGTGTCCTATAGATGGGTCTTGTCCTGTGCCCCCATACTAGGATCTTGGATCAGTCATGTAGGGGCACTCTGAGGTCTGGGTCAGGCAGCAGTATAGCTGTGTTCAGAATGGTGGGCATCTGCAACATTATTCTGGTGGGATTTAGCAATGCCTGGTAGTGGATTAGGCGGGCATTACTGAGCCATTGTTCAGGAGGCTGTTTGAGTACCCCCTTCAAGAGCGTGAGGGGTAGCTAAGGTTAGGTTTTGTCCCAAAGCCAATTTGTCTGCATATTTTACCAGCAAAGTCACCATGGCTATTATGCAGAAGCATGGAGGCCATTCAGTCTAGTCTGGGTCTAGTTTGTTAGAGAAGTTAAGCCAACAGTCACCTCCAGAGCCACAGAGTCTGGGTTAGAACCCCTTTGGAGATTCCTCCATGCTCATCTACAAACAGATAAAATGGCTTAGTGACATCAGGCAGGCCCAGGGCTGGGGCTAAGAGTAAGCTTTGCTTTAAGTTCTCAAAGGCCACCTGCTGGCTATCTGTCCATTAGAATTTCTCTTTGTCTTTTATAGCCTCATACAAAGCTATTTCCACAAACCCAGAGATCTAGAGCTGGCAAAACCCAGCAGTGCTGAGAAATTCTCACCTGTCTTGCTGTGGTTGGGTCTGAGATATTTAGCACAGATCTGGGCTTTTTTAGTCAATGCTCAATAGCCCAGTTCTCCCAATGTTGGAGCAGTTCCTTGATCTCTCTTAGGGAAATCTTTTGGTCAGCTGCTGCTATAAACAAATAATCTATATATTGGAATAAGGTAACATCTGGGTGTCAAGTACGGTACTCACTCAAGTCCTCATGTAAAGCTTTAATAAAGATGGTGGGGGACTTTTTAAACCCTTGTGGTCACCTGGTTCAGGTTAGTTGGCTGCTAATCCTGATCTCTGTGTTGTACCATTCAAAGGCAAAGCAAGGTTGGCTCAGGGTTGTCAACGGGAGACTGATAAAAACATCCTTTAAGTCCAAATAGCATACCAAATGTGCTCAGGTGGGCTGAGCAGAGTATATGGGTTTGGGACCGTGGGATGAATATCCATTACCCATTTGTTGACTTCTCTCAAGTCCTGGACTGGTTGATAATCATTGGTATGAGGCTTTTTGACAGGTAGAAGGGGGCCTTCCAGGCTGGCTGAATAGGCTTTAGTACCCCAACGTCCAACAGCCACCTTATGTGGGGTGTAATACCTGCCTTAGCCTCCCAAGGCATGAGGTACAGGCAAACATTAATAGGACCTGTTCAGGTTTTAGGTCCACTAAACTTGAACCTATTATTTTTTAAGTCCCATACCTCCAGTTTCAGCCCAGGCTTGAGGGAACTGAAAGAACCTTATCTTTGTCAGCCTCTGGCTTGACCTCAGATTGGTATAGCCTGTATTCATCTATTAGGTCATGAGTAACAAGCCCCTGGACCAGTTTTCTGGTTTCTGGGAGAACTTTGGCCACTTTATGGGAAAAATGGCCTTTATGCCTTCATTTTGGAAAGCAAGTCTTGCCCCATGAGAGGATAGGGACTTTGTGGTATTACTAAGAATGAATGGTTACCCAGTCCATTCCTAAGTCCACCATTCCTTGGGTAGTCCACGAGTAGGGTTTTATTCCCGTAGCCCCCTGGACCCACTATTGTTTGTTGGACATGGGCCCAGATGGTTCTAAAAGCACTGAATTTTGGGCCCCAGTATTAACCATAAAGTTTCCACTTTTAATGAGTTATCCTAGGTTTGGGGGGGGTCAGAAAACTGTCTCTCCTAATCATTGTCCCTTGCCTAAGGATATTAGAGCTGTTCTTAAGTCTTTTTCTTTGTGCCTTTTGTAGCCCAGTGTCCCTCTTCCTTGCAATAGGCATATTGGTTATTTCCTAGCCTGGGTCTTTGTTATTTCTAGGTTCTTATACCCCTTTCCCCACAACCAGGCACCTCAATTGTCTTTTGCATTCTTCAGGTTCAGCCATAGCAGCCAGAAACACACATGCAAGATGATGGTTTTTACACTGTTCTTCAACTGCTTTTCCTCTGCACTTTCCCATCCATTGTACAGTTTTTCAGCCACCACAACTAACTCTGATATTTTCTACTCCTAGACATTCTATCTTTTGCCACTTTTTCTTAATAAATGGGGACTGCTTGGTTAATAAATGCTAGAATTAAGGCACCTGTGCCTTCCATGAATCTTGATCATATGCAGTATACCTTTGGAAGACACCCTGCAGCCTCTAAGAATACAGCTGGACTTTCTTCTGCCTCTTGTCTATCATCACAGAACTTACTCAGATTTGCAGGCCGCTAAGCAGCTGCTTTGAGACCTGCTAAAAGATTCTGGTGATAGACCAGGAGGCTCTCCCTACCTTTAGCCATGTTGTGGTCCCATCCTGGGAGGGTCAGAGTCGTTGTTAAGTTTGTCTGGTGGTCCTGGCTAATGGTGAGAGTGGGGTGTTGAAGTCTTTCACTATGAGTGTGTGAGGTTTTATGTGAGCTTTGAGTTTTAGTAGCATTTCTTTTACAAATGTGGGTGCCTTTGTATTTGGGGCATAGATGTTCAGAATTGAGACTTTGTGCTGATGGGATTTCTCCTGTGATGAATATGAAATGACCTTTTTCATCTCCTTTGACTGATTTTGGTTTGAAGTCTAACTTGTTAGATATTAGGATAGCTGCACCTGCTTACTTCTTGGGTCCATTTGATTGGAAGACCTTTTCCCAACCTTTTACTGAGGTAATGTCTGTCTTTGAAGCTTAGATATGTTTCTTGTGTGCAGCTGAAGGATGGATTCTGTCTTTGTATCCATTCTGTTAGCCTGTGTCTTTTTATAGGTGAGTTAAAACCATTAATGTTGAGGAAAAGTAAGGACCATTGATAATTCTTTTTTGTTTTAGATTTGTTGTTGGTGGTGATATTGTGAGTATACTTGCCCTGCTTTTTCTTTTGGGTTCTGGTGAAGTGGTATTATCTATTGCCTATGTCTTTGTGAGTGTAGTTAACTTCCTTGGGTTGGAGTTTCCCTTCCCGAACTTTCTGTAGGGCTGGATTTGTGGATATGTATTGTGAAAATCTGGTTTTGTTATTAAATATCTTGTTTTCTCCATGTATAGTGATTGAGAGTTTTGCTGGGTATAGTAGCCTGGGCTGGCATCCATGGACTTTTAGTACTTATAGAACATCTATCCAAGACCTTCTGGCCTTGAGAGTTTCCATGGAGAAGTCAGGTGTAATTTTGATAGGTCTGCCTTTATATGTTACCTGGCCTTCTTCCTTCACTGCTCTTACTATTCTTTCTTCTGTATGTTAGGTGTTTTGATTATTATGAGGCAAGGGAACTTTTTTTGGGGGGGGTCCAGTCTATTTGGTGTTTGGCATGCTTCTTGTACTTTCATGGGCATGTCCTTCTTCAGATTGGGAAAGTTTTCTTCAATGATTTTGTGGAATATGTTTTCTGCATCTTTGAGCTGGGCTTTGTCGCCTTCTTCTATGCCTATTATTCTTAGGTTTGGCCTTTTCATGGTGTCCTACATTTCCTGGATATTTTGTGTTAGGGATTTGTTGGATTTACAATTTCCTTTGGTCAATGAATCTATTTCCTCTATTTTATCTTCAGCACCTGAATGTCTCTCTTTGAACTCTTGTATTCTTTTGGTTATGCTTGCATCTGTAGTTCCTGATCGTTTGCCCAGTTTTTCTATTTTCATTATTCTCTCAGTTTGTGTTTTCTTTATTGTCTCTATTTCAGTTTTCAAGTCTTGAACTAGTTGAATTGTTTCCTTCATCTGTTTGTTTGGTTTTTTTTTTCTTGGATTTCCTTTCTTTAAGATTTACTCATTTCTTGCATTTTTTTCTTGGTCTTTTCAACTATTTCTTCGAATTTTTTTTTGTTTTTTCTTCCATTTCTTTAAGGGATTTTCTCATATTGTCTTTGAGGGCCTCTATCATTTTTAAGAAGCTATTTTTAAGTCATTTCCTTCTGTTTCATCTGCTTTGGTGTGTAGTTGGTGTAGAGTCCCTAGATTCTGGTGGTGTCATGCTTGTCTTTCTATTGTTCAGTGTTTTCTTGTATTGCTGTTTTCCATAGCTGCTTCCAGTGGAAGCAGCTTCTCTCTCTCTCTCTCTCTCTCTCTCTCTCTCTCTCTCTCTCTCTCTCTCTCTCTCTCTCTCTCTCTGTGTCTCTCTTCTACTCTTCCAGTGGGCGTAGGTGGGTCAGGAGTTTGATGTCTGTAACTCTTGGATTGTCCAAGCACTCTAGAAGGTCTCTCCTCTGACAGAGGGCCAGGGATGGGGTCCAAAGATCAGGTGAATGCAGCCTCAAGGTGGTTCCAGTGTGCTCAGAGCAGACCCAGGAAGTTCCACGGAGGTGGAGGGGTTGTTGGACCCGCACTCTGGCCCAATTCTCACTGGGAGCAGTGGGCCAAGCAGGACCAAGGGTGGGGGGAAGGAAGGCTCTGGCTCAACTTTCAAATAAGATCTGCAGGTAGTGTTTTGTTGGTGACCTATGACTTATAAGCAATCTGGCAATCTTGGTGAGGGAAATTTGCAAGTCAAGTGAAGAGGGAAAGGGCTGCAGAGTTCTTTCTCAGCTCAGCATAATAAACTAATCTATTATAACCTCAGCTGCTGCTTGACAACAGACAGACCTGCACCCAAGAGCATAGCTGTCTCTTTCAGGCTGTACAGGGATGGATGTACAAGGATGTTCCGTCAAGTAGATCAATGTCTCTTACGAAATGCTAGTTCCCACTCACCAAGGCTTTCATAGTGAAAAGGCAGTGAATAGTCATACTGATTATCCTAAGAGATATTCTAGTGCTAGTATTACCATTACTTTTCCTTTTTTAACGTTTTTATGTTTAAATATTCATAAAGAATATTACAGAGCTATTTTACTGAGATAAAAAATTAAATGTATTTAAAGATTCTTATGTGTTCCCTCTAGGTTTTATCTCTGGATCTAAAGTACATAATTTTCCTAGGCTCATGAACATTTCCTAGGCTCATGAACATAAATAGAGGTATGAAGCCATAGGTAAAGCAAGCATTGCCTTTGCATAATTTAAGATGTAAATAAGTGATGACTGTGGCTAATATTTATCTTCTTCCATATAGTCTATTAACATATGGAATACACATATTTATATAAATTAATTCATACTACATATACGTTTCTACTCCTTATGCTTTTGACTACAATTTAGTACATATCCTTTATGTTTATGAGCTACCCTTTTTGTTGTTGATGTTTTGAGGCAGGGTCTCAGAATTCAGACCACGTTGGCCTCAAACTACATCGCCTCTATATCATGAGTGCTGGGATTAAAAGTGTGCCCAGTTTACCCCATTCATTTTTACATCTGTATGTATTCTCTGCTAGATAGGCCTTGCCTTTTATCCCAGTTTCTTACTGATAAATATCTAAGTTCTTTATTTCTTTGCAACAGCCATTCTTTTACAAACTTTGCTGGTGACCTCTCTGTGCATTCTTAAAAAAACTGTGGGGTCCTGGTGTTCCAGGTAGTGTCAGGGGTGGGCTGACTCTCCTGGATGGGTTTTAGGCTAGACCAGTCATTGGTTGGCCACCCCCCTCAGTCTCTAGGCCACCCTTACCCAGCACATTCTACCAGAGTCCTTGGATAGAACCAATACCACTGGAGAAAAAAAATTATCAGTGATGCCTAATGATAGTCTGCTATACTCATATATTAGTGCCTAGCCCAACTGTCTTCAGAGAGGCTTCACCCAGAAATTGATGGAAACCGAGGCAGACCCACAGCCAGATTTTAAGTGGAGCTCAGGGAATCATGTAGGAGAGGGGAGGAAGGATTGTAGGAGACAGACAGGTCAAGGACAGCACAAGAAAACCCACAGAATCAACTAACCTGGACCATATAGGCTCACAGAAACTGAACCAGTAGCAAGGAAACCTACATGGGACTGACCTAGGCATTCTGCATATATGGTACAGTTGTGTAACTTGCTCTTCTTGTGGGATTCCTAACAGTAAGAGCAGGGGCTGTCTCTGACTCTTGCTGGCCTTCTGGACCCTACTCATACTGGGGAGATGCTTAATCTTACTGCAACTTGATATGCCATGTTCTGTTGATACTCAATGGGAGGCCTAACCTTCCTGAACAGAAATGGGGGTGGAAAGGATGGTTATGGGGGACTGGGAGGAGAGAAGGGAGGGGAAATAGTGGCTGGGATGTAAAATACATTAATGTGAGATAAATCACTAGACATGGAGTTACTGTGATATAGTCAGCTTATATTTTAAAACACTTGACTAAATTGCTTTTCAAAATATATTACTAGTTCCTTTACATTTTTACCTATCAAATGACTTAACATTAGCCAAATATTGGTGAAAATGGCCGTTTATTATTTGAATTTGTAATACTTTTATTTTGCATGAGATAGGAACTTCATTGGTGTATTGGTTCTTTCTCTTTTTAAATGGCCAGCCAGCTAAGTCCCATCACATTGACTAACAGTTTTTGTTTTGGTTAGAAATGCCACTTTTGGCACTTCTATTTTTATATCCTATTGTAATTCAAATACCTTCTGAGTCATCCTATGATACTACAAACCACTTGAAATTTCTATAATTTAATAACATGGCTTAATAGCCAATCTGACTTACTAGTTTAATAGTAGCAGAAGACTTAGTGGTAGAGTGGGAACAATTGGTTCTCAGGGAGCAGGTACTAGCCAGCTCTGCTATAAGTCAGGCCTGCTATGCTATAGTGTTGCAAGGTAATTCTTCCAGAGAACACTCCATTCTGAAAGCCAAATAGAAAGTCTGTGTTGTTGGCCAGCAACTACACAGGAGGTTTGCACAAAACATGCAGCCCCAAGACTCATTGTCCTTTGCCTTTTATGCCCCCCAAAAAACACATCCTGGACTAGCAAGAACAGTCAGTGAGAAGTGAAACTACAGAAGCCAAGAGGCAATGCTAGTACACTTTGGGACTTTGCTGGATCCTATGGACTAGGCCTGGAGCTATGGACTGGGTGTCTGATGGGTTAGGCCTTTGTTACCATTACAGCAAATATTGGTGCCAGTTATCAGATTCTTGGTGTCTTTTTTTCCTCTTTCCTTAAAGTTTTTTCTGCCATGGATAAACTTTCTCTAATTACTGGTTGGCATAGAAGCAACAAGTTTCTCCCAGTGGCATACATGGACACCCTTGTTTCATGAAGGAGAGGTCCAGACCTTTTCAGCTCTGACTCTGCGGGGGAGTGTACCCGGACTTCCAGAGATGAAATCCAGTATTCCAGATGCTCTAGGTTTATGGATGCTTGAGCATCGAGTTCCTTGAGGCTTTTATTTCCCACAACTAGCACTGGAGTTTCTACTGCAGCAG